>CAUJRU010000072.1:1800000-2197272 GCA_963277665.1 Viscum album
TGTATCCATATTTTTAGAGAAATGATTATGACTGCTAACTTAAGATCATGAGTTAGATAATTTTTCTCATGAGTCTTCAACTTCCTTTATTAATAAGCAATAAATTTATCATTTTTCATAAGGATGAATCTGGATACATTCATTGATGCATCATTTTATATCACAAATCCATCTTTTTTAAATGGAAGGGTCAAAAATAGGGTATTGTAAAATATTTTTTTCAATTATTCAGAAAATTTTGTACATTCATTTGCCCGTAAAATCTTAACCCCTTTACATGTGAGCATGGTTAGCAGTTTAGCTAATCAGGTGATATTCTAAAAGAAACGATGATAGTAACCACCTAATCCAATAAAACTATGTACCTCAGTTATGTTATTTGGGATGGGGCATTCTTGTATTTCCTTTTTCTTCAAAGGATGAATTATGAATCCATCCTTAGAGACAATATAACTGAAAAAAATAAACTAATTAAAGTTAAAATTCACAGTTACTAAAATTCCCATATAATTAATTTCTTCTATGAGATTTCAGAATGATCCCCAAGTGATTCTCATGGTCTTTGTAGTTTTTGGAGTATACAGGGATATCATTGATAAATTCCAAAACAATGTCATCAAGATATTCCTTTAAAACCTTGTTCATTATATCCCTGAAAATATAGGGTGCATTTTAGTCTGTCCAAGAGGAGTTATTGTAAACTCATAATGCCATTAAATGGTGTAAAATGATATCATTTGAATATCTTCCTTCCTCACATGTAGCTGATGATGTCCAAATCTAAGTCCAATCTTTGATAAATATTGGGCTCCATGGAGTTGATAAAATAAATCATCAATACAAGGGAGAAGATACATTTTCTTTATTTTGATGTCATTGATCTCCCAATAGTCAATGCATAGCCACATAGATCTATCTTTCTTCTTGAAAAATAGAATATGGGATCCCCATGGAGAAACACTAGGGTGTATAAATCATTTATCACTCAATTACTCTAGTTGCTTGTTGAGTTCTATTAATTCCAAAGTGTATATTCTTTAAAGATCCTTTGATATAGGTCTTTTACTAAGAATTTATTCAATAGGGAACTCAACATCCCGATCTAGAGGATGTCCCAGTAAATCCTATGGAAATACATCAATGTATTCTGGCATTATAGGTATATCTTTAATCTGGATATCCATATATGACGCTTTTCTCTTCCTCCCAGAGAATTTAATTTAGAATATCTTCGGAAGTTGGATCTGGATAAGATCCAGATGATGATGTTTCCACTTTAAATATAAGGGATTCTTCGTTATTCTCAAAAATTGTAAATTCCTTCTTCATGCAATAGATTTTCACATCATAATTTGAAAACTAATTCATAAAAAAAATTATGTCAAAATAAATCATAGGTATGATGATAAGGTCATCAAATAATGTATGTTTATGTGTTATAAAGGGGACTAACCAACTCATCTTTGTTTTAATGATACCTCCCTTAGGAGTTCTAACTAACAACTCCATTATTAAATCAAATGGTAAATGTCTAATTTTGTTCAAAAACAAAGAATATATAAAGGAATATGATGATCCAGAATCAAATAATGTATTGGATATGTTTTAAGAAACAATTAAAGTTCTTTCCACCACATCATTAGGAACTTTAACTTCTACAGTTGTAATCTCATAAGCTTTCCCTTGCTCTCGTGGCATTTTTTGAGGAAAGTTTCCATGGAACTTAAGAAACTCATTTTCATAGTGTCAAATGTCTTAAAAATTTTATCATTGAATTCCATTGTCTTATTTCTTCCCCTTGAATCCATTATATCGATGACCCTTTTCTCCACACTTATATAAAACTCTAATGACCTCCAAGAATTTCCCAGGTCGATTCTTTCCACAGTTCTCACATAATGGGAATTTCTTCATTACCTTCTTATTCTTTAGTGTTTCTCCTTTTCTATGGTTATTAGAGTACCACTTATTATCTTGGATTCTGTTGAAAAATTTTGATCTATAAAATTACTTCTCTATTTTTATGTCACTTAATACAATTTCATCATATGATATAAATTTTTTAGAATCCAATTCCCTTTAAAGACATGTCTTAAGACTATCAAATAAATTATCAATATTGTCTTCTAAATTAGGTACATAATTTATAACAGACCTTGATAATCTTGTGAATGTGGCATCAAACATTTCAACACTCTCTTCTTCCCTTTACTTTAGGCTAAGGAATTTACTCTTCATTTCAGTTCATTGTTCACAAGGGAAATATTTATCGAAGAATATTTCTTTAAAAGTTCTCTATTCTATATCTTCTATTTTTTCTTCCTCTCTGGTATTCTGGATCAAGGATCACCATTTATCAACATCACCCATGAGGTAATATACTACAAGTACTACCTTTTCATTTTCAATGCATCCTAATGCTAGAAATATATTTTTATTGGGCAAGATTCACTACTAATCTACCACTGGATTTGTATTACCACTAAAATATGTGGGATTATATCATATGAAATGATCTAATAAAGGTTTATCAGGGTTATTAGTCATATCCTGAGTAAGTTTTTCCAATATATTCATGATCTGATCCGCCCCAACACTAACTTTGTTGACTTTCTCATTGGGTAAATTCCAACGTTGTCCATGGTTATTGATTCCATTTCTTCCATTAGGTACCATCACTAAACAATGGAATACACTAAATTATGTCATAATTCATAATTTATAACTAGAAAATACATAACATAATTTGAAAATTTATGAAAAGATAATCTCATAATCATAAGCATGCTTTCTATTTACTTTTAAATCCTTCAAAATTGTTTCTACAAAAAATGTGAATTATTCTATGCATATACCCCATGAGTATCAAACTAAGTGAATAGTAATGCCTATTGTCATGTACTAGGATACCCCAGGTCAAGCCCAAAACTCCTTATCATAGTTTTTACTTCTAAGTACATCTGTGCTAGAACCACGTCCACCTATAGTAAACATACAAAGATGTATTTTCTAAAAAGATCTACATAGTCGCTACCTTAAAAAAATTCCAGAATGCTACTATATGGTTATCCTAAAATTCTATCTTAGAGTTATTTCCTCTAAAATATGTTTCTTAAATCGTGTTTCCAAGGTTGTTGATAAACTTCCTCTAATACCATGTTTAACGCGTCGACCCTAGAAACTCAAAGCCGGTGCATTAATTTATTTTTTTTATAAGGATTAAGTGGAATAAAATCTAGAAGAACTGATTAGTTTATTAGTTTTGTAAGATTATATTACATAAATGATACCAATAGTATATTTAGAAATATAGAAAATAATATGATACATAATAAATTAAAATAATATACCTTCTTGAAAGATTATTCATTGTTATCTTATACATAACCTAGGGAAATGAAACATAATAAGGGTGAGGTCAAATGATCAGTAATGGTTACACATATTGTAATCATGAATCAATAATAATTGAAACATAATCAATTAGACACAAATAATAAGGCATGGTGAATAAATTAAAACACATTCCATCAATAAGATGATAATAAAAATTCATCCATATATTTTTTTCATAGTGAAAAACACGTGGAAAGAAATAATTTAATACTGAATAAATAAGAGTATTATTATTTGGATTTTAGGTATCTGGAACATGAATAATTACACCGTCATGATGGTTTATGTCTGTGGGTAGAAACTCGTCTGATTTTCTTGAAACAAACTAGAAGGGTTTGTCACCAACTGATATTCCAAGTCAAGGAATCTAAAGGATAAAGTATTCCCCCATAACTTATAGTCCATTTATTATTTATAAAAATATTTAATAAAATAACAATATGCCTTTGTAATATCTTTGTTTAATAGAGGATACAGATTTATCAATATTTCCACAGTTAAAGCATCATTCCACATAAACACCATATGTAAAATGGTATACGGCTAAGAAAATAATCATATCTATGTAACAAGAATATGGATATATAATATAATTATAATTTCAACGGAAACATTATCTAAAATTGGAATTATATACACCACATAATAATGATTAGGTGCACAATACCTAGTAAATCACAATGAAATGGAAATTGAAACAAAGTCCCGTACAACATTTTAATCAATAGAGTTAATAATCATCAAGGTAACCACTAAATACCATGAATATAGAGAGAATAATAATATTATATATCAAATGGAATTAAACATACACCACATACAAAAATAAGTTGGGAACAATAGAAATCTCAGCGAAATTAATGTGAGATAAGAAACCCCTTACAAAGATTGTATCATTAGAGTGAGGATAAATCAATGAAATATTTATGTGTGATAACTAAAATTCCACACAATATAATTGGAAATATAGTATAAAAAATCATAGTTAATTCACAAATATTCTTGGAAAAACATAACCAATGAAATAGATTTTTTACTCAAAGAATGAAAATTGAGTTAAGAAATCCCTTACGTAATGCCTGAATGTGTTCTCTAATTTATCTTAATGACCTGAATAATCAAATTTATATTCCTTAATTAATAATTAAATAAACTTTTCTACATTTAATTGATATTGTATAACCTTATTGTGTTCATTCATGTCTGTTTGATGGTTTTAATAGGTACAATTTTATTGTTTTGGAAGCATTTTCTTCCTTTGTTTTCATGATCGGTTTACATGTATTCATGAATGGAAGATATATTAAAATGTGGTTAAACATCCAAATTTATTAATATATTTTATTTGTTAACTTAATGATATATAAATGATCTTATAATTATTTTCTCTATATACTATGAGGATGAATCATTATATAAAAGTTGATGATAAACACTTGGATTAACTTGGGGGTTTTATGCATACTGAACTAGTTTTGTGTTATTATTTTATATTATGAGTGTGTAAGGAATCCAAAAAATTAAATAATATAAAATACATATATTATTTTATTTATATACCATTATAATGGTTTCATGACCATTTTTTAGGATAGTAATTCAAATTGAAAAACTGTCTTCCTTGAACGTGATAATTAACACATCTGAGATGGTGTTTTCATTTATACTATAAAATGATGGAAAAGAAGAGATGATGATAGAATATTCCATTATCCTAAAAAATTTCAGTAAATATAATTTACAGGAGTTTTCATAACATTTGGATGAGTATAGGTGAGAATAGAAAAGATAACAAAGGAACTTGAAAAGAAAACAAAAGAGTTGAAAAGAGGAATTTACCTCTTGAATATATCATCCTTTGGGAACCTCTTCAGGGGAGAGTATTTGGTATTTTTAGGAGAAAAAGGGATTTTAGATGTGTGGGAGGATATTAGAGAGATATTGAAGTATAATTTCGTCACGTATTATGGCTTTAGAGGTGTGAAGAAATGTGGGTGTGAGGGTGGTATTTATAGTGGAGGGGGTGCGGGTTTTCTTAATTATTTAATCATTAGTTTATTTTTTTCCCCTAATACATGAAATAGTTATTATTACATGACTAAATATAGTAATAATTGTATGTGAGTTCTAACCAAGAGTTCTTACCTCAGCAGGACATCATCCTTGACTCGATATGTCATGTATTTAGCATTTATCGTAATTTATGGTATTTTACTATTCATAAAATATTCATGTATTTCAGAAAACTCCAAAACATTCACCCTAAATTTTTTTGAGGCGTAGAATCAAAAAATAATCTCCATTTTTCAAAAAAAAAATTTAATATGATAAATTTAATTTTTAATTTAAATCATCATTCAGTCGAAAAATACCTACACTAAAAATATTCATCTTCATTTTTAAGGTGCCTAAAATTTACTTTCACTATCATGGGTAAGGTTACGATTCATAAGGTTCATATTAATTTTCATAAGGGTAAGTTACTAATCATGATGATAAGTTACTATTCATAAGGTTAAGTTACTATTCACATAAAATTATGTTGATTCTATCAGACTCTAAATATCATCCCAATCGCAACTGTGTATGTCTATTTTTAAAAATTCAAAGCACGGAAGTGGAAAATTTAAGTTTAATGTATTCTTTGTGAATATATCCTATAAATAAAAAAGTTTTGTTTCATAGAGACATAGTTATTCATGTAATATATTCCATCTAATGAATTGAAAGTATTTAACAGAAACATATGATAAAATGTTTGGGGTGTTATATGGAATCCCTAGAAATGGCGCCAAATTGATTATAGCAGATTATTATGATCCAATATCCAATTAAATACTTATGTCCTAATTATGTTATATGGAGCATGCAACATGGTTCTATCTCTCATGGAGTCCACTTACACATAATGATTTTTCTATTCTAACAATTATAAACAAACTAATCTAATTTTACTTAACTAATATATATGAAGGATTTTAAATGCATGAAATATAAATATTATAAATATATAAATGAAAAAAAATATAAAATTATGTTATAATAAATAAATATTAAAAATATTCTTAGTATTTCATGGTGATTGAAGTCATTGATCAAAATTGGTTCTCAGTATTCAACTCAAGAAGGTGAACAAGATCTATCACACCTCACTTTCTCATTTTAATTGTCATCACCCCATAAAAAGATCTTTGAATAAGGGTAACTTATCTTTTTTAAGTCATATAGGATACCTCTTCACTGGCCGACATTATCCAAGCCATACTCTACCATATGCACACCTTAAATATTTATGTGAAGGATGAATGATAAACAAGATGAAGAACTCGGTTGTATAGAAAACGGTGCGACCGATCACTGTAATAGATTTAACCACCACAAAAATTCCCAAAATTGTATAATTATAATTTAAATTAATGTAAACAAGACTAAATCAATCCCCTGTTACCTCCCTCATAAAAATAGTGAGGTTTATCCCTCTATAATCAGGGGGATAAAAGAAGTAGGGTTAGAGAAAAAAAAATTAAAAATAAGAGAAATTCATAGAAGAAGAAGAGATATACAATAATATAAATTGAACATAAAAAGTAATATTATATCATCAATACTTTAAATTTCCCCCATAAAAATGATAATCCATTGTAAAGTTAGGTGACACATATTTCTATAAAAAAGTGAGAAATTTTCTCTTCAAAATTCAGCCTCTAAAATAATGCACATAGATAGCTTGTTCAATTGAATATTTGATACAATGTGTATTCTATAATGTTTCCCATGTTTTCTCCCATGTTAAACCTCAAACATGCATCATGATGATCCAACTAATTAATGGGATATGTTTATTTTACTTCAAAAAATTTAATATGGCTAGGTGACTATTCGTATTCCAATGCTTCAACTTCCCATTCCATTAGGACAATGAAAACAAAAGTTTCACACATTCCATCCTTCATAAATGTTGTTACATAATTCCATCCTTAGATCCATGTATAATTTTAGCTTTAATAGAAAAGATATATTCTTGATATAATCCCATCTTCAAATGTGTCTAGATCTATGTAATGTTTTTGAGGCCTAGATTATGAGCTAGTTTTAGGCTTCCAAAAGATGGATTGAGATTTGATTATGGAAGAACTAATTTAATACCAATAAGTAAGGAAGCCTAACAAATAATTTTTAAATTTAAATTAGTGTAAAATAAGTTATGGACAAAATAACGAATAAAAATAAAATGGTTCAAATTAAAAATTAGGTCATTTTTCAATTAAGATCAAAATACCACAAAATTTATAACAACCATGCTCTTCATTACACACTTCAACAAGATAAATTACATAAACATGCACTTAAGAAAAATATGAGTATTTATAGGTATAGTTTCTTAGAAAATTATGAACATTACATAACAAATTAGAATATAAAATGCAACATCTTTATTGAAAACTTATTTTACATGACCACAACATTTCTTCGTACTTTTAATTACATGGGATAACCTAGGGACAATTATAAGAAAAGGGTGAGATATAAAGGCCTGTAAAAGAGTAAACAAGAAATAATATGAATAATAAATTACATGTTAGGTAATATGAAATTGAATGGGGTACAAGATAAAAATGAACATAAAGTCATGATATAGCATGGTCACCATAACATGGAAATGTGGAAACAACATTTGACATGAAATTTGCAAGAGACAAGAATCATTGCACATAGAGCATGAGTAAATCCTCATTAAAATTGAATTAGAAAGAGTAAAACCTCATTGATATTGAATTAGCATGATTAAACCTTCATTGCACGTGATGTATCATGATACTAATCTTTACCTAATACATTGGCACACTATCAGGGTGCACCCTTCTTAATAATTTAATTTAATGCATAAGTGTGCCACATAGATCATACAACATGGATTCATTAAACATCATAATTTATACCATGAATAAGATATGTTTAATAAATAAATTTAATTCCTAAATCAACAAGTATAAGTGCGTGAAGGTGAATACCTTTGATAGAAAAATGGGTATGGTATTCACTTAAACGATTATTTTTGCATGGGAAATTTTTGTGTAACTTTAGATGAATAACGATGTCAAATATAAATCGTAAAATAGGTTGATGAGAGATAAGGTGTCTCTAATCATTTTTACATGAAATGGAAAGTAAGGGGGTCATGTAAAATAATATCACAACATATGTAATGGAATTTATATGCATAATAAAAAATAATTTCTTGAATGTAAATAAGAAGAGATAAATTCTTTATTCAATTATGGCATGGTAAAGTGTGTACATGGGGGGCATTAATGAGATATAAAGAGGTATATCATCATTAAAATATAATGAGGGAAGTATGGGGGAGGTGAAAAATCAAACCCCAACATTTGTAATTGAAAATAAAAGGGTATAACAGTGTAATGAAATTTAGTCAGAAATGAGAAAGGACGAAATACCTTACGTGGAAGTGTTATCCCAAAGGCATGGGAGAGGCTTGAGAGAGGATTATAGGGGGATTGGGGTTCCTTGGAATCATTATAGAGGGATGAGGGAATAGGTTTTTCATGCTACAAATGGTTTGAATGAAGAGTAATTGGATACTGAGTTGGTTTATATAGGAAATGAGATGGATTTATTTATTATTTAGATTTGGGACGCTACACATTAAACTAATCAAAACCACAAACCATAACATGTTTTTTGCACATGTTTTTTTCCAATGTGGATTGGAAAACATTATTGTATAAGTCCAATTTCCAAACTTATTAAAATATTAGGCTTTCTTATGTGTAAGTGAGTCACACTCTCAAGGAAAACAATTTAAATAGTTAAGATATTTTATAAGTCTTGGAGGGTCTACTAAGGCACCATAAAATTAATCAAACAAATATAAAATAATGTTATATTAAATTTAAAACATATATTGTATGAACATCTCCATTATAGTATTTTATTACATCACTATTGGGTCATTATGATTCCATAAAACACATTATATATTTGAATGGTATTTTATTTTTACCCAAAATTTCGATTGTCTAAGAAAATTATGAAAAATTCACCATTAGATAATTTCAACATTCTGATTCCAAAAATAATATTCATTTTATCTAAATAAGTTCCTAAATATGTGAATTTTAAATTTTAAAATAAAACCTGACATTTATTAAAAATTCATGGGTTTTGACAAAAATAGTTTTCAAACCTTAAAGAAAATTTCAATTGTATTTATAAAAAAGTATACTATCAATTATAATTAATAAAATTAATTTAGTAATATTATTTTATAAAAATATTTTTTAATTCAAAAATTAATCAATTTATACAAATAAATTACTTAATTGAATATTAACTAAAAATACTATTTATACATTAAAAACCATTTACATAGTAATAATAATAAAATTAATGTGTCTTCTATATACAAGAATAATACACATAATCATAGTGTTAGGGTCTTGTTACATAACCCCTTATAACAACCACATAAGACCTAAGGGTAAGGTGTGAGATAGTGATAGACTCTTAGGGAGACACAGATAACATTACTCGGGTATTAATATCTCTTAACTTCCACTTCTTATATAGGAGATTCATTTTCAAGCATAACATGTTGAAGCTCATCTTGGGCTTGGTCAAGAGTGAAGGCCAACGACGCTACCTTGTTTCCGAGCTCTGAACAATGGGATTCATATAGAGAAATTATACTAGATGAGGTCATCACATACTTTGTCTGAGTAAATTGGATTTGTTAAAGGCCTATATTTATATTAATCATGTGATCACTGTTCAATATCTATATTAGAAACGGTAATAAATCTTAATGATATTTGAAAATCTAAAAACATAAAACCAAGGAATTGAATATGTTTTACTTAACTGTTTTACATAATAAGACATTTAATTTTATCGAGAATAAATATCATTAATAAAAGTTTTGGTCATTACAATCTTCCCCCCTTAAGAAATTTGTCCCTCAAAATTTCTTTTTCCCATACTAAAATAGATGAAGGTAACTCTGTTTCATCACTTCCTCTGATTCCCACATTGATTCTTCAAAATTTTGGTTTCACCTCAACACCTTGAGGAGGGGCATTGTCTTATTTCATAGAACTTTTTCCATGTGATCTAAGATCTCCATCAGCTTCTGTTCATAGGAGAGGTCATTCTCCAATGGTACCACCACTAGATTGAGTACAAGCGATGGATCGGGTATATATTTCTCAAGAGTGATAAATGGAATACATCATGTACTTGATATAGGTTTGGTAGGAGTTATAGTTGATAGGTCACTACTCTAAAGTGATCGAGGATATCAAAGGGGACAATGTACCTTGGACTATGCTTTCTCTTATTCTTAATTCTCATAATACGCTTCCATGGTGATATGTGGAGGAATACCATTTCCACAACATCTATCTCTCGGTATCATCAACAATTAATAGCATAGCTCTTTTATCAAATCTAAGCAGCATTAATGTGCTGCTCGATGGTATTAACCTTCTCTACCATTTCTTTGACCATTTCTCGACATAGGACTTTTATCTCCCTAACTTCATCTCAACATGCTAGTGTTCTACACCTCTTACCATAAAGGGCTTCCTAAGGAGAAATTTGGATTCTTGAGTGTAAACTGTTATTGTGAGAGAACTCAACTAGATAAAGATGTTTATCACATACTCCGTTGAAGTCTATTGTGAATTCTCTCAACATGTCCTCAAGTGTTTAGATAGTCTGCTCAGATTATCTAACAGTTTGAGGATGAGAAGACATACTAAAATTCAGCGCAGTATTCAGAGCTTGTTGGAGACTCTTTCAGAACATATAGGTGATTTTTTTATTACAATCAGATACAATTGATAGTTGTACTCCATGCAACCTTATCATTTCTATGATTTATATCCATTCCAGTTGATCCAATTAGAAATCATCTCGAATTTCAATGAAGTGTGTTGTCTTTGTAAGATGATCCACAATAACCCAGATAGCATTGTTTCCTTTGGATATCTTTGGAAGTCTGGTGACAAAGTCCATGGTTATGTTCTCTCATTCCCATGTTGGTATGGGTAATGGTCGCATCATCCTCTTATAATTATTCCTCGCATCCTTCAATTGCTGACCTACCAGGAACATTAATGTATACTCAGTGATCTCCTTCTTTATGTTTTCCCACCAATAATGCTCTCAGATATCTTGATATATCCGCAAAGACATCTGTGGAGTAGTGGAATGGTTCTTGGTCTACATACCTAAGGTACAGAGATCAAATCTCAATGGGAAAAAATTAATCATGGGATATAGACACAATTTTATTGGGCTATATCCACCGTTATAAACCGTGGCTATAACCCTATTTCCACGGGGGACAACCGTGGCTATAGCCCAACTGCCACGGTGGACAGATATGGGGGTTATAGCCACAGTTTAAAACCGTGGCTATATCCCTAAAAACCGTGGATATAGATTTTAGCTATAGCCATGCCAATAGGTGCCACGGCTAGCTGGAACCGTGGCTATAGGTTATAGCCACAGTTTTGACCCCTATAGCCACAATTTTTGATCGGGGATATAGCCCAATTATCCAGTAGTGTTAGTCTGTCCAAGAGGAGTTATTGTAAACTCGTAATTCCATTAAATGGTTTAAAATGATATCATTTGAATATCTTCCTTCCTCACATGTAGCTGATGATGTCCAAATATAAGTTCAATCTTTGATAAATATTGGGCTCCATGGAGTTGATAAAATTAATCATCAATGCGAGGAAGATGATACCTTTTCTTTATTGTGATTTCATTGATCTCCCTATATTCAATGCATAGCCACATAGATCTATCTTTCTTCTAGAAAAACAGAATAGGGGATCCCCATAGAGAAACACTGGGGTGTATAAATCATTTATCACTCAATTACTCTAGTTGTTTCTTGAGTTCTATTAATTCCAAAGTGTCTATTCTTTATGGATACTTTGATATAGGTCTTTTACTAAGAATTTAATCAATATGGAACTCAACTTCCCGATCTAGAGGATGTCCTAGTAAATCCTATGGAAATACATCAATGTATTCTGGCATTATTGGTATATCTTTAATCTGGATATCCATATATGATGCTTTCCTCTTCCTCCCAGAGAATTTAATTTAGAATATCTTCTGAAGATGGATCTGGATAAGATCCAGATGATGATGTTTCAACTTTAAATATAAGGGATTCTTCGTTATTCTCAAAAATTGTAAATTCCTTCTTCTTGCAATAGATTTTCACATCATAATTTGAAAACTAATTCATAACAAAAATCGTGTCAAAATAAATCATAGGTATGATGATAAGGTCATAAAAAAATGTATGTTTAGGTGTTATAAAGGGGACTAACCAACACATCTTTGTTGTAATTATACCTCCCTTAGGATTTATAACTGACAACTCCTTTATTAAATCAAATGTTTAATGTCTAATTTTCTTCAAAAACAAAGAATATATAAAGGAATGTGATGATTCAGAATCAAATAATGCATTGGATATGTTTTAAGAAACAATTAATGTTCTTTCCACCACATCATTAGGATCTTTAACCTCTCCAGTTGTAATCTCATAATCATTCCCTTTCTCTTGTGGCCTTTTTGGAGGAATGTTTCCATGGCACTTAGGAAACTCATTTTCATAGTGTCAAATCTCTTAAAAATCTTATCATTTAATTCCATTGACTTATTTCTTCCCCTTGAATCCATTATATCGATGACCATTTTCTCCACACTTATAGAAAACTCTAATGACCTCCAAGAATTTCCCAGGTCGATTCTTTCCACATTTCTCACATAATGGGAATTTCTTCATTACCTTCTTCTTCTTTAGCATTTCACCTTTTCTATGGTTATTAGAGTACCACTTATTATCTTGGATTCTATTGAAAAAATTTGATCTATAAAATTACTTCTCTATTTTTATGTCACTTAATACAATTTCATCATATGATATAAATTTTTAGAATCCAATTCTCTTTAAAGACTTGGCTTAAGACCATCAAATAAATGATCGATATTGTCTTCCGAATTAGGTACATAATTTATAACATACCTTGATAATCTTGTGAATGTGGCATCATACAATGCAACACTCTCTTCTTCCCTTTACATTAGGCTAAGGAATTTACTCTTCATTTCAGTTCATTGTTGACGAGGGAAATATTTATCGAAGAATATTTCATTAAAAGTTCTCCATTCCATATCATCTATTTCTTCTTCCTCTCTGGTATTCTAAATCAAGGATCACCATTTATCAACATCACCCATGAGGTAATATACTACAAGTACTACCTTTTCATTTTCATTGCATTCTAATGCTAGAAATATATTTTTATTGGGAAAGACTCACTACCAATCTACCACTGGATTGGTAGTACCACTAAAATATGGGGGATTATATCATATGAAATGATCTAATAAAGGATTATCATGGTTATTAGTCATATCCTGAGTAAGTTTTTCCAATATATTCATGATCTGATCCGCCCCAACGCTAACTTTGTTGACTTTCTCATTGGGTAAATTCCAACGTTGTACATGGTTATTGATTCCATTTCTTCGATTAGGTACCGTCACTAAACAATGGTATACACTAAATTATTTCATAATTCATAATATATAACTAGAAAATACATAACATAATTTGAAAATTTATGCAAAGATAATCTCATAATCATAAGCATGGTTTCTATTTACTTTTAAATCCTTCAAAATGGTTTCTAAAGAAAATGTGAATTATTCTATGCATATACCCCATGAGTATCAAACTAAGTGAATAGTAATGCCTATTGTCATGTACTAGGATACCCCCGGTCAAGCCCAAAACTCCTTATCATAGTTGTTACTTCTAGGTACATATGTGCTATAACCACATCCACCTATAGTATCCATACAAAGATATATTTTCTAAAAATATCTACATAGTCACTACCTTAACAAAATTCCTGGATGCTACTATATGGTTATCCTAAAATTATATCATAGAGTCATTTCCTCTAAACTATGTTTCTTAAATCTTGTTTCCATGTTTGTTGATATACTTCCTCTAATACCAAGTTTAACGCCTCGACCCCTGAAACTCAAAGCCGTTGTATTAATTTATTTTTTTATAAGGATTAAGTGGAATAAAATATAGAAGTACTGATTAGTTTATTAGTTTTGTAATATTAGATTATACCCATAGTATATTTAGAAATATAGAAAAGAATATGATACATAATAAATTAAAATAAACTACCTCCTTGGAAGATTATTCAAGGTTATCTTATACATAACCTAGGGAAAGGAAACATAATAAGGGTGAGGTCAAATGATCAGTAATGGTTACACATATTGTAATCATGAATCAATAATAATGGAAACATAATCAATTAGAAACATATAATAAGGCATGGTGATTAAATAAAAACACATTCCATCAATAAAATGATAATAAAAATTCATCCATAGATTTTTTTCATAGTGAAAAACTCGTGGAAAGAAATAATTTAATACTGAATAAATAAGAGTATTATTATTTGGATTTTAGGTATCTGGAACATGAACAATTACACTTTTATGATGGTTTATGTCTGTGGGTAGAAACTCGTCTGCTTTTTTTGAAACATACTAGAAGGGTTTGTCACCAACTGATTTTCCATTCCAAGGAATCTAAAGGATAAAGTATTCCCCCATAAATAATAGTCCATTTATTATTTATAAAAATATTTAATAAAATAAAAATATGCCTTTGTAATATCTTTGTTTAGTAGAGGATACAGATTCATCAATATTTCAATAGTTAAAGCATCATTCCACATAAACACCATATGTAAAATGGTATACTACTAAGAAAATAATCATATCCCTGTAATAAGAATATGGATATATAATATAATTATAATTTCAACTGAAACATTATCTTAAATGGGAATTATATTCACCACATAAGAATGATTAGGTGCACAATACCTAGTAAATCACAATGAAATGGAAATTGAAACAATTTCACTTACAACATTTTAATCAATATAGTTAATAATCATCAAGGGAACCACTAAATACCATGAATATAGAGAGAATAATAATATTAAATATCAAATGGAATTAAACATACACCACATACAAAAATAAGTTGGGAACAATAGAAATCTCAGGGAAATTAATGTGAGATAAGAAAACCCTTACAAAGATTATATCATTAGAGTGAGGATAAATCAATGAAATATTTATGTGTGATAAATAAAATTCCACACAATATATTTGGAAATATAGTATAAAAAATCATAGTTAATTCAAAAATATTCTTGGAAAAACATAACCAATGAAATATATGTTTAACTCAAAGAATGAAAATTGAGTTATGAAATCCTTTACCTAATTCCCGAATGTGTTCTCTGATTGATCTTAATGACCTGAATAATCAAATTTATATTCCTTAATTAATAATTAAATAACATTTTTACATTTAATTGATATAGTATAACCTTATTGTGTTCATTCATGTTTGTTTGATGGTTTTAAGAGGTACAATTTTATTGTTTTGGAAGCATTTTCTTCCTTGGTTTTCATGATCAGTTTACATGTATTCATGAATGGAAGTTATATTAAAATGTGGTTAAACATACAAAATTGTTAATATATATTATTAGTTAAATTAAAGATATATAAATGATCTTATAATGATTTTCTCTATATACTATGAGGATGAATCATTATATAAAAGTTAATGATAAACAATTGGATTAACTTGGTGGTTTTATGGATACTGAACTAGTTTTGTGTTATTATTTTATATTATGAGTGTGTAAGGAATCCCAAACATTAAATAATATAAAATACATATGTTATTTTATTTATAAACCATTATAATGGTTTCATGACCATTTTTTAGGATAGTAATTCAAATTGAAATACTGTCTTCCTTGAACGTGATAATTAACACATCTGAGATGGTGTTTTCATTTATACTATAAAATTATGGAAAAGAATATATGATGATAGAATATTCCATTATCCTAAAAAATTTCAGTAAATATATTTTATGGGAGTTTTCATAACATTTGGATGAGTATAGGTGAGAATAGACATGATAACAAAGGAACTTGAAAAGAAAACAAAAGAGTTGAAAAGAGCAATTTACCTCTGGAATCTATCTTCCTTTGGGAACCTCTTTCGGGGAGAGTATTTGGTATTTTTAGGAGAAAAATGGATTTTAGATGTGTGGGAGGATATTAGAGAGATATTTAAGTAGAAATCCTTCATGTATTATGGCTTTAGAGGTGTGAAGAAATGTGGGTGTGAGGGTGGTATTTATAGTGGAGGGGATGAGGGTTTTCTTACTTATTTAATAATAAGTTTATTTTTTACCCTAATACATGAAATAGTTTTTATTACATGACCAAAAATAGTAATAATTGTATGTGAGTTCTAACCAAGAGTTCTTACCTCAGCAGGACATCATCCTTGACTCGATAAGTCATGTATTTAGCATTTATCGTAATTTATCGTATTTTACTATTCATAAAAAATTCATGTATTTCCAAAAACTCCAAAACATTAACCCTTACTATTTTTGAGGTGTAGAATCAAAAAATAAAATCCATTTTTCAAAAAAAAATGATAAATTTAATTTTTAATTTAAATCATCATTCAGTCAAAAAATACATACACTGAAAATATTCATCTTCATTTTTAAGGTGCCTAAAATTTACTTTCACTGTCATGGGTAAGGTTACCATTCATAAGGGTCATATAAATTTTCATAAGGTTAAGTTACTAATCATGAGGATAAGTTACTATTCATAATGTTAAGTTACTATTCACATAAAATTATGTTGATTCTATCAGACTCCAAATATCATCCCAATCACAACTGTGTATGTCTATTTTTCAAAATTCAAAGCACGGAAGTGGAAAATTTAAGTTTAATGGATTATTTGTGAATATATCCTATAAATAACAAAGTTTTGTTTCATAGAGACACAGTTATTCATGTAATATATTCTATCTAATGAATTTAAAGTATTTAAGCGAAAAATGCAATAAAATGTTTGGGGTGTTATATAGAATCCCTAGAAATAGCGCCAAATTGATTATAGAAGATTATTATGAACCAATATCCAATTAAATACTTATGTCCTAATTATGTAATATGAAGTGTGCACCAAGGTTCTATATCTCAAGGAGGCCACTTACACATAATGATTTTTCTATTCTAACAATTATAAACTAACTAATCTAATTCTACTTAACTAATATATATGAAGGATATTAAATGCATGAAATATTAATATTATAAATATATAAATGAAAAACAAATATAAAATTATGTTAGACTAAATAAATATTAAAAATATTCTTAGTATTTCACGGTGATTGAAATCATTGGTCAAAATTGGTTCTTAGTATTCAACTCAAGAAGGTGAACAAGATCTGTCACACCTCACTTTCTCATTTTAATTGTCATCACCCCATAATAAGATCTTTGAATAAGGGTAAATTATCTTTTTTAAGTCATATAGGATACCTCTTCACTGACCAACATTATCCAAGCCATACTCCACCATATGCACACCTTAAATAGTGAAGTGAGGGATGAATGATAAACAAGATGAAGAACTTGGTTGTAGAGAAAACGGGGCGACCGATCACTGTAATAGATTTAACCAACACCAATATTCCCAAAACTGAATAAATATAATTTAAATTAATTTAAACAAGACTAAATATATCCCTTGTTACCTCCCTCATAAAAATAGTGAGGTTTATCTCTCTACAATCAGGGGGATAAAAGATGTAGGGTTAGAGAAAAAAAATTGAAAATAAGAGAAATGCATAGAAGAAGAAGAGAAGTACAATAATATAAATTAAACATAAAAAATATTATTATATAATCAATACTTAAACTTTCCCCCATAAAAATGATAATCCTTTTTAATGTAAGGTGACACACATATTTGTAGAAAAAAGTGAGAAATTTTCTCTTCAAAATTCAGCCTCTAAAATAATGCACATAGATAGCTTATTCAATTGAATAATTGATACAATGTGTATTCTATAATGTTTTTCCATGTTTTATCCCATGTTAAACCTCAAAATTGCATCATGATTTTCCAACTAATTAATGGGATATATTTATTTTACTTCAGAAAATTTAATGTGGCTAGGTGACTATTCGTATTCCAATGCTTCAACTTCACATTCCATTAGGACAATTAAAACAAAAGTTTCACACATGCCATCCTTCATGAATGTTGTTACATAATTCCATCCTTAGATCCATGTATAATTTTAGCTTCAATGGAAAAGATATATTCTTGATATAATCCCATCTTCAAATGTGTCTAGATCTATGTAATTCTTTTGAGGCCTAGATTATGAGCTAGTTTTAGGCTTCCAAAAGATGGATTGAGATTTGATTATAGAAGAATTAATTTAATACCAAGAAGTAAGGAAGCCTAAAAAATAATTTTTAAATTTAAATTAGTGTAAAATAAGTTATGGATAAAATAATGAATAAAAATAAAATGGTTAAAATAAAAAATTAGGCCATTTTTCAAATAAGCTCAAAATACCACAAAATTTATAACAACGATGCTCTTTATTACACACTTCAACGGGATAAATTACATAAACATTCAGTTTAGAAAAATATGAGTATTTATAGGTATAGTGTCTTAGTAAATTATGAACATTACATAACAAATTAGAATATAAAATGCAACATCTTTATTGAAAAATTATTTTACATGACCACAACATTTCTTCGTACTTTTAATTGCATGGGATAACCTAGGGACATGCATAAGAAAAGGGTGATATATAAAGACCTGTAAATGAGTAAACAAGAAGTAACATGAATAATAAATTACATGTTAGGTAATATGAAAGTCAATGGGGTACAAGATAGAAATGAACATAAAGGCATGATATATCATGGTTATCATAACATGGAAATGTGGAAACAACATTTGACATGAAATTTGCAAGAGACAAGAATCATTGCACATAGAGCATGAGTAAATACTCATTACACTTGAATTAGAAAGAGTAAAACCTCATTGAAATTGAATTAGCATGAGTAAAACCTCATTGAACTTGATGTATCATGATACTAATCTTTACCTAATACATTGGAGCACTATCAGGGTGCACCCTTCTTAATCATTTAATTTAATGCATAAGTGTGCCACATAGATCATACAACATGGATTCATTAAACATAATAATTTATACCATGAATAAGATATGTTTAATACATAAATGTAATTCCTAAATCATCAAGTACAAGTGTGTAAAGGTGAATACCTTTGATAGAAAAATGGGTATGGTATTCACTTAAACGATTATTTTTGCATGGGAAATTTTGGTGTAACTTTAGAAGCATAACGATGTCAAATATAAATCGTAAAATGGGTTGATGATAGATAAAGGTGTCTCTAAAAATTTTTACATGAAATGGACAGTAAGGGGGTTATGTAAAATAATATCACAACATATGTAATGGAATTTATATGCATAATAAAAAATAATTTCTTGAATGTAAATAAGAAGAGATAAATTATTTATTCAATTATGGCATGGTAAAGAGTGTACATGGGAGGAATTAATGAGATATAAAGAGGTATATCATCATTAAAATATAATGAGGGATGTATGGGGAAGGTGAAAAATCAAACCCCAACATTTGTAATTGAAAATAAAAGGGTAAAACAGAATAATGAAATTTAGACAAAAATGAGAAAGGGAGAAATACCTTACTTGGAAGTGTAATCCCAAAGGCTTGGGAGAGGCTTGAGAGAGGATAATAGGGAGCTTGGGGTTCCTTGGAAGCATTCTAGAGGGATGAGGGAATAGGTTTTTCAAGCTACAAATGGTGTGAGTGAAGAGTAATTGGAGATTGAGTTGGTTTATATAGGAAAGGAGAGGGATTTATTTATTATTTAGGTTTGGGACACTACACATTAAACTAATCAAAACCACAAACCATAACATGTTTTTTGCACATGGTTTTTTCCATTGTGGATTGGAAAACATTATTTTATAAGTCCAATTTCCAAACATATTAAAATTTTAGGCTTTCTTATGTGTAAGTGAGTCACACTCTCAAGGAAAAAAATGTAAATAGTTAAGATATTTTATAAGTCTTGGAGGGACTACTAAGGCACCATAAAATTAATCAAACATATATAAAATCATGTTATATTAAATTTAAAACATATCTTGTATGAACATATATTTTATAGTATTTTATTACATCACTATTGGGTCATTATGATTCCATAAAACACATTATATATTTGAATGGTATTTTATTTTTACCCAAAATTTCGATTGTCTAAGAAAATTATGAAAAATTCACCATTAGATAATTTCATCATCCTGATTCCAAAAATAATATTCATTTTATCTAAATAATTTTCTAAATATGTGAATTTTAAATTTTAAAATAAAACTTCACATTTATTAAAAATTCATGGGTTTTGACAAAAACAGTTTTCAAACCTTAAAGAAAATTTCAATTGTATTCATAAAAAAATATACAATAGATTATAATTAATAAAATTAATTTAGTAATAATATTTTATAAAAATATTATTTAATACAAAAATTAATCAATTCATACAAATAAATTTCTTAATTGAATATTAACTAAAAATACTATTTGTACATTAAAAACCATTTACACAGTAATAATAATAAAATTAATGTATCTTCTTTATACAAGAATAATGCACATAATCATAGTGTTAGGGTCTTGTCACATAACCCCTTATAACACCCACATAAGACCTAAGGGTAAGGTGTGAGATAGTGATAGACTCTTAGGGAAATGCGGATAACATCGCTCGGGTAGTAATCTCTATTAACTTCCACTTCTTATATAGGCGATTTTTTTCAAGCATAACATGTTGACACTCACCTTGGGCTTGGTCAAGAGAGAATACCAACGATGCTACCTTGTTTCCGAGCTCTAAACAATGGGATTCATATAGAGAAATTATACTAGATGAGGTCATCACATACTTTGTCTGAGTAAATTGGAATTGTTAAAGCCCTATATTTATATTAATCATGTGATCACTGTTCAATATCTATATTAGAAACAGTAATAATTCTTAATGATATTTGAAAATCTAAAAACATAAAACCAAGGAATTGAATATGTTTTACTTAACCGTTTTACATAATAAGACATTTAATTAGATCGAGAATAATTTTAATTGATAAAAGTTTTGGTCGTTACAATCTTCCCCCCTTAAGAAATTTCTCCCTCAAAATTTCTTTTTCCCACACTAAAATAGATGATGGCAACTCTGCTTCATCACTTCCTATGATTCCCACATTGATTCTTCAAACTTTTGGTTTCACCTCAACACCTTGAGGAGGGTCATTGTCTTATTTCATAGAAATTTTTCCCTGTGATCTAAGATTTTCATCTGCTTCTGTTCATAGGAGAGGTCATTCTCCAATGGTACCACCTCTGGATTGAGTACATGCGATGGATCAGGTATATATTTCTCCAGAGTGATAAATGGAATACATCATGTACTTGAGATAGGTTTGGTATGAGTTCTAGTTGATAGGTCACTACTCTGACGTGATTGAGGATCTCAAAAGGGATAATGTACCTTGGATTATGCTTTCTCTTGTTCTTAAATCTCATAATACTCTTCCACGGTGATATGCAGAGGAATACCATTTCCACAACATCAAACTCTCGGTATCATAAAAAATTAATAGCATAGCTCTTTTGTCAAATCTAAGAAGCTTTAATGTGCTGCTCGATGGTATTAACCTTCTCTACCATTTCTTTAACCATTTCTGGACCTAGGAATTTTATCTCGCTAACATCATCTCAACATGCAGGTGTTCTACACATCTTACCATAAAGGGATTCATAAGGAGACATTTGGATTCTTGAGTGTAAACTGTTATTGAGAGAGAACTAAACTAGAGAATGATGATTATCCCATACTCCGTTGAAGTCTACTTTTAATTTCTCTCAATATGTTCTCAAGTGTTTAGATAGTCTGCTCAGATTATCTATCAGTTTGAGGATGAGAAGACATACTGAAATTCAGCGCAGTATTCAGAGCTTGTTGGAGACTCTTTCAGAACATATAGGTGAATCTTGGATTACAATCAGATACAATTGATAGTGGTACTCCATGCAACCTTATCATTTCTCTGATGTATATCCATTCCAGTTGATCCAATGAGAAATCATCTTGAATTTCAATGAAGTGTGTTGTCTTTGTAAGATGATCCACAATAACCCAGATAGCATTGTTTCCTTTGGATATCTTTGGATGTCTGGGGACAAAGTCCATGGTTATGTTCTCTCATTTCCATGTTGGTATGGGTAATGGTTGCATCATCCCCTTAGAATTATTCCTCACATCCTTCAATTGCTGACCTACCAGGAACATTAATGTATACTCAGTGATCTCCTTCTTTTTGTTATCCCACCAATAATACTCTCAGATATCTTGATATATCATTGTGTTTCCTGGGTGAATGGAGAAATTTGAACTATGTCCATCATCCAAAATGTTATTATTTAACTCTAGATATGATAGAAAACATATTCTTGACCCATATCTCACAATTTCTTCTTTATTAACATTAAACTCTGAGGGTTTCTCTTTTCTGATAGTTTCGACTTTCTTTTAAATTCTCACGTCTTCTTTTTTAGCATCCTTTAACCTTTCAAAATGAGATGGTTGGGAAATAATTTCTGAAAGGATTGATGATTTTCCATTTTTTTCCCATGTTCATCTTCATAAAATCTAATAAAATTATATCCTTTTAAATTCTCATCGATAAAAGAGTTGTTTGTTCCTTTCTGCTTAAAGCATTCGCTACCTTGTTTGTTTTCCCTAGATAGTAGTGAATTGGGTAGTCATAGTTTTTGATCAGCTCTAACCACCATTGTTAGCACATATTCAGCTATTTTTTGTGAATATATACTTAAGGATTATGCGATCTGTATATATTTCACACTTCTCCCCAACATTTCTTTCTTTAAACCTGAGGGTCTGTCTTTCATACAAGGGGATGCTCTCAACTTTCATTACTTTAGGCCTCCCTAGATCATGTTGCCCGTACTGTTAGTCTCTTTTTGTCTCTCCCTTGCTACTTTCTTTCTCTCTTTAATAAAATTGTAATCTTTTATGATGATCAACACACATCCGAGCCCTTCTTCAAATCATCACTAAATACCACAAAATGTTCTCCACTTCTGGGTAGTGTGAGAATGAGTGTAGTGATAAGAATAATTTTCAACTCCTTGAATCTCTCGTTGTATTCATCACTCCATACAATCTTGACTCCCTTCTGAGTTAGCTTGGTAAAAGTGTTTTTCAATTATGAGACATTTCTCACAAATCGGAAATAATATATAGCTAACCCATGGAAGATATACATATATATATCACATATGTTGGCCTCGGCCATCCCTAAATTTTATTTTTCTTGGAGTTATCCATAGATATCCCATTGCCTATGATGATATAACCCATGAATGATACTTCCTTAATCTAGAACTCAAACTTTTTATACATTTCATAGAGCATCTCCTTTCACAAGGTCTCTAGTGTAGTTCTTATATTCTCCTCATTCCCCTCCATAGTTTTGGAATATATTAGAATATCATCTATAAAGACTACCATAAATTTTTCGAGGAAATCTATAAAGTATCTATTCATCAAGTCTACGAAGATTTCTGGAGCACTAGTGAATCCAAAATTCATTACAAAGAATTCATAGTGCATGTACCTTATACGAAAAGTAGTCATGGGTATATCCTCCTTATTCACCATTACTTGGAAATATCCCGACCGAAAATCCACATTGGAGAAGTATTTTTATCCATGTAGTTGATCAATCAAGTCATCAATTTGGGGCAGAGGATAATTGTTCTTTATAGTGATTTTTTTGAGCTCATGATAATAAATGCAAAGGCGCACTTACCCATCCTTCTTCTTGACAAAGAGGATTGGTGCACCACATGGTGAAGCACTTGGGCATGTAAACCCTTTATCTAGATTCTCCTATAGTTGTTTATTTAGCTCCTCATGCTCCAAAATTTCCATTCTATACAGAGTCTTATATATTGGCAATTCCCTAGGTATAAGATCAATAGATAATTCAACATCTATTATTATAGAAAAACTAGGAAATTCTTTGGGAAACACTTTATTGAATTTCCTCACAATAGGCATGTCTTCAAGGACTGTTTATTCCTTAAAATCAGTCATCTGAGCAAGATATTCATGCTCATAGAGAAGTAATATCCACACTGGATATGATGGTTCTAAAGAAGATTCATACTCTTCGTTTAAATTGTACACAATTAGGGGTTGATTCACCATATGTAAAGTGATTTCCTTCTCATGGAAATTTATTTTTTCTCGAAATAGTTAAATCCAATCAATACCAAGAATTGCATCAAATTCTACCAAAGGTAGTATGATGAAGTTCACCAGGAAGTTCAATCCACAAATTGTGACAGTGGATGAGTTATATTCATGGGATGCAATGATTTCTCCATTTTCTTTTCTCACAGCCATATATACTTCCATGATTTGTGGTGGTGTTGGTATAGTACAAATAAAATTTTTGGGTTATAAAATAATACATAGAATCAGAATCAAAAAGTATGTTCACTATTCTTGAATGAATAACTAGAGTACATGTCCCCACTATTTTTTCATGTTTCTCTTCGGTAGTAGTGATGGAAACATCTCACCCTTTCTACATTGGAGGTTGTTAGTTGCCTTCGAAACCCCTTGGCTTAGGGAAATAGTTTGAAAAGTGCCATGGTTATTTGTGTTTGCAGTAATGAACAATGCGTTGAAGGTTGAACATATCATTTCTCTCCTCTGTCGCAGAAGCATGTTTTTCTTGTTGGAAATTAATGGCGAGGTTCCCTTATATTCCACACCTAAAGCATTTCCTCATCCCTTTCATGCCATTTCCATGGTGCGTCTTTCCACACCATTGGCAAGTGGGGTGATAGAATTTCTTAATACCATTGGAATTATCCATCAGACTGACAAAATTAAAGTCCAACTTCTGATTCTTATCCCCATGATACCCCTAAGATTCTATGATCTCCATTTCAAATTTCAGGGCACATTAGACAATTTCGTCATATCTATCAAAGTCATGGATCTCCAGGGATTTCGGTAGGCTAGGTTTTATCCCACAAAAGAAGAGGCCAACCTTGTATTCGGGGGTAACAACAAAGATGGAGGCTTATCGTTCAAGCCTTGTGAAGTTTTCCTCATATGCAATGATGGATTCGTCATATTTTTTCTTGAAGTCAAGGAAGTCCCTTCGATGGTGTGCATAAAACATTTATTTAAAAACAAATTTGGAAATCCTTCCATTCCAATACCTCGATATTTATCTTAGGAATTTTTTTATCAATGTCCACCATTGATCAACTTCACACACCATATAATAAGCATCCAAAAGAACCTTCTATTGTTTATAACATTCAATTATGGAAATATCTTCTCAATGGATTTGATCCATTGTTCGGTGATTGAGGGATCAGATGA
Organism: Viscum album; assembly: GCA_963277665.1. Classification (NCBI taxonomy): domain Eukaryota; kingdom Viridiplantae; phylum Streptophyta; class Magnoliopsida; order Santalales; family Viscaceae; genus Viscum; species Viscum album. The sequence continues at coordinate 1,825,971 of CAUJRU010000072.1, forward strand.
TCCATTAAAAGTAGGAGGCCTTTGTCTCATAAAGACCTCGATTACAGCTTGTTCTTTCTTAGGGGGGTTGGATGTTTCTCTTAACCCGTGTTTTTATGCAATACTTGAGTTAACTTAAAGATTATTTTGAAAAATATTTTGATTCCCACTCCTATCATATTGGGAATCTCGTTTGAATAGTCATCACATTGATCTTCGCATCGGTTTTTATGCTGAGTCCACCTATTACCGGCCATTAAATAGAATAAAAGGGAGGCTAGAGGTAACACATAAAGGGGAATCCAAAGACAAAAAGTCATAACATATAAATTATATTTATTTCCTTAACATATGAATTTATAGTCTTTAATATATGCTATCCATGATCTACTTCCCAACATATATTCTTAGGGGGATTGTTTTATTCCCTTAATAATGGTTCTTACTAAGATTATAAATTTATCGAATAATATCCCCTAAGAATGTCATAACCATGAGTGAAGAAAGTCCCATTGTCATGTACCAGTTCTCGTTCGAGTCCAGCTCAAATGGGTGTTTTGGGGTTTTACGCCAAGATTCATTTGTGCCTGATTCACCTCTACTTGTTTGTATCCAGACAGGGATGTATTTCCTTGAAAAACCACTTACTCTACACTCAAAAAAATTTAGGAATGTTTTTATTACACTTAGTCTTATCCCTAAGTCTTTCACTAGGGTTTTCTAATCCTAATCCCAAAAATAACTAAACCTATCCTCTAATACAAACGATAACAACCCTTCTCTTTATTACATGCTTAAACATAATTTATTACATAAACATTAACATATGAAAACTCTGAGGATAGAGAGGTCTAGTGTATTGGGAAATTAGAAACATTAAATAACATCTTAGAAAATAAAACACAACATCTTTTTTAAAAAATCATTTTGTCTGCCCATAATATTCCATCGTACTTTGCATTGCATGGGATAACCTGAGGACATGCATAAGAAAAGGGTGAGCAATAAAGCCCAGTATGGGATTAAACGAATAATAAAATGAAGAATACAGTACATGTTAGGAAATAATCATACCAATGGGGAATATGAGAAACATGAACATAAAGGCATGATATAGCATGGTTATCATAACACGGAAATGTTTCCACAACATTTGACATGATATTAGCATGAGCCAAGGATCATTGCACATAGAGCATTAGTAAACTTTCATTGCACATGAATTAACATGATTAAACCCTAATTTCAATTGAATTAGTAGGATTAAACCCTCATTTCACTTAATGTATCATGATACAAATCTTTACCCAATTAATTAGAATGCTATCAAGACAGACCCTTCTTAATCATATCATTTCATGCATAAGTTTTCCAGATGGATCATACAACATAGATTCATTAAAAATCATTATTTATTCCCCGAATAAGAGATGTTGGATACATAAATGTAATTCCTCAATATACAATTACGTGTTAAAAAAGGTAAATACCTTTGATAGTGAAATGGGTATGGTATTCACTTACATGATGATTTTGACATAGAAACTTTTCATGAAATTTTGGCAGCATAACAACGTCAAATAGAAATTGTAAAATGGGTTAATGGGAGATAAATGTGTCTCTAATCATTTATACGCAAAATGGAACGTATGTGTGTAATGGAACATAATATCCCAACATATTTAATGGAATTTAGACCCATAATATAATATAATTCCTTGAATGTAAATGAGAAGAGAGAAATTCATTACAGAATTTCGACATGGTAACGGGTGTACATGGGAGGAATTAATGAGAGAGAAATATGTATATAATAATTCAAAAATAAGGATCAAAGTATGGTGGAGGTGATAAATCATACCCCAACATTTTTAATTGAAAATAGAAGGTAATAACAACATAAATAAATTTGGACAAAAACGAGAAAAGAAAGAAATCCCTTACTTGGAAGTATAATCCCCGAGGGATGGGAGAGACTTGAGAGAGGATTATAGGTTTCTTGGGGTTACTTGGGAGGATTATAGAGAGATGAGGGAAGAGTGTTTTGAGATACAAATGGTTTTAGTGAAGAGGAATGGGAGATTTAGTGGGTTTATATGGGAAAGGATATTTAATTCTTTATTATTTAGGTTTTGGACACTACACATTAAACTAATCAAAACCACAAACCATCCCATGGGTTTTTCCCATGGTTTTTTCCAAAGTGGAGTGGAAAATATTATTTTATACGTCTAATTACCTAAATTATTAAAATATTAGGCTTTCTTATGTGGAGGTGAGTCACACTCTCAAGGAAATCATTTTCAAAAGTTAAAATATTTTATAACTCATGGAGGTTCCACTAAGGCACCATAAATTTAATCAAACAAATATAAAATTGCATTATTTTAAATTAAAACCCTATATTGGCTGAAACATCCTTTTATAGTATTTTTATACATCACTATTGGGTCATTAGGATGTCATAAAACACATTATTTATTTAAACAATATTTAATTTTTACCTAAAAATTTGATTGTTTCAGAAAATTATGAAAGATTAACCATTAGATAATTTTGATATCCTGATTCCAATAATAATATTTTTTTATCAATATAATTTTCTAAATATGTGAATTTTCAATTTTGAAATAAATCCCGACATTTGTTGAAAATTCATTGGTTTTGACAAAAATTGATTTCGAACCATAATAAAAATTTCTATAGTATTCATAAAAAATTATACAATCATTTATATTAAATAAAAAGTAAGTTAGTAAAAATATTTTACTAAAATATTATTTAATTCAGAAATACATTAATTTATCAAAATATATTTCTTAATTGAATATTAACTGAAAATACTATTTGTTATTTAAAAACCATTTACAAAGTAACAATAATAAAATTAATTTACATTATTTATACAAAAATAATGCATATAATCATAGTGTTAGGGTCCTGTTACATAACCCTTTATAACACCCGCATAAGACTTAAGGGTAAGGTGTGTGAGGGTGACAGACTCTTGGGGTGGCTCAGATAACATTGCTCGGGTGGTAATCTCTATTAACATCCTCTTCTCTTATAGGTGATTATGTTCATGCATAACGTGTTGAATCTCAGCTTGGTCTTGGTGAAGAGAAAATCCGACTGATGCTACCTCATTTTAGATCTCCAAAAAATGGGATTTTTGTGGAGAAATTCTATTGGATGCGTCCATCGATTCCTTTATTTGAGTAAATTGGATTTTTTAAAGCCCTATATTTATACTAATCATGTGATCACTATTCAATGACTATATTAGGAACAATAACAATTTTAAAAGGTATTTCAAAATCCAAAAACATAAAACCAAGGAATTTCATATGTTTTACATAACCATTTTACATATAAATACATTTATTTAGATCAAGATGAATTTTCCTTAATAAATGTTTGGTACATTACAATATTCCCCCTTAAGAAATTTTACCCTCAAAATTTCCTTTTCCCACAATAAAATAGATGAGGGTAACTTTACTACATCACTTCCTCCAATTCCCATGTTGCTTATTCAAAATTTTCATTTCGCCACAACACCATGACAAGGGGAATTGTCTTATTTCATAGAACAATTTCCCTATGATCTAAGATCTTCACCAGATTATCTTCATGTGTGGGGTCATTCCCCAATGGTACCACCTATGGATTGAGTACATGTGATGGGTCAGGTATGTACTTCCTCAAGAATGATACATGGAATACATCATGTACTTGAGATAGGTTTGGTTGGAGTTCTAGTCAATAGGCCACTACTCTAATGCAATCAAGGATCTCAAAAGGGCCAATGTACCTTGGACTAAGATTTCCCTTATTACCAAATCTCATAACTCTCTTCTATGATGATATGCGGATGAATAACATGTCCCCAATATAAAACTATAGGTCTCATTAATGATTATCATCAGAGCTCTTTTGTCGACTTTGAGCAACTTTAATGTGTTGCTGGATGGTCTTAACCTTCTCTGCCATTTCATTGACCATTTATGGACCTAGGAGTATTCACTCCCAATTCATCCCAACATGATGGTGTTCTACACCTCTTCCTATAAAGGTCTTCATAAGGAACCATTTGGATGCTTTTGTTGAAACTATTATTATAAGCGAACTCAACCAGAGGAAGATGTTAATCTCGTCCCCCTTTAATGTCCATTGATAATTCTCTCAACATTTCCACATGTGTTTGCATAGTCTACTCAGATTAGCCATTAGTTTGAGTATGATAATCCATACTGAAGTTCATCTCAGTATTTAGAGAATTTTGAAGAATCTTCCAGAACTTAGAGCATTTTGAAGACTCTTCCAGAACTTAAAGGTGAATATTAGATATCAATTGGATACAATCGATAGTGGTACTCCATACATCCTTATCACTTATATGATGTATATATGTTTCATTTGATCCAATGAGAAATCATGTCGAATTGAAATGAAGTGTATAGTCTTTTTATGATGATCCATAACAACACATATAGCATTGTTTCCTTTGGATGTCTTCATAAGTCTGGTGACAAAGTCCATGGTGATGTCCTCCTATTTCTATATTGGTATGGGTAATGGTTTCTAATCCTCTTATACTTCTACCTCTTATATTTAACATGATAAAATAATAGGCACGTTGATGAATACTCAATAATCTCCTTCTTCATGTTATCCCACCAATAATGATCTTGGACATCTCGATACATATTTGTGTTACCTAGGTGAATGGAGAAATTCAATCTATGTGAATCATCCAAAAGTTCATTCTTTAACTCCAGATTTGATGGAACACATATTCTTGACCCTATCTCATAATTCCTTCTTCATTAAAATTGAACTCTGAGGATTTACCTTTCCAAAAGAGATGGTTTAGAAATCATTTGTTAACATATTGATGATGTTCCCTTATTTTTTATTCCCATGTCCATCTTCATCAAACATAAGAAGTCAGGATCCTTTTAAATTCTAATCAATGAAATAGTTGTTGGATGATTTCTACTTAAAGCATCTGCCGCCTTGTTAGTTTTTCTCGGATGTAGTGAATTGATCATTCATAGTCTTTGATCAGCTCTAACCATTTTTATTGGTTCATATTCAGCTCTTTCTAAGTGAATATATAATTGAGGATTTTGTTATCAGTATATATTTCACACTTTTCTCCAAAGAGGTAATGTCCAAATTTTTTTAAGTAATGACTAATGCAGCCAACTCTAGATCATGTGTTTTATAGTTTTACTCAGGAACATTCAATTTCATGGATGTATATACAATGGGGTTGTCATTTTGAATCAACACACATCACATGCCCTTATTTAGAGAATCACTAAATACGAAAAAAAATGTTCCCCACTTATGGATAGTGTGAGAAAGAGAGTAGTGATAAGACACTTTTTCATCTCATTGAAGCACTCTTCACATTCATCACTCCATGCAATCATTACTCCCTTCCAAGTTATCTTTTTAAGTGGGTTTGAAAATTATGAGAAATTTCTCAAAAATTGGAGATAATATCTAGAAAACCCATGGAATCTATGGATATCCATCACATATTTTGGCCTAATTCATTCCTCAATTGCATTTGTCTTAGACAGATTCACAAATATCCCATTGATTGTGATGATATGACCAAATAATGAGACTTCCTTTAACCAGAACTCACAGTTGATGTACTTTTCATAGAGCTTCTCCTTTCGCAAGGTCTCTAGTATAGAGCTAAGATTCTCTTCATGCTCCTCCTTGTTTTTGGAGTATATTAGAATATTGTCTATAAATACTACCACAAATTTGTCAAGAGAATATCTAAAGACTCCATTCATCAAGTCCATGAAGATTACTAGGGCATTAGGGAGTTCTAAATGCATTACTATGAATTCATAGTGTCCGTACATTATACAAAAATTAGCCTTGGGGATATACTCCTTCTTCACCCTTACTTGGAAATATCCCTACTGCAAATCCACCTTAGAGAAGTATTGTTATCCACATATCAAATTGAACAAGTCATAAATTTAGGTAAGTGGACACTTTTTCTTTATCGTGATTTTGTTGATCGCAAAAAAATCAATGCAAAGGCGCATTGAACCATCCTTCTTCTTAACGAAGAAGACTGGTTAACCCCATGGTGAAGCACTTGGACATATAAACCCTTTATCTAGATTCTCCTGTAGTTGTTTCTTTTTCTCCTTAAGCTCCACAATAGACATTCTATATGGAGTCTGGGATATTGGAAATTCCCCGTGTATAATATCAATTGAGAATTAAACATATCTTCTATGAGGAGGGCTAGGAAATCCTTCAGGAAACACTTCAGTGAATTCCCCCACAATATGCATGTCTTCAATGATGGTTTCTTCTTAGACTCAATAATCTGAATAAGATACACATGATCGTAGGGTATTGATATCCACACTTGAGATGATGGTGATAAATAAGATTCATCCTCATCCTTGCACTTGTACAGAATCAGCGGTCAATTCTCCATATGGAGAGTGACTTCCCTCTCATTGAAATTTATGTAGGATCTGTATAGGGATATCCAATCCATGATAATAATTTCATCAAATTCCATGAGTGGGAGTATTAAGAGGTTCACTGAGAATTTCAATCACCAAATTGTGATAGGAGAGGAATTATATTCATGGGATGCAATGATTTCTCCATTTTCCATTCTCACCAACATCTCTACTTCCACAATTTGTTGTAGTTTTGGGATTGTTCAACCAAAATTTCTGGATATAAAAAAGGCATAGATCCGAAATCAAAAAGTATGTTCTCTATTCTTGAATGGATAACTATGGACCCATCAACACTTCATTGTCATTGTTCTTTTTGGCAGTAGATATGGAAAAATATCGTCCTTGATACCTTGGAGGTTGTTGTTTTCCTCCAAAAACCCTTATCTTAGGGAACTGGTTTTCAAATTGTCATGGTTATTTGTAGTTGAAGTAATTAACAAAGCATTGAGATTCGAACGGAGCATTCCTATCCTCTATTGAAACAGTAGGTTTTTCCTGTTGGAAATTAATGGGGAGGTTCACTTCTCTTCCACACCTAAGGCATTTCCTCATACACATTAATCAATTTCTGGGGTGCTTCTTTCTAGACCTTTGGGAAGTGGGGTGCTTGAATTTCTTAACACCGTTGGATTTATCCATCAGACTGTCAGATGTAAAGTCCACATTCCCCTTCATATCCCCGTGATACCCATGAGATTCTCTAATATCTATTTCGACTTTTAGGGAACATCACACAATTTACTCATAGCTATAGAAGTCACAGATCGCTAGGTCTTTCCGTAGGATAGTTTTTTTCCCACCAAATAAGCGGTCAACCTTGCATTCGGAGGTAACGACAAAGATGAATGCATATCATGAAATCATTGTGAACTTTTCCTCACACGCTTTGATGGATTTTTCATCTTTTTTCTGGAGGGAAAGGAAGCCCCTTTCCATCTTTAATATAAGGGTGTGAGGAAATGATTTATCGAGAAAATTTTTCTGTAAATCCTTCCATTACAATGCCTCAATATCTTCCCCAGGCTTTATATTTTTGATCAATTTACACTGTTGATCAGCATCACCCTCCATACGATAAGCATACCGAATAACCTTCTCTTTTTTATAACATTGAAGGATGGATAGGATATTCTCAATGGAGTTGATCTGTTGTTTGAAGATTTATGGATTAGATTATCCATTAAAATTAGGAGGCCTTTGTCTCATGATGCTCTCAATTGAGGCATGTTCTTTATTAGGGGGGTTGGACATTCCTCTTGAACCATGATTCTATTAAAAACATGAGTTTACTGAGAGATAATCGTGACGAAGCTTATGATTTCGTCTCCCATCGGATTGGGCATCTCATTAGAATAGTCATCACATTGATCTTCACATTTGTTGTTAGATTGAGTCCTCCTATTATCGTCTATTAGCTGAAATAAAATGAAGGTTTGGGGTAACACATAAAGGGTAATCCAAATACAAAAGGGGATAACGTAAAATTTTCATTTATTTCCATAACATATGAATTTATAGGCTTCAATCTATGTTATCCACGATCTACTTCCCAACATATATTCTTATGGGGATTTTTTTATTCCCTTAATTATGGTTCATACTAAGCATATGAATTTACGAAATCATATCCCATGGGAGTGTTGTAACCAAGAGTGAAACTAGGATTGTTTTCTTACACTATTTCCCATTCGATTCTAGATCAAAGAGTTATTTTTTGTTTTTACCCCTAGATACATTTGTGCTAGAGCCTCCTCTACTTGTTCGTATCTTGGTAGGAATGTATTTTCTTGATAAACCACTTACTCTATACTCACTAAAATTTAGGGATGCTTTTATTACACATAGTCTTATCCCTATGGCTTTCACTAGGTTTTTTTAATCCTAATCCCAAAAATAACTAAACATATCCTCTGATACCAACTATAATAACCCTACTCTTTGTTACACACTTAAATAATATTTATTACATAAAATTTCACTTAAGAAAACTCTGAGGATCGAGAGGTCTCGTGTATTGGGAAATTAGGATCATTATATAAAAACTTATAACATAAATTAAAACATCTTTGTTGAAAACATCTTTTACATGACCACAACATTCCTTCGTACTTAGCATTACATGAGATAATCTCAGGACATGTATAAGAAAAGGGTGAGCTATAAATCCCAATGAGGGAGTAAACAAGGCATAAAATGAAAAATACATTACATGTTAGGCAATAGGCATATCAATGGGTCATAATAGAAACATGAACAAAAAATCATGATATAACATGATTTTCATAACATGGAAATGTGGCAACAACATTTAATATGATATTAGAATGAGCGAAGGATCATAGTACTTGTAGCATGTATAAACCCTCATTTCACTTGAACTAGCATGAGTAAACCCTCATTTTACTTTATTAGAATGAGTAGACCATGATTTAACTTGATTTATAATGATACTAATATTTACCCAATTCATTGAAGTGCTATCAGGTTGCACCCTTCTTAATCATTTCATTTCATGCAAAAGTGTGCCACGTGGATCATACACCATGGATTCATTAAACATCGTAATTTATTCCATGAATAAGAGATGTGGAATACATAAATGTAAGTACTAAATCAACATGTACTTGTGAATTAATGTGAATTCCCTTGATAGATAAATGGGTATGATATTTACTTAAACGATGATTTTTGGAATAGGAAATTTTGGTGTAACTTCGGCAGCATAACGACATCAAATAGAAATCGTAAAATAGGTTGATGAGATAGAAAAGGGAATATCATAATTTATACATGAAATGGATAGTAAGGGGGACATGGAACATAATATCCCAACATATTTAATGGAATTTTGATGCATAATATAAAATAATTTCTTGAATATAAATGAGAAGAGAGAAATTCCTTACAGAATTTCTGCATGGTAACGGGTGTACATGGGAGGAATAAATGAAAGATAAAGAGGAATCACATCATTAAAAAATAAGGAGGGACGTATGGGGGAGGTGTTAAATCATACCCCAACATTTTTAATTAAAATTAAAAGGTTATAACAATATGATGAAATTTGGAAAAAAAATGTGAAAGGAAGAAATCCCTTACTTGGAAGTGTGATCCCAAAGGATTGGGAGAGGCTTGAGAGAGGATTATAGGGAGATTGGGGTGCCTTGGAAGGATTTTTGAGAGAGCAGAGCAGAGTTTGGTAGGGCTTCAAATGGTTTGAGTAAAGAGTAATGGGAGACTGAGTGGGTTTATATAGGAAAGGATGGGGGATTCTTTATTATTTAGGATTTGGACACTACACATTAAACTAATCAAATCCACAAATCATCTAATGGTTGTTTCCATTGTTTTTCCCAAATTGGAGTGTAAAATATTATTTTATAAGTTAAATGGACGAAATTATTAAAATATTAGGCTTTCTTTTGTGTATGTGATTCACACTCTCAAGGAAATCATTTTAAAAAGATAAAATATTTTATAAGTCTCGGACAGTCCACTAAGGCACCATAAAATTAATCAAGAAAATCTAAAATCACATTATTTTGAGTGTAAAACACATATTGTCCTAATTTCCCTTTTATAGTATTTTATTACATTACTATTGGGTCATTATAATGTCATAAAACACATTATATATTTAAAAGATATTTAATTTTTACCAAAACATTATACTTTCTCAGAAAATGATAAAAAATTTACTAGTAGATAATTTCGATATCCTGATTAAAAACTAATATTCATTTTATCGAAATTATTTTCTAAATATTTTAATTTTCAATTTTAAAATAAAACCCAATATTTATTAAAAATTCATCGGTTTTGAAAAAAACTGTTTTCAAACCATAATATAAATTTCAATTGTATTAATAAAAAATTATAAGATTATTTATATTTAATAAAAAATAATTTACTAATAATATTTTATTAAAATATTTTTTAATTTAAAAACCCATTAATTCATAAAAATAAATTTCTTAATTGAATATTAACTAAAAATACTATTTGTACATTAAAACGCATTTACAATTTAACAATAATAAAATGAACATATATTATTTATTCCTAAATAATGAACATAATAATAGTGCTAAAGTCTTGTTACATAACCTATTATAACACCTGCATAATACCTAAGGGTAAGGCGTTTGATAATGACTGGCTCTTGGGGTAGATCAGATAACATCACTCAGGTTGTAATCTCTATTAACTTCTACTTCTCTTGTAGTTGATTCTGTTCAGGCTTAATGTGTTGAAGCTCATCTTGGGATTGGTCAAGAGCAAAGCCCAGTGACGCTACCTCTTTCAATGATCCAACAAATGGTCTTAGTATGAAGAAATTCTACTTGATGAGGTCATCACTTCTTTTGCCTATGTAAATTGGATTTTTTAAAACCCTATATTTATAAGAATCATGTGATCATAGTTCAACGACTATATTAGAAAAGTTAAGAATTATTAATGGTATGTTAAAGTAAAAAAAGCCTAAAAAAAGTAATTTCATATGGTTTACAAAACTATTTTACATAATAAGATATTTAATTAGATCAAGAGTAATTTTCATTTATAAAAATTTGGGTCGTTACACAATCCTAAAAATTTGAAAAATTCCAATAAAATAAAACTATGGTGGGATTAAAACCATTAATTATAAGATAAAATTTGTGAAAATGTTATCTTCATCAATAATTTAATAATAAAAATGTAATATTATTATAGTGGTTTATCAGCTATGAATTTAAAATGAAAATAATTTTTTTTACTTCTTTGCCTTAGAGAGTGGACTAAATTTTATATATTAAAACACATTATTTTAATAAAAAAACATTATGTATTTTTTATATTATATATGTACCTTTCAGTAAATCTTGATATTGAATTTCCAAAATTTATAGTATACAATTCTAATTTTACAACCAACTAAAATCTATATTTTTAAAATTATTGAAGGAAATATTTTAAAAATTATTTAACAAGATGAATGGTAAAATATATATAAATCATGATATTTCAATGAGTAAATATATGTTAAATAAATCTATCCATACAAAAGTTTCATAAAATCCATTTTAAGAATTATTTATCATAATAAAATTACTTTTCAAATTTAGGTTCACTCAAGAATGTGTTGTTACTAGCTCAACTCTTTAAGAATATGAGAAATAGAATGGTTTCATAACAAATATATTTTTTGAACCCTTCTTTTAGGACCTATGGAAGAGGATATTCTACCTCATTAATGATTAAACCAATATAGAACAAGGGGAGAATTTTTCCATTATCTCCGCCTTAAATAAAGGATGATTAACCTCCTATCATTTAATTCAATTTGGATAAAATTTTGTGAAAATTATACTAGGAAGGAACCAGATAATTTTATTGGTTCTTCATACCATAGGTTTGAGAAATATAATATTTCACCAACTTTTATGATAAAAAATAATAAAGGGTACAATTAAGGGGATCCATACCTTTATATTACTGAAGATAATCATCAATCATAGATTAGAAAAAAGAGAGAGGGATTCTCATTTATTAGGGTAGAGATCATGATCAATCTCTCCAAGGATCAAATGTGGAGGAAAAGAGTCTATTGGGGGCGGTGGTCCAACATCATGAGTGAGAGGGTAGTCCATTTCAAGGGAATGAGGGTATCAATGAGTCAGTCCAACATCATGTGATAGAGTCATGTGATGGATTCAATGATTTTTGTAACGACCCAAAGTTTTATCAATGGAAATTCCATTCTTATAAATATTTCATATAATCACCTGAAATCACAAAATAATGAACTAATATGTGATATTTGACCTTTAAACCAATGATTGTCACTTTTATGTTTGGAATTTTGAATATCTGACATACATGGTTCCGATAAGTAAGTTATTTGGAGTCCGATAAGAAAAACATTATTTTTAGTGAATAGTAACCTACCCTTATGAATAGTAACATACCACTCTAAATACTGATATACCCTAATGTATATTCACCTTACATATAATTGTATATAAATAATATTTGATTGAAAGTATGATGTACCTATATTTTAGAATTAGTAAATGAATGTTTTAAAATAGTTTTTTAATAATAAATTGTTATTTTAAGTAAATATAAAAATAATAATATTAAGAAAATTATTTTTGAAAAATAGACTTTATTTCTGAATTTTACAAGTCAAAAAATGGTTATGGTTAAGGTTAGGGAGTTTTCTGAAATACGTGAATTTTTTATGAATATTAAAATATGGTAATTTACCGTATATATACATTGTAAGCTAAATAGACTATTCCTTGAATCATGGATGATGTAAACACCCTTGATTAAAATTCACATTACCCATTTACTGTTTTTGGTCATGGAATCATCACTATTTTTGGTCTTGAGGGAAATTAATAAACTAATGATTAAACAATTATGAAAACCCTCCTCTCCTCCACTATAAAAACACCCCCTCACCCCCTCTTCTCTTCACTCCTCCTAAGCCTTGTGCCTTGAAAATATTCTACCAAAAGCTCTCCCCAAGCTCCTACACCACTTTCTAAGTCCCATATTCTCTTAAAAATACCAAAACCTCTTCCCTTAAGAGGTTCTCAAATGAGGTAGACTCAAGAGGTAAATTACACTTTCAAACTCTTTCATTTATTTTATGTTCTTTTCTTTTATTTTTTCTTTCCAAAACTCACTTCACCAAAATGGTATGATAAATCCAGTAATATACATGTACTGGAATTGTATTTCTCTAATGGGATACTTCATTATCTTCTCTTCTTTCCACACCTTTTATTTTAACGAAATGAAAACACCATTTGGGATGTGTTAATTTAGCACATTCAAGGACAACAGTTTATAAGTTTCTATTATCATCTTTAATTTTGGTCATGAAACAATTTTTGTTATGGTTGAACCAGATTATTTTATATTTAATATATAATTTTTATGGTTATTAATCTTTTTTTTACAAACGTAATTAATCTATAAAAAAAAACATATTTATTATAATCAAACCCACCGATTAACCAAAACAGTTATAACTTAGATTTTATAAAATATTTAAACATTACTCTAAGTAAACAAATTATATTTGTAACCATGTAATCTCCTATATTTTTACTAATAACATAAAACTTCAATTCTGGACAATCACTTTCACTGTACGTGTTTATCTGAACTTGAACCGATCATTAAAAACAAGGAAGCAAACAGACCTAAACAATAAAATTGAACCTTGTAACCAATCAAAAAGGTATTTAATGAAATAAAAAGTGTTAAACTAAATAAATTACATACAAAGTATTTTATTGAATTATTAATTAAAAAACCTAGTTTTTTTGTTTAGGTTATCAATAACAAGTGGAGAAGACCAGCGGACTTTAGGTCAGATATCCTCTCCATTTCACTCTTAATCAAGATTGTCCTCTATGCTATGACTTTTTATGTGTAATAAAAAATTATGGGGTATGATTTTTCATCTCCCCTATACTTTCATCATGATTTATAAATGATTATAAACCTTTTTTCTCTCTCATAAATCCCTCTTAGGTACACCCGACACCATGTCGATAATTCGTAACGTATTCTTCCAGAACCTCCTTTGTTCTTTTAGTTTTCCTTATCTTTCTATATATCCAAATGTAATTATTTTATATGTTTATTTGAATCATAAAAATTTTGTTTAGTTGTACAATATTCATTTATCAATAAACTTTCATCCCTATCTTTTGGGGATATTCATGTTTTTTAAAAGATTCCCTCCTTAGTACATTCTGATAAGCAACCCTGTTTTAAGGATCTTCTCAAATTCTTACCCGATTTCAAGTGCACTCTACCTTCTGTTTTAAGCCACCATTGTATTTATAAAATCAGTATTTTTATTTTTTAAACCATATTGGTTAACTTCTGGTTTTATATAAAATATTTCCCCATTTTCTATTTTAAATGATCTATTGTATTTTCCTTAAAACCACACTAAAATGTTTTAATTCTAAAGTTTTTTAAATACTTTTATTACATGTTGTCACTTATGTTTGACATCACCTACCATTATATATGCCTATTTTACCTTATTAACATCCATGTAAATTACAATCACTTTCTTTCAAGGAAACCTTTATGATGCACCCATTAGTTATGCTTTATGTCATGATTATGGTACCCAATTATTTCAATGGGTAGCCCTTATGTTTATATAAGATTTATTATATATGGTTCCTTATGAGGAAAACATGTTCATGAAAAGTAAGATGGGTGCACCCATATAGTTCTCTAATGCATTGGGTAATGTTAAGTCTCATGAGATGCTATGGGAAATGGGATTGGCGGTTATCCTTGACCCGTACTACTATGGGAAACGGGATTAGTGGTTATCCTGGACCTGTACAACTATGGGAAATGAGATTGGTAGTTAGACTTGAATCATTCTAAATACATGTTTTATCATTCTTCCACATTTATATGATTCGATGTTTATATGATCCCACGTTTATATGTTATGATTTCATATGTTCCATGATTTTGATATCATTATGCCATGCCTCCAAGCTCATGTGCTTAAGATTTATTCATATGTTCATTCCCTTACTGGGATTTTTAGCTCTTCCCTTTTTTCATGTGTTCTCTAGGGTACCCTATGAAGATATAAGGTCTCAAATTATGTTAGGAGATTTTTATGGAGATTAAATAAATAAGTGTTTTTTAGCCCCATGTTTTATGTTTTATATACCTAATCATCCAAGACATTGGACTTAACAATCCTTGGATTGTACTATAATGTATAATTATGCATGAAATCATGAATTTTATGTGAAAAATGATATAGATGCTATATTTGGTATCATAGGATGGTCTGTTTATTTTTGGAGATTATGAATAGATCACCTTAGTGATAAACTTAAGGATTAGACGAAGTATAAGAAAACATCCCTAAATTTTGGTATGTATAATGTAATTGTTTTTTCATGAAAATAAATCCATGTCAGGATAAAAACAAGTAGAGGAAGCCCCTGAACATATCTTCCTAGGAGTGAAAACTCTAACAATGAGTTTTGGGCTTGATCTGGGGTATCTTGGTACATTACAATGGCCCTTACTGCACTCTTGGTGTTGAAACTCCTGGGGAATATGTTTAGGTAAATTAACGATCTTAGTACAACCCATTGTTAAGGGAATAAGAAAATATCATAAGAATATATGTTACGAAATAGATCAAGGATAACCTAGTTCAAAACATAGAGAATCACAAGTTAGGGTATACTTATCCTATACAAGTTTATCGTTTTATGTTAAAGTTTTGTTTTTATTCTCAACAGCTAATTATTCAAACCCTAAAATTATACGTTCTTTTTATTATTTAATAGTGGGAAATAGAAGAACACGTTATAACAATCAATGTGAAAGGAAATGTGAAGATTTCTCTAATGATATGTCAAATATGATGGGAACGGGTTCTCAAAACTTCATGAGAGTACATTCCCAGCAGAATCATGTTATGAATAATAACATGAATCATGTGGAACTCCCTCCTCCTCAAAAGAAAGAGAAAGTTGACATAGAATCCTTCATGTGGAAAATTCCTCCCATGTTTAGAGAATCTTCTAATCCCCTCCTCACAAGAACAATGGATCAACTCCATTGAAATATATTCTCCGTCTTCCAGTGCTCAGAAGAAGATAAAGTCATATTGGAGGTCTATCGTTTTGCTGGGGAAGCTGATCAATGGTGGAAACTGATTATGAATACAAAGTCCCAAGAAGAAATCGATTCCATGGATTGGTAGGAATTCAAGATGATGTTTTTCAATAAATATTTTCCTCGAACCCACCATCTTTATACGGAAAGAGTGTTCCTTAAACTCAAGTATAAGGAAGATAATTCCATCGGGGCACGTGAAGAAAACATTACAAGGCTTTCATGGTATGCCTCTGGCATTGTCTTGAGCACATAAATCAAGGTGGATCTCTTTTTAGCAGAGTAAATCCAAGTCTATGAAAAGTGTTGGTGATTTGAAACTTTAAAAGTTATGAGGATATTTTCCATTGTGCCCTCAAGGTTGAAATAAATATTGGAGACTCTTTATAGCATCCCGCCATTTTATAACATAAACTTTCTTTACATTACACAAAACTGAGGATCTTTAAGGTCTAGTGTCTTGGAAACTAGGAACATAATACATGAAAACAACATAAAACATTCTTCTTAAACACTTGAATGGAGTATCCTTAAGTTCATTCTAGGTTCATCACTGCATCTAATAACCTGGGGACATACATCAAAAGAAAGGGTGAGCAGAAGGCCCAGTAAGGGAAACAAGAGGAACATTTTACATGTGAACATGAGATACTTCAATAAGGACATGAAAAGAACTTTAAGTTATGAGAAAGAAATCATGAGGCATTTCATAATAAAAATAACATTTTCCATAACTTTAAGATGTGGATACATCATTTAACATAGACAATCATGAACATATCACCAAGGTACATCCTCAAGGTGTAATTTGAAAATTACCAAGGTTATTCACCAAGGTATCGTGAAAATTGTAATCTCTAGTGGTTACATCATTACCCAATGCATTGGAGCGCTATCAGGGCGCACCCTTAAATTTTCCTTTATTATAATGTGAGCCACATATATCATCATCAAACATGACATAAATAACCCACATAGCATAAAATAAATGGGTTTCATTTCATAATCATAACGTTTTAAAAACTGCTTTAAAGACATGATCTTTTCGTCACTTTAAACCCACGAAAAGGGAAAGTGGGTCTCATGTATGTAAATCCCAGAATTTAAAATAGAAAATTTTGATATATATTTGAATAACCTTGTAGAAATATGAGCTTTGAGTATCTACTTTATAACATAAAATAATTTTGAGAAAAGAGAGAGGCATTTTGAGACGAAAATTCTGCAGCATAACGGCTATGTTTCGGGGTTTTAGAAAACATTGAAAAGAGAGGGGACATGGGTCACCCACTCATAAATGATACATAAAAAAGTATGGGGACAGAATAAGAACGATATATGGACATGGTAATGAAATTTTAAGTACATACCATTTGAAATGAAAAACATGGAAGGAAGTCAAAAATTAGATTTCTCTTATGAAAATTCGGCAGCCTAACGACGTCACTTAAACTTCAAAAAAATGAATTGACATGATCAAATAGGTTCTCCCATCATATGATCATAAGAGATAAGTATTATGGATATAGATATCATACCCCAACATAAAAAAGGAACTTGAAAGACTTGACATGAAAATTGAACTTGAAAAATGAGAAGGGTGAAAGAATCCCTTAAAAATTCGGCAGCCTAACGGTGTCACTTAATCTTTCATAAAATGAAATGATGATAGTAATAGGGGATCTCTCATCATATTAAAATGAAAAGGGCAGTAAGAGGAATATAAAAGAACATCCTCTCACATAAGAACATGGATCATAAAAGGAATGACATAAAAGATATTACATGAAAAGAAAGGGAGAGGTCGGATCCCTTACCTTAAAACGTGACTCTTGAAACTCAAAGGTTTGGACCTGGAGGGCTTGGGGGCACCATGGAAGGACTCCTTGGAAGGTAAGGAGACCAGAACATCGTTGGGGGAGAGTTGGGAGTGAAAACTAAAGGAGTAAAGGGTGGGTATTTATAAGGAAATTGAGGGGACAAGGCATTAATGGCCTAGGGACACCTCACAAGTGCTTTTCTCAAACCCATGTGCTCTCTCATGATATTTTTCATAAAGCTAGGCCACATGGGGCCCCCAAAACGATACTTCATCACCCTTGGCCGGCCAACCCTTGAAATATCTCATGACATCATCATGACACAGTTATGATGTCATTAATCATACCGAAACCCTAAAACTGTATTTTTACTATTCACTGAAAATTCAACTTTCTCAGAATAATCCCAAAATTTCACCTTAACCAAATATAAATGCTCTGATTTCAAAAATGAAATACATTTTATAAAAATAATTTTCTAAATATTTTTAATTTAATTTTTAAATAAAAACACTATTCATCGAAAATTCATTTTTTTCAGAAAAATCCCCAATAATTACTTTAACATAATGTCGATGCTCTAAGTTCAAAAATAAAGTCCTTTTTATAAAAATAATTTTCTAATTATTTTTAATAAAATTTTTAATTAAAAAACTCTATTCATCCGAAAAAACTAATACTTGACTAATAATTTATGAAATCGTTATTTACCCATTTTATTGAATCACATTACTTAATCTAGGTGTCTAAATTATATTAAAACTTTATTTGAGTGAAATTACTAATCCATTTGGTCATATTACTAATCTTAAGCGTAAAATCACTATTCATAATTTACTATTCATCAAAAATTAAGTTGATCTTATTAGACTCCAAATTCCTTACTGAACACTTTTGTAGAAGACCATTTTTTGAAAATCATTACACATCATTAGTTATTTAGGGTTTACATAAATGTTTTAAAATATCACTTTTTCAAAAAATCATCAATAAAATATATTCTAAAATTATCCGGACAAAATAAAATCCAAAAAAATCACTAAAGGAAGATATCTCAATTTATTCACCTGAAAGGATTACACAAGGAAGCTAGGATCTCGTCACATAGCCCCTTATAACACCGGCATAAGACCTAAGTGTAAGGTGTGATATGGTGAGAGAATCTGAGGGAGGCTCAGATAACATTGCCCTAGTAGTAATCTCTACTAACTTGAACTTCTCCTATAGGCATTTCCGTTCAAGCTTGACACGCTGGAGTTCGGCTTGGGCTTGGTCCAAAGCGAAGCCCACAGATGCTACCTCCTTCCCAAGCTCTGATAAGTGGGCTTCATAAGGGTCGAGTCTACTGGATGAAGCCATCGACTCCTCTTTCTGCATTGACCATTAACATCTTATTAAATCATTAAAAGTAAGTTAATATACTACTCAAAAATATTGGGTCGTTACATTCTTCCCCCCTTAAGAAATTTCGTCCCCGAAATTTACACTTGAGGCCTAGTCGAAAAGGTGAGGGTACTTTTGCTTCATTGTTTCCTCAGGCTCCCAAGTTGCTTCTTCATATTTTTGATACCTCCACAATACTTTCACAAGGTGGGTAGTCTTGTTTCGTAGGACCTTGTATCTACGGTCCAAGATCTCCCCTGGATGCTCCTCATAAGGGAGGTCATGTTCCAGTTGTACCACCTCTGGGTTCAGTACATACGAAGGGTCGGGTATGTACTTCCTCAAAAGAGATACATGGAAGACATCATGAACTTGAGCAAGGTTTGGTGGAAGTGCTAGACGATAGGCCACTTCTCCTATGCGATCAAGGATTTCATAGGGGCCAATGTACCTAGTGCTGAGCTTCCCTTTCTTCCCAAACCGCATGACTCTCTTCCATGGAGAAATTCGAAGGAAGATTTTTTCGCCAACACCAAACTCCAAGTCCCTTCGACGATTGTCAGTATAGATCTTCTGCCTACTTTGAGCAGCTTTTGTGTGTTGTTGGATGGCATCAACCTGTTTCGTCATCTCTTGCACGAGATCAGGCCCAAGAAGCATCCTCTCACCAGTTTCATCCCAACAAGTAGGAGTTCTAAATCGCTTTCCATACAGAGCTTCATAGGGTGCCATCTGAATACTCGAATGGTAGCTGTTGTTATAGGAGAACTCAACTAATGGGAGGTGTTGATCCCATCCACCTTTAAATTCCATTGAGCATAATCTCAGCATGTCATCGAGTGTCTGAATAGTCCTTTCAGATTGGCCATCAGTTTGAGGATGATAGGCCGTACTAAAATTCAATTCAGTATTCAGAGCATGTTGAAGACTTCTCTATAATTTTGATGTGAATCTTGGGTCACAATCAGATATGATGGATAGTGGTACCCCATGCAGCCTTACCACTTCCTTCACGTATATCTTGGCAAGCTGATCCAGAGAGAAATCTTCCCGAATAGATATAAAATGGGCTGTCTTGGTGAGAAGGTCCACAATAACCCATATCGCATTGTTTCCTTTGGATGTTTTCGGGAGACCAGTTACAATGTCCATAGTGATATTATCCCACTTCCATACTGGTATGGGTAGAGGTTGTAATACCCCCTTAGGAAGTTGTCATTCTGCCTTTACTTTATGACACACCAGGAACCTTGTAGTGTAATCAGTAGTCTCCCTCTTCATGTTATCCCACCAATAATGATCACGAAGGTCTTTATACATCTTAGTGCTTCCCGGATGTATAGAGAATGTAGAGCTATGAGATTCATCCATCAGTTCTTTCTTTATCTCCGGAATAGATGGAACACATAGTCTTGTACGAAATTTCAATACACCTTCTTGATCAACATTGAAATCAGGGAACTTACCATCCTTTACATCCTCGAACTTCTCCTGCTGCAAAGGATATTCTTTTTGGGCCTTCTTGATCTTCACTAGTTATGAAGGTTGAGAAATCATTTGGGACAGGGTTGATGATGTCCCTTTCCTTATAATTCCCATGTCCAGTTTTACTAGATCATTAATCAAGGGATCCCCTAGGATCCTCATTGTTGCCAGAACAACAAGATCTTTCCTGCTTAACGCATCCGCGACATTGTTTTCTCTTCTATGGTGATAATGAATTGAACAATCGCAGTCTTTAATAAGCTCCAACCATCTCCTTTGTCTCATGTTCAATTCATTCTGGGTGAAAATATACTTTAGAATTTGGTGGTCAGTGTATATATCACATTTCTCCCCATAAAGATAGTGCCTCCTTATCTTTAGAGCAAAAACAACTGCCACCACCTCTAGATCATGCGTAGGATAATTCTGCTCATTAATCTTCAACTGTCGAGATGCATAAGAAATTACCTTGTCATTTTGCATGAGGATGCACCCAAGCCCTTTCAGAGATGCATCACTAAAAATAAGGAATCCTTCTCCGATAGAGGGTAGTGTTAACACAGGTGCAGTAACCAATCTCTTCTTCAGCTCTTGGAAACTTTCCTCACATTCCTTTGTCCAGATGAACTTAACCCATTTTCGAGTCAACTTGGTTAGTGGATTAGAAATCCGTGAAATGTTTTTCAAAAACCTCCTATAATATCCCGCTAAACCAAGGAAACTACGAATCTCAATTACTATTGTGGGTTGAGGCCACTCCTCCACAACCATTGTCTTTGCAGGGTCAACTGAGATTCCTTCATTGGTTATGATGTGCCCCAAGAAATCCACTTGTTGTAACCAAAACTCACACTTTCTGAACTTCCCAAAGAGCATCTCCTTCCGTAGAGTTTTCAAAATAACCCTCAGATGATCTTTATGCTCCTCACGACTTTTTGAATATATCAAAATATCATCAATAAAAACTACCACAAAGTTATCAAAGTAGTCCTTAAAGACTCTATTCATCAAATCCATGAAAATAGCATGAGCATTAGTCAAGCCGAAAGGCATAACAGTAAACTCATAATGCCCATATCTTGATCGGAAGGCAGTCTTTGGAATATCATCCTTCTTCACCCTCAGTTGATGATAACCAGATCGAAGGTCAATCTTAGAGAAGAATTGAGCCCCGCGAAGTTTGTCAAATAAATCATCAATTATTGTAAGAGGATATCTGTTCTTCACTGTGATCCTGTTCAGTTCTCTATAATCAATGCATAGCCGCATTGATCCATCCTTCTTCGTCACAAAGAGAACTGGTTCTCCCCAAGGAGACACACTCGGTCGGATAAACCCCTTCTCCAACAAGTCTTGGAGTTGTTTCTTTAACTCTTCTAGCTCCACATTTGCCATTCTATACGGAGTCTTTGATATCGGTTGGGACCCAGGTACGAGTTCAATGGAGAACTCTACCTCTCTTTCTAGGGGAGGTCTAGGTAACTCCTCGGGAAATACATCCATGTACTCCTGGACAATTGGAGCATCTTCAATTTGTATGCTCCCTTTCCCTTCTTCATCATCACCGATTAACTCCATAAAGAAAGCTATGGGAGGTGCTTCTAGATAGGGATCAGTTCGGGATATCTCTCCTTTGAAGATAACTGTAGGTTGTTCATTCAAGACTACTGAGATTTCCTTACTTCTGCATTTGATCTTAGCATTATACTTTGAGAGCCAGTCCATCCCTAGTATAATGTCGAATTCCATCATGGGAATGACTACTAGATTTGTGATAAGATTGTTCTCACCAAAGTAAAAACTAGAGTTTCTAAATAATTTTGATGCAAGGATAATCCCACTTGGAGTCTTGACTGACAACTCTACCTCTAGCAGTTCGGGGATTGATTCTATATTCCTTGAAAACTTGGAGGAAATAAAGGAATGCGTAGAACCAGAATCAAATAAAGTACTTTCTAGTTTTGAGAGGACAACAAGAGTACCTTCTACCACATCATTCGGAACTTCAACTTCAGTTGTTGTGATAGAGAAAGCACGACCTTTCTCCCTTGGCCTCTGCTAAGGTTGATGGTGATTCCCCTCCACCGCCCTCAGATTTGGACATTGATTAGAAAAGTGCCCAAGCTGTCCACACTTGAAGCATGTGACTTAGGGTAGGGCCAGAACCATCTTTCCCCTATCGTTAGTGTTGGGAAGTTGAGGCTTCACATCACTACGACAATTCCGAGAAATATGGACTTCTTTTCCACACCTATAGCACTTACCACTTCCGATCAATCAGTTCCCCAAATGATTCTTCCCACATTTATTGCATGTGGCATGTTGCATTTGCTTTCCACCTATTTCCTGATCAAAACTTCTTCCCATGGTTGGTTCTAGAGTTCTGTTCTTCTCATTAAATTTGTGAGACCACTGTGTATCCCCAAACTCTAGTTCAACTTTCATAGTACTTCGAACAATTTCTTCATAGCTATCATAGTCCTTGTTGGCTAGATTCTTCTGTAGATGAGGTCGTAGTCCACCGAAAAATCTATCAACCTTCCCATTAGGGTCCATGACAAAGCTTGAGGTATAACGGGAAATCCTTGTGAATTTCATCTCGTAGGTTCCAACTGATTCATTCTCCTTTTTCTTCATCTCGATAAATTCTTTCTCCATTCTCGTTCTCATCGAACGAGGGAAATACTTATTAAAGATTATTCCCCGGATCTCTTCCCACTCCAAAGCTTCCATATCTCCTCATGGATTTGTGTTTTTGATTAGTGACCACCACTGATCAGCTTCTCCCTCTATGCGGTAAACAGTAAGGGTGACTTTTTCTTGTTCCGAACAATGAAGTACAGAAAAGATCTTTTCAATGGAGCTTATCCATTGTTCCGCAACCAATGGGTCAGTAGATCCAATGAATGTTGGTGGTCGTTGACGCATGAAGGACTCAACCGAAATTTGTTCCCTTCGTGGTGAGGTCGGCCTCTCAGCTTGATTCAAGTTATTACTCATAACTTGAGTCAGTTGGTTCATCATTCGCATGAATGTTTCCATTCCGGCTTCCATCGGAGGGCCGTCAGCACATGGTGCATTGCGGTCTCCATCGGCACGGTTCCTCCTATTGCCCGCCATTTTCTAAAACAATAAAACCTTAGTGAAAAACTTATTTCATTTATGGATCTTTTAACTAAGACTTCATGCTTATACAATTACACTTTTCTATAATTCCTTCATAATGATTCATAAAAAGCTTGTGATTAACCAATCATATCCCCTGGGAGTGTCGTAACCAAGAGTGAAGCAAGGCCCGTTATCGTGCACCAGTTCCCATTAGAGTCTAGCTCAAAGCGGTGTTTTCGGGTTTTACCCCTATGTACATCTGTGCCAGAGCCGCCTCTACATGCTCGTATCCAGACAGGGATGTATTTTTTTGATAAACCACTTACTCAATACTTTCCAAAATACCAGGAAGTTTTCCTATATTTAAAATTTTCTATAGGGTTCTTCCTAAAGTTTTTATATCCTAATTTCCACAAATAACTAAACCATCCTTTGATACCAACTATAGAATCCCGCCATTTTATAACATAAACTTTCATTACATTACACAAAACTGAGGATCTTTAAGGTCTAGTGTCTTGGAAACCAGGAACATAATACATGAAAACAACATAAAACATTCTTCTTAAACACTTGAAAGGCATCTCCTTAAGTTCTTTCTAGGTTCATTACTGCATCTCATTACCTGGGGACATACATCAAAAGAAAGGGTGAGCAGAAGGCCCAGTAAGGGAAACAAGAGGAACATTTTACATGTGAACTTGAGATACTTCAATAAGGACATGAAAAGAACTTTAAGGCATGAGAAAGAAATCATGAGGCATTTCATAATAAAAATAACATTTTCCATAACATGAAGATGTGGATACATCATTTAACATAGAAAATCATGAACATATCACTAAGGTCCATCCCCAAGGTGTCATTTGAAAATTACCAAGGTTATTCACCAAGGTATCGTGAAAATTGTAATCTCTAGTGGTTACATCATTACCCAATGCATTGGAGTGCTATCAGTGTGCACCCTTAAATTTGCCTTTATTATCATGTGATCCACATATATCATCATCAAAAATTAAATAAATAACCCACATAGCATAAAATAAATGGGTTTCATTTCATAATCATAACGTTTTAAAAACTGCTTTAAAGACATGATCTTTACGTCACTTTAAACCCACGAAAAGGGAAAGTGGGTCTCATGTATGTAAATACCAGAATTTAAAATATAAAATTTTGATCTATATGTGAATACCCTTGTAGAAATACGAGCTTTGAGTATCCACTTTATAACATAAAATAATTTTGAGAAAAGAGAGAGGCATTTTGAGACGAAAATTCTGCAGCATAACGGCTATGTTTCGGGGTTTTAGAAAACATTGAAAAGAGAGGGGACATGGGTCAACCACTCATAAATGATACACAAAACAGTATGGGGACAGAATAAGAAGGATATATGGACATGGTAATGAAATTTGAAGGACATACCATTTGAAATGAAAAACATGGAAGGAAGACAAAAATTAGATTTCTCTTATGAAAATTCGGCAGCCTAACGGCGTCAATTAAAGTTCAATAAAAATGAATTGACAAGATCAAATAGGGTGTCCCATAATATGATCATAAGAGATCAGTATGATAGATATAGATATCATACCCCAACATAAAAAAGGAAATTGAAAGACTTGACATGAAAATCGAACTTGAAAATGAGAAGGGTGAAAGAATCCCTTAAAAATTCGGCAGCCTAACGACGTCACTTAATCTTTCATAAAATGAAATGATGAGAGTAATAGGGGATCTCTCATCATATAAAAATGAAAAGGGAAGTAATAGGAATATAAAATAACATCCTCTCACATAAGAACATGGATCATAAAAGGAATGACATAAAAGATATTACATGAAAAGAAAGAGAGAGGTCAGATCCCTTACCTTAAAACGTGACTCTTGAAACTCAATGGTTTGGACCTTGAGGGGTTGGGGGCACCTTGGAAGGACTCCTTGGGAGGTAAGGAGACCAGAACTTTGTTGGGGGAGAGTTGGGAGTGAAAACTAAAGGAGTAAAGGGTGGGTATTTATAGGGAAAGTGAGGGGACAAGGCATTAATGGCCAAGGGACACCTCACAAGTGCTTTTCTCAAACCCATGTGCTCTCTCATGATATTTTTCATAAAGTTAGGCCAAATGGGGCCCCCAAAACAATAATTCATCACCCTTGGCCGGCCAACCCTTGAAATATCTCATGACATCATCATGACACAATTATGATGTCATTAAACATACCGAAACCCTAAAACTGTTTTTTTACTATTCACTGAAAATTCAACTTTCTCAGAATAATCCCAAAGATTCACCTTAACCAAATATCAATGCTCTGATTTCAAAAATGAAATCCATTTTATAAAAATAATTTTCTAAATATTTTTAATTTAAAATTCTAAATAAAAACACTATTCATTGAAAATTCATTTTTTCAGAAAAATCCCCAAAAATTACCTTAACATAATATTGATGCTCTGAGTTCAAAAATAAAGTCCTTTTTATAAAAATAATTTTCTAATTATTTTTAATTAAATTTTTAATTAAAAAACACTATTCATCCGAAAAAACTAATACTTGACTAATAATTTATGAAACCGTTATTTACCCATTTTATTGAATCACATTACTTAATCTAGGTGTCTAAATTATATTAAAACTTTCTTTGAATGAAATTACTAATCCATTTGGTCATATTACGAATCCTAAGCGTAAAATCAATATTCATAATTTACTATTCATCAAATATTAAATTGATCTTATTAGACACCAAATTCCTTACTGAACACTATTGTAGAAGACCATTTTTTGAAAATCATTACACATCATTAGTTATTTAGGGTTTACATAAATGTTTTAAAATATCCCTTTTAAAAAATTCATCAATAAAATATATCCTAAAATTATCCGGACAAAATAAAATCCACAAACATCACTAAAGGAAGATATCTCAATTTATTCACCCGAAAGGATTACAGAGGGAAGCTAGGGTCTGGTCACATAGCCCCTTATAACACCGGCATAAGACCTAAGTGTAAGGTGTGCTATGGTGAGAGAATCTGAGGGAGGCTCAGATAAAATTGCCCTAGTAGTAATCTCTACTAACTTGAACTTCTCTTGTAGGCATTTCCGTTCAATCTTGACACGCTGGAGTTCAGCTTGGGCTTGGTCCAAATCGAAGCCCACAGATGCTACCTCCTTCCCAAGCTCTGATAAGTGGGCTTCATAAGGGTCGAGTCTACTGGATGAATCCAGCGACTCCTCTTTCTGCATTGACCATTAAAATCTTATTAAATCATTAAAAGTAAGTTAATATACTACTCAAAAAGATTGGGTCGTTACACTCTTATTGGTCTCGTGGTCACTGTGACAAGAAGAGAAAAATTGACAACAACATGGTTGGTTCAACAAAAAACCCATGAAGGAAAGAAGAATGAATTTTCCCCTTGTAAAAATTGTGGAAAGAACCATCCTGGGAACTATCTGTAGGGAACCAAGAATTGCTTCAAATGTGAAAATCTATTTAATTTAGCCAAGAACTACCGAAGGGATATGAAAAATCCTACTAATGTGGAAGAAAAAAGGAAGGTTCAGATCAATTCTCATCTAGTGGTGTAGTGTTAAAACTGAAAGAAGCATGGGTATTATGAAAAAAATTGACCAAAGCCAAGGGTTGTTGGAGGAAATCAATAACAAACTACAATGAAACAAGGAAGGGATTATACTATCACTACTACTAAGGTGGATCTGGACAATGATTTGGTGACTGGTATCCTAGTTTTTCATTCATGAATAGAGAAAATACTATTTGATTCTGGTTCTATGCATTCTTTAATTTCATGAAAGTTTAGTAGAACTATTCAAACACCACCTCAAAATCTGGATGAAAGGTTATATTTGAGAATAGGGGAAATCGTTGAATCCATGGTTTATAACTCATCGTCGGTTAAACTTTATGGATTGAACCTCCTAGTAAATCTCACCATACTTCCTTTAGTGGATTTCGATGCTATCTTGGGCATGGATTGGATATCTTTATACAAATCCAACATCAACTATCAGGAAAGGGAGATCACCCTTCACATCCCAAAGCATACTCCTATTCTTTAAAAGTGTAAGGAGGATGATGAATATCATTTAGAGTAATCATAAAAAGTGTGGATATTTTTGTGTTATGAGCAAGAATATCTAGCCCAAATGATTGAGACAAAGGATAGAATCATGCTTGATGACATGCCCATCGTGGGGGTTTACACTAATGTATTCCCTAAAGAGTTTCCTAGTCTTCATCCTGAATAAGAGGTTTAGTTATCAATTGAACTTGTTCCTATATCTCTACCTATATTAAAGACACCTTATAGAATGTCCACTGTAGAGATAGAAGAGCTAAAGAAGCTGTTACCAGAGAATATGGAGAAGGGTTTAATATGCCCGAGTGGTTCACCAGGGGGTGCACCAATTCTCTTTTTCAAGAAGAAGTATGGATCGATGCGCATATTCATTGATTAACATGAGCTCAATAAAATCACGATAAAGAAACAGTATCCCCTTACACAGATAGATGAATTGTTTGATCAGCTTCATGGAGCCTGTTATTTCTCTATGTTGTATCTTTAATCAGGATATCACCAATTAAATGTGAGGAAGGAAGATATTCCAAAGACTACCTTTAGAATGAGGTATAGACACTATGAGTTCAAAGTTATGCCCTTCAGTCTCACTAATTCTCCAACAAAATTCATGGATTTAGTTAATAGATTCTTTTGTTATTACCTCAAAAAATTTCTAGTAGTCTTTATTAACGATATTCTAATATAATCCAAGATCAAGGAGGAAGATGAGGATCATTTGAATACTGTTTTAAATAATTTTTGAAGGGATAAGTTATATGAAAAGTACAGTTAATGTGAGTTCTGTATGGAGAAAGTATCATTCTTGGGGAATGTTATCACCATCAAATGAATATCTATGGTCCCTTCCAAGACAAAGTAAATTGAAGAGTGGACCAGGCCGACATCTGTAATGGATATCTGTAGATTTTTTATTCTAACTTGGTAATATCAACGATTTTTGAATAACTTTACACATTTTTCAAACCCAGTTACCAAGATGACATGAATCGTAGTAATTTTTTTCTGGAATCAGGAATGTGAAGACTGTTTCAAGGAGTTGAAAAAAAGCTTATCACTGCACCAGTACTCACACTACTAATAAGTGGAGAATGCTTTGTGGTGTATAGTAATGCTTCAAAGAATGGATTAGGTTGTCTGCTAATTCAAAATGATAAAGTTATAGCATGTGCCTCAAGGAATCTTAAAATCCATGATAAAAACTATCCTAAGCATGATCTAGAGCTGGCGGTTGTGACATTTACGTTGAAAATATAGCGGCATTATATCTATCGTGAGAAGAGTGAGATATATACTTCCCACAAGCGTCTCAAATATATATTAAAAAAAAGGGTTTAATATGTGCCAGTGATGATGGATAGATCTCATTAAGTATTACGACTTCTCAATCCACTACCATCCTGGTAAGGCAAACAAGGTGGAAGATGGTCTAAGTTGAAAGGATCCAGCATCTTTATCAATGATGATAATTGAAAAGAATCTGATCTTCTTAGACTTACCGAGGATGGACATGCGAATCATTAAGGTAGGAACATCATCAATCCTTTCTAAAATGATTTTTCAACCATATCACATGGTGAAAATAAAGGATTATCATAGAAAAGATGTGGAAATTCACTAAAGGGTGGAAGCTATCTGAAATGGGAAGTCCTCCGATTTCAAAATTGATGAGGAATGAGTTGTAAGATTTAGGTCATGATTATTTTTACCATCCGATCCAAAGATGAAGAAGGATATTTTTAAGGTCACACATTGATCGACCTTCTCTATTCACCTTGGGAGAAAACAATTTATTGAGATCTCTGAGAAAACTTTTGGTGGGACAATATGAAAGGGAGATTGAAAAATATATATAAAAGTGCCTAGTATGTCAGCAAGTAAAGGCTGAGAGGAAAAAGTATATAGGGATGATGCAACCACTAACCATACCAACATAGATGCGGGAGAACATTACCATGGACTTTTTCACTGGACTTCCAAAGATATCTATAGAAAACAATGCTATATGGGTTGTTTTGTATCGTCTTACAAATACATCTCACATTATCGCAATTTGAGAGTGCTTCTCACTGGACAAACTTGCACGGATATACATCAAATAAGTTTTAAGGATTCATGAAGTACCACAATCAATTGTATCCAATAATTATCCAAGATTCACCCCAATGTTCTGGAAAAGAAACCAACATGCTCCAAGATCTGATCTGAACTTTAGTACGGTCTATCAGGCACAAATTGATGTCCAATCTAAGAGAACTATTCAGAAACTAGAATATATATTAACAGCATGTTATGTGGACCTAAAAGAAGGATGGGATCAATATCTTCCACTGGTTTAATTCTCCTACAACAACAGTTTCCACTAGATCATCTAAATGGCCCTATATGAATCCCTTTATAAGGTGCAGAACACTGACGTGTTGGGATGAAGTCGGTGAGAGTAAACTTATAGAACCTGAAATGGTTGAATAAATAGTGGGGACGGTGAAAACCATTCAGTAGAAAATCAAGGAAGCCCAAAGCTGATAGAAGAGTAATGCAGATAATCATAAACGATACCTTCATTTCAAAGTTGGAGACATTATATTTATATTAACATCTATGTGGAAGAAGGTCATGATATTTGGGAATAATCGAAAGCTATGTCCCAGGTATATTGGCCCCATCGAGATCCATGACCGAGTCATAGTTGTGGCCTATCGAATGGCACTTCCACCTACCTTGTCGAATGTACATGATGTATTTCAGGTATCCCTCTTAAGTAAGTACATACCAAACCCTTCACAGGTACTCTCTTCTAAGGTGGTATATTTGTACGATGATCTCTCTTACAAGGAGTAGCCAGTTAAGATCGTGGATCGTATAGTTAATGTTCTACGTAACTAGAATACTCACCTGGTCAAAGTAATGTGGCAGAACCACAAGTATTAAGAGGAAACATTGGAACTAGAGGGTTGAATGGAGGAAAAGTACCCGCACCTGTTTTTGGTTTAGAATGTAAAACAAAATTTCAAGGGAGAAATTTCATAAAGGGGAAGAATATAACGGCCCAATGTTTTATCAATAGAAATTAATTTCTTATAAATATTTCATATAATCACATGAAATCATAGAATAATGAACTATTGTCTTCTATGTGACCATTAAACATAATATTTTCACTTCTATGTTCGGATTTTTGAAAATATGACATACATGGTTACGATCAGTAAGTTATTTGGAGTATGATAAGAAAAACTTAATTTTTATTGAATTGTAACCTACCCTTGTGAATAGTAACAAACCCTTATGAATTGTGATATACCATAATGAATAGTATCCTACCCATAATTTTATATAAATAAAATTCGAATGAAAGTATGATGTACCTATATTTCAGAATAAGTAAATGAATGTTTTAAAAATGGTTTTTTAATAATAAATTAGGATTTTAATTAAATATTAAATTAATCATATTTATAAAATTATTTTTGAAAAATTGGCTTCACTTTTGGATTCTACATGTTAAAAAATGGTTATGGTGAATTTTTGGTATTTTTCTAAAATACTTGAATTTTTTATGAAAAGTAAAATACAATAATTTACAGTATATATACATTATAAGTTAAATATACTATTTGTAGCATCATTGATGATATTACCACCCATGGTTAGAATTTACATGACCCATTTACTAGTTTTGGTCATGTAATCATCATTATTTCTGGTCTTTATGTAAATTAATAAAGAAATGATTAAACAATTATGAAACCCCTCCTCTCCTCCAATATAAAACCCCCCCTTACTCCCTCTTATCTTCACTCCTCTCAAGACTTGTGCCTTGCCAATATTCTACCCAAATCTCTCCCCAAGATCCTCCCCAATTTACAAAGTCCCATAGTATCTTCAAAATACCAAAAAATCTCCCCTTGAGAGGTTCTCAAAGGAGGTAGACTCAAGAGGTAAATTCCTCTTTCCAACTCTTTCATTTCTTTTAAGTTATTTTCTTTTCTTGTTTATTTCCTCACCTCCCTTCAAAACAAATTCTATGATAACAACAGTAACATACATGTACTAGAATTATATTATGCTAATGGTATACTTAATTATATTTTCTCCTCTCGCAACCTTTTATTTGAAATAAATCAAAACACTTTTTGAGATTTGTTAATTTAGCATATTCAAGGACAACGATTTATAAGTTTCTATTATCATCTGTAACTATGGTCATGAAACCCTTTTTGTTATGGTTGATCCAGATTATTTTATATTTAATATATCCTAGTTATGTTTTTTTAATCCTTTTTGTACAAATGGTTTTATGTTATAAAACAAAAAATGTTCATTGTAATCAAACCCACTGATTAACCAAAACGGTTATCACTAAGGTTTAATATATTATTTTGATTTCACTCTAAGTAACCAAATTAAATTTTTAACCATTTAATCTTATTTATGTTCACTAATAACATTCAATTTTATTCTAGAAAGTCACTTTCATTATACTTGTTTATCCGAACATGAACTGATGATTAAAATCGATGAAGGAAAAGGACCTAAACAATGAAATTGAACCTTATAACCAATCAAAAAGGTCTTGAATGAACTGAAAAGGGTTACACTAAATCAATTACGTATAGAATATGTTATAGAATTATTAATTAATAAATATAATTTTTTTATTCATGTCATTAATAACATGTGGAGAATAGCACCAAACTTAAGGTAAGGGATCCTCTCATTTTCACTCTTAATCAAGATTGTCCCCTATGATATGCCTTTTTATGTGCAATATGAAATGATGGGGTATAATTTCTCAACCCCCCCCCCCCCCCCCCGTACTTACCTCATGATGTATAAGTGATTATTAACCCCATTTATCTATCATCAATCCCTCTTAGGTACACCAAACACCATGCTGATAATTAGTAACAAATTCTACTAGAACATCCATTGTTCTTTTAGGTTGACTTATCTTTATTTATATCAAAATGGAGATATATATTGTATTTATGTTCATTATATAAATTTTTTTTATTTTTAAAAAACTCATTTATCTATACCCTTTCATCACACTCTTTCTAGGATATACAAGTTTTTTAAAATATTCCATCCTTAGTACTTTCCGATAAGCAAACCTGTTTTAAGGGAACTTCCCAAATTCTTACCCGATTTCAAGTGCACTATATATTATGTTTTAATACATCATTGTCTTTATAAAATCAGTATTTTTATTTTTAAAACCTTCTTGGTTCACTTATAGTTTTATATAAAATATTTCCCACTTTTCTGTTTTAAAGTCTCTATAGTATTTTCCTTAAAACCGCTCTAAATATTCTAATTATAATTTTTTTTAAATTCTTTTCTTACACGTTGTAACTTATTCTTGACATCACATAACATGATATATTCCAATTTTACCTTATAAACGTCCATTTAATTTCTAATACCTTTCTTTCATGGACACTTTTATGATACACCCACTGGTTATGCTTTATGTCATGATTCTCGTACCCAATTCCTTCCATGGGTAACTATTATATTTATGTAAGATTGATTATGTATAGTACTTTATGTGGAAAACATGTTCACAAAAAGTAATATGGGTGCACCCATATTGTTCTCCAATGCATTTGTTAAAGTTAACTCTCATGTGATACTATGGGAAACGAGATTGCCAGTTAGCCTTGACCCATACTAATATGGAAAACATGATTCGTGGTTAGCCTTGACCTGTACTACTATAAAAAACGATATTTTTGATTAGCATTGACTTGTAATAAAATAATTTTTATGATTATGTCACATTTATATAATTCGATGTTTATATGTTATGATTTCATATGTTCTATGATTTTGATATCATTATGTCATGCCTCCTAGATCATGTTCATAAGATTTATTCTTATGTTCATTCCCTTACATGGATTTCTAGCTCATCCCTCTATTCATGTGTTCCCCAGGTTACACTATGAAGATGTAAGGGATCAAATGAAGTTAAGATATTTTTATGAAGATTAAATAATGAATTGTTTTTTAGCCTCATGTTTTATTTTTTATGTACCTAGTCTTACAAGACACTAGACTTAATGATCCTTGGATTATACTCTAATGTATAATTATGCTTAAAATCATTCAGTGTGATGTGAAAAACTGATAGGGATGCTATAAGTTGGGTGAGGTCTAAGATGAGCAGTTTATTTTTAAACATACAATGGTGGTGTTAATGAAAAAAATGCTATATATGTATTTAGAAGATGTTTTTTTCAAGACACAACTAAATATCACCGTTTCCTCCATTTTTTTTTAAAAAAATTGTAAAAGGTAGTGAAAACATTATTTAAGGATTTGGTGATAGTTTTGGAAATCACTTATAAAAACATAAATGATTTACCATAATTATTTCTTTTATCTGTCAATATTTTCATAATGCATTAATTTTTTCATTTTGACCATTTTTTGTGGCTCTAGAGTGTATTTGGAGATAATGTGAGATGGTTTTTTAAATCGAAAAATTTATTATTAGGGCAAATCCTAACCCAAAAAATGTTGTATTTGATTGATCATTCACATATTTCACATGACATAAACTTAAATACCAAATAAATTCATCCAAATAATATTGAAAATTAAATACATCGGAACCAAGAGGATATATTTTCAAAAAAAATTATAATTAATATAAATTGATCAGAGGAAATAATACCATGGTCTTGGTATCATTATTTAATGATGTTGTTGGTTGTCCAAACCCCTTTTTAGTTTATAATTTTATTGCTTGTATAATATATGTGTAGAATCCCTCTATCGAGGATCCACATGTTCTTCTTTGATCTCTAAAGATTGGTAATGTATTTTTGAGTGCCAGTGTAGATAATTGATTATCTTTAGGTATTCATCAGGATAGATTCAACAATTACATTAGGCCTAAATAATTTTCCTTGAACTCTCATTCTTGATAATATAGAGGGATGAAAATCTCCAGAAAATTTATTGTTCTTGAGAGGAGCACTATATTTTTCTATCCACAATGATTCTCAATTTTGATCAATCCAAATAAAAATCATCATAATACACATAATCATATATTTATAGAGATATATCTAGGGTTAAAATATTATTTAATTGAACAATGTCCCTTAATTGAGATAATAAACCTTAATTAAACCCATACCTTGTAATATTATTATTATTAATTTCATTGCATACATGAATTATAACAATTATAAATATTATATTACAATCATGATAATTAATATTTATCATCAAAAAAATATTCTTCCACTTGTCCTCCCCAACATTTATCAAATACTTGAATAAAAATTAATTGTATAAAAATTCTATTTATAGTTTAGAGAATAAAAATTTATTTAATATTTGGATCATTAAATAAATTATTTATTACTGAATGGATAATTACTCATTACCTTATGAATAATATTTATGGTTGATAAATCCTGAATGAAATCATTCCTCAGTCTTGAGAATAATAATTATCCAATAATTAAATTCAAATAGAATATAATTTTGATCAATGAAAATACATAGTGTTAAGAACCCAAGGTTTTTTATTTTTGGAATTTTGTAGGATTTAATTATTCCATGATTATTATCTATCAATGATTCAAAGAACCTAAGATAAAGAAGTTAATATTACAATGTCGACAACCACACATGATCACTTACTATGTAATATAATCCCTTTGTCACAATATATCATTAAGTAGGTTTTTCACTTTTTTCATGAAACTAGGTTTTTTATGAATCATTCATTGACTATATAAAATAATCTTTTCATTACGACATGTCCATAAAATTTATTGTTATGGTTTTAATTCAATAAAAGGGCCCAAATATTAACCATCATAAATATGGAAGGGAAAATCCATCCTTGACTTATTAATTAACAGTATATCACTCCTGACACACCTAATATATTTTAATTCACAATGAACGGTATCATCCTGGTTTATGAAGTAAAACAATATACATGAGTCATGGAATTCATTATTAATAACCATAAATATAAGGACCACTACACATGATAAAAATTAGTAATATCTGATGACACATAAACATGTAGAAATCCTACCAGTCAGCATTTTATTATAATTTCCTCTCTTAGAAATTAATATGTTTGAATGTTTTGAGAATATGTCTCATCATCTTACAATTACCCACAGATGAATTTCATAAAACCTTTTCCCCATCATAAGAATTTTATCCAACCATAGAACTTGGTATTAGAATATATTCATGTAATTACAATGTTATCATCATTACATGGAACTACAATGAACATTTCAACGTGATATATACTCTAGGGTATCATCAAAATAATGTCATGCAGAATAAAAAACAATATGTGATATGGTAATTTATATTAATATTCAATTATTTAAATATATATTTAATCTTAATAACAAAGTAGTGTGTTATAGGGAACTAAATCCAATAAAATACCAATTTCACTAGATCCAATTGATAATGAAATGTTAGTTATCCCATGTCAAACAGACTTGTACTAAGTATGTATACAACTTCTAGGCCTATCATGTTTTTTAAATAGGGTTTGTAAAGCCACATATATGTGTATTGAATATTCCTACTGCGTCATTATTATATTTTGAAAATCCATTAAGTTGTGATATAACTTTATATCTAACTCTTTTTATCATGACGTAATCTGAACATCCTGACTAAGTCCATAGTCAAAACATATTATAATAATGATAAAACAATTTCCTTTGGTACAACCCAAAATTAGAATAAAAAGTTGAAATACCACTACTTAATCTTTATTAGAATCCACATCATACTATAATATTTTATATATGACCACCACTGAATATAATAATTTTTTCTTACATATTACATTTTCATTTTCTTTGACACTATATCGAATTGAACTAACTGATGAAAACCACTTATCACTAGTATTCCTACATTTCTAGAAACTAGTAACTCATCCAGTTCTACTTTTCATGTACTATCATATAGCCATAACTGTATGTCGATAGAGTTATTTGATAATCACCAACTACTCGTTATGGATCAGTAATATCAAACATCATTACATGTAATGGAATATGATATAAATTATAGAACTAAACTTTTGAAATTATTTTAATCTCAATAATCTCTTCCTACATCCTTTCATTTTCTACTAGACAGATTATATGCCAACAAAAATCTAATCTTGAATTGTTTTAATTTTTATTTTTCAATACTTTGTTAATGTATATACTATGACTAGATTTTTTAAACCCATGGATCTATTTTGTTGATATTTCAACTAAAAATGGTTTCAACTTTAAGTCATACTTAGAGAATTTTCATTCCTTAGTCTTAACAAACTTGTAGGACACAATATTTTTTTTCATATGTAGTCAATGTATTTATCTTGAAAATTTATTACACTCCCACTAACCTGTTAGAGACACACACCAATCAGTTGATTCTAAATGAATATTTTATGATCACTATAAATGATTTATTCATAAATGAATTTATGTAATCTATATATCACATTGGAATTAATTAATATCACTGAATCTTTCTAGTTATACCATATAGATATATGATACAATGTCTCCCTTTTCTCATTTCAAATAGATATCCCCCATAAGGACTCCTCAAAATGAAGTAGCCTGGACTATAAATTTCTCAATATGATTATCATATAATTAGTTTTAGGTAATTAAAATTAAAAAGGTTCATATTCATGATTATTTTTGTATAGTTTATTTTATAGAAAACCTTTATGTAATCAATCATTTTTAATTGGAACTATCTTGTACCATAAAAGTCCAATTTCACTTTAATACTCACCAAAACTATAAAGTATTTCAAATGTTCAAGATATTAATTACTTTAATCTAGATACATTATGTCCATTAAATTAATTAATACATACATTTCAACATTATAATGTTTCCATTTACTATTTATTTGTTGTAATATTTATTCTAAAATAATAATATATGTATCACCCACCATGATGAATATAAACCACCTATTTGGTTATGAATTAGTATGTATTATATACCTCTATAACTAATCCTACTACTATTATTAGTGGAGTCCAACATTACCATTCCAACCCATGTGTATCTAGAGCATCAACCCATAGAAGTTCTGTATACTCTCACTATCTTTAAAGTGTTAGGATTCCTTTTTGGAAATGTAGTTGTTCTTTACAAGATGTTAATATCCTTAGTTAATAGGGGATTATTAACTCAGATTCTTCTTAGTGGGTTATACTATTTTAGAACATAATTTTAACACCCCAAGATTCCATGGTACATTTCCCTTTGAATAATGCAATAGCTTGTGTTGTACGCAACATGGAGTTTTAACACACCACGACCAATCAAACTAGCCATTAAGTATAGTAATATCCACTTTTTGAAATTTTATAAATTTTGTTTTTTAAAATGGATATCATTTCTGGATTCATAATATCAAAATTATCTTAAGGTGAAGTTTTGTTATTTTTCTGAAAAAATTAATTTTTTTATGAATAGTGAAAAACACTACGTTATTGTTTTAAACCGAATTTTTATTTAAATAATTATTTATTTTATTTAAATTTATTTTAGGTCAAAATAGATACATAATACATATATAAGTTTAATGTAATTCATTGGAGTCATTTTATAATAAATTCAGATATATAAAATTTTATTGAATTTTTTACTGTCTTTTACCCACCTTCTAGGCACATTTGAAAATTTGCATAAAACATCATTTGATCGCTTCTGTGAATTGAATTTCAAAAATTAGAGAGAAACGGTTGAAATTAGTAAGTAATATATTGTTTAATAAGATAAAAATAATTTTTGGTGAATAGTAACTTTTGACTTTTATTTACCATAGTTTAAAGTAAATAGGTTAATTAAAGATAAATATGATATTATAATTACCCTAAAACATGTCCTAATTCTATTGGATAAATGAATTTAAACCAAAACCAACCTTAGGAATAAAATATGATCATTTTGGTCCACTTTTATTAGATTAGGACATTTGTTATTATTTAATTTAAAGAAGAGTTAAAAGTGTTAAATTCATATTTTAATAACTAAAACATTTTTAATATAGGGTTATACATAAGATAAATTCTAATATAAATATTCATTATAAATCTGAATAGATTTTATACATAATTTTATTTTATTTATAATTTTTGGAAATTAAATAATTTAATTTATTTATGACACATTGATGATGTAGCAATTACCTTATTAATGAAAGATTTAACTAATAGATATTATAAATATTCAAATAAATGTAATTTGAGAGTTTTGATGAATTACACTAATTCTCTAAGTTAATATGACATGTTATTGTTTATTCAATGAATTTTTTTCGAAGTAATCATTATGTTATGACTTTACCAAAAACAAAATATCAAATAGTGTCAAAATTGACATAAAAGAGTTTTTAAAACAAATACTATATAATTAAATGATATAATATTACTAAAAATATAAGGTTTAGAAAAAGAACATAGATAAGGGTACATATAATAATAATGAACCCCTTGGGGTTATATTGTCTTTTTATAGTATATTTTTTAACCAGTTATTATAATAATACAAGAATACATGGTAAAAGTTAAACTATTTAACTAAGAGTTGAATCTAGAAGATAAGGTTAATATGGTGACCCAAAAATGTATAAAACCTATTAGTTCAGAGGTTATAGACCCATAATCACCTTATCCTCTAAATAAATTATTTTTGAGTCATTAGAAACAAAATATGATTGTATAATAAAATAATATTTCAAAATGTTCCTAAAGTGACCCTCACCTCTCTTATAAAAGGGCACTTACGGTTCTCTCAAATTCACACATACAAAGCCCTTTTTATCAGACAAAACCTATCAACATATCCTACCAACTACCCTTACTTAATCCTAGAGGCCTTACTTTGATCATAATCCAACCTAAGGAACCCTATTCATCAAATCAAAAGGAAGCAGCTGAAGAAGAGGTAGTTATCTCACAACCTCTTTCAAGTTATTTTCTTCTTCCACTTCCTCTTTCTTTATTATTCCCATAAAAAATTATTAAATCCGATAAATTATTCATACTATGACTTTTTATAAATATGTTATGACCATATTCATTATTCTATCTATCCTATGAATGAAAAATTCACCATATGTGCGTACGTACGGCTTACCGTCACCACGTCGTGGTGTAGTTGTTATTCAACACTTTATTATTTGGATAGGTATAATAATGATGTATAATTGATGTCAATAATAAATATAACATGTTAATTATTCTATATATATATATGATATAACATTTAATTTTAAATGATTTCACCTTCAATTGAATGATATTGTCGCTCGTGCATACGTATGGATTACCATCTCCACAAATGTGATGTGATTCATTCCCCATCGTAACCATTCTAGAATAATTTTAATTTTATGGATAAAAATAATGTTTAATAACATAATATCATTATATATATGAATCAAATACATACTATACATAACTAACATTACTTATGTAACAAAACATATAAAGTAAAATGAATCAGTTAACACCCAAAACAAGGATACTTCTGGAATATTATTAAAAAAGAAATATTAGAAGATCATATATGATATCATATTTATGTATATAGTTCTTTGATAATTTAATAACATTTTTGTACTATTATATAGGATGTAAAAAAACCTTTGACTATGGAAAATTACAAGGTAAGGGGTTTCTTATCTCACTTTTAATTCCTTGAGATTTCCATTGTTCGCTACTTATTTTTTTTTCATGTGGTGTATTGTGTACTACCATTTGATATATATTATCATTATTATATTTATATTCATGGTATTTTGTGATTCATTTGGTGTTTATTAAATTTTTTCATACGACTTGATTTATTACAACGAGGTAAGGGGTCTTTATTTAACTTCTTATTCTCATGTGATTCATGCTATATTGCCACTATTTCCTTTTGTGTGGTGTATGTACTGCACATGATTGTATTCTTGGTATAATATACTTTAATTTATGGGTATTTACTTCTTAATTGTATGATCCTTATTTCATGTGGTGTATGTTTTGTTAGTTACCAAATGAGTAAGGGGATTTCAAATTTCAATTTCTACTCATTGGGATTTACGCATACTTCATTGATTATTTTATTCCGAGATTGTGTGCGGAATCACTATTTATTATTTATGTATTAATTTACATTGCCATTTGGTGGGTATAATTTTGATACAAATAATAACTCCATTGATAAATTCTCATGCCATTGATATGAACTTGTTAAGGGTAATCTTAACTCAATTTCCATTCATTCAGTTAAATATCAAAGTTATTTGGTTTTGTTTTTAATGTAATATGTCTAAATGACCTCTGATTTATTTACACTGAATATCCAATTATATTTAGTGTATTTATAGTTTTCAACCATAATTATTTTATCAATTTATCCTTAATCTAAGGATACGGTCTTTATAAGGAATTTCGTCTCAATTTAAATTCCATTGAGACCTCCTTGTTGTTATGAACCAATTCACTTTTATAGGGTGTATATACCTTTCTTTGACATATTATGTCATGAATTAATTTATTCCCATGATATTATAAATATTTTATTAATTTTATTTCTAAATTAGTTGTATTCATGTGTCTTTTATTTGGTTAGGAACTCTTTAACTTAAATATCATTTTAAATGTTTTACGGATTTATTTTTCTATGTATTTCTCATTAATGTCCATATTTTAAAAATGGTTTTAATTACTTATTTATATGAACATGAATGTTTTTGAAATTAAAATTCCTTTCAAAATTTTCAATGTGCTATGTGTAACTTTGATTCAAAAATCTCTTTTAAACAGCTTCTTGATAAATAGTGACACTTTTAAATGCTTTCAAGAAATAAAGGATATCTCTCAAATAGTTGTAATGATTATTTTAATCTATGTCAACATTCTTTAATGGAATTTAATCTTGTTTGAAGTTGATTTTTTATGATATAATATTCCATATTTCATTGAAGTTCTTGTGATATATTTTACTGTGAATGTGTTATTTTTATACCGTTCATGGTTTGTGGTTAAAGTATTAACATTTAGTTTGATAGTTTTAATATGAATGTTTATGTTATGTTTCAACCTTTCATATAAGGAATTTATTAGACTTAGTAAGTGATGGGTGGAGCCCTCTATAGATCCTTAGTACATGTGTAGGTATTATGAGATAATTAGATGTGGAATTTTCCGTGGCCTTTCCCAATTTGATATGTGGTTTTGGATTAGGCCTTAATCATTTTTAGACATCTTGGGAGAGGCCCTGACAAAATGTTTCAGAACTTCCCACATTATACATTCCCTCATTATCAAAAATAATATTGATCGTTCATGTGGTTATTATACTAATAGAATACCCATGATTATGATTTATTATGGAATTATTCACTCAACTCATATTCCTTCCATAAAGAGTTCATGTTTATTATTTTAAAGTCATGTGTTTTCAATTATTCTCCATTCCTAATATTTATGTAATCTTACACTATATTTCTTAGTCTTACTGAGCTTTTCAGCTCACCACTTTCTTATGTTTCATTTTACCATGATATAAAGAAGTTAGTTATGAGTGACTTCTGGGCCTAATCTAGGAGTCTTGGATGTTTCTAATGGATTAAATTAGTGTTGTATTTCTTTTCATGTTGTGATGTTGAACATATGTAAGTATCTTGTTTCCAATAATACTAAACTAATCACTCTTTCGGGACATGATTCCTTGTATCATGCCAATGTTATATGATAATGCACAGACTCTGGGTAACTGGGGTTGGGGCATTATAGTTAGTATTAGAGGAAGTTTAGTACAAACCTTGGAAACTAGATTTAGACAAAACTATGATTAGAGAACACTACCCTAAGAGAGAATTTTAGGGTTAGTATAGAAGAACTTCCTAGAATTTTGGTAATGTAGATATTTTATGTGTTTTCCAAGAAATATATCCCTATATGGATATGTGTAGGAAGAGGCGTCTCTAGAACAGAAGTACTTAGGAGTGAAAAATCCAACAAGGAGTTTCGGGCTTGACCCGAGGTATGCTGGTACACAACAATGGGCCTTGCTGCACCCTTTGTTACCACACTCCAAGGGGATATTCTTAGGATAATTCACATTTTCTTTACAAACCGATTTGAAAGATTTTAATTTAAGATGTCAATAAATAACCTTGGTTAATCCTAAGGTGTTTTAGATTGAAAATAAGTCATCATAATATTCTCTAAATGATTTTATGACTATTTTTACCCACACTATGCTTTCTGGCTTAACTCAATGGTTGGATTCCAAGGAATTCATAGTAACATTGAACATGACGTATATGGCAGGAATGGTGGTGGAAATGAGCAACGGAATGGAGAATTGATAGGATTAAAATATATTGTGCTCATGCCGAATCAATTTTCCAAAAATATGATCAACAACATATACATTAACCAACTCCTGAACTCAAAAAATAATAAAAAGTCAAACAATGTAAGAGCTTCAGTAGTGGAGACCATGGAGAAAATAAATCTAAATTTCCATAATGTAAGTAATGTGGAAGAAGCCACCCAGGAAAGTGTCTCAATTGAACAAAGAAATTCTTTCTGTGTAGTAAAGAAGAACATAAAGTAAATAATTTCTTAGAAAAAATGAAGAGTACTATGGAAAAAATAAAAAGGATCATAAGAATCTATTTACAGTCATTTTTTGTAAATGTAAGGGTCCTAGGAATTTCCCGAGCCAATTCTATATTCTATTGGATAACCTCTAAGTCAATGATGAACCTATGTGGAAATAAATGGATGGAGAAATGTTTAAAAGTATTAATAATATTTGTTGGTGGGATTACTTTGGACGAATTTTCTCCTGTATGTGTAACCCTGCAGTTTGTTATGTAATAATGCTATTTGAGGAAGAAGTGTCTTTTCTTTTGTGTATATATTTATAAAGAACAATTTGGGTTTATATGATCCTTGAATTTGAGTCAATTACATGTTATTACTTTTTGGGATGAAAATACGAGGGATGAGATAACATTTGTGGTTAAAATAGGTTATGGTTATTTTTGAGGAATTTATCTAATTTTTAAAAATGTTATAAAATTATATAGTTTTCGAGAAATGACAACACATAGACCGTATGACAACCCGTCATGTTGGACAAAGCTGTAGGAATCGAACCCACAACCAAAGTGCGACTGGGGTTTATCACCTACCACTGGACTACGTGAAGTACTTAGTT
This sequence comes from Viscum album, assembly GCA_963277665.1. Taxonomy (NCBI): domain Eukaryota; kingdom Viridiplantae; phylum Streptophyta; class Magnoliopsida; order Santalales; family Viscaceae; genus Viscum; species Viscum album. The sequence goes on from CAUJRU010000072.1 coordinate 1,870,315, forward strand.
AGTATTACTAATTCTTGTTAGTTAAATGATTTTTTGGATCAAGAATATATTGATTTTTGGAAAATATGATTTATCAAATGGATATCCTTAGTATAGGAAAATGATGTGGTGATTAAGTGAGAAATGTTGTTTTGGAAGACATTCTCTCTTTTAGAAACATTATATGCCTATGGAAAATAGAATAGAATGAGTTTCCATTTGAGGATTTATTATGTATTTTATTTATTTTTTTGGATGAATCTATGTTTTTATTATGGACTTAAAGAAATTTGGGTTATTTATGGAAATGATTAACCTATTTTAGAGAATATGTGATTAGGTTAATAACTTTTAAGTATGTGACTTTAATTGTAGTCGACATTATTGGGAAATAAATGTTAATATTTATCATGGAAGACTACATGATCAATTACTTCTAAATTTTGGGTTTCAAACATATTTTGGATTATTTTGAATAATTTTGAGGACAATTTTTTATTGAAGGGTCTTTTTTGAATTTTGGGTACTTCTTGTTTAAATTTTGGAGATTAAGAGTTGTATTTCTTTCTATAAAGGATTATCCTTTATGGGGATCATCTGATCAGGTAATAACCATTTTGGTATTTGTTAATGTCTAAAGACAAGGAAAATATATATTTCATCCCTTGTGGATTATGTGATTCTCTCAAAGTTGATTCTAGCACTTCAGGTGTAACCAAGTCATCTTGAATACTCATCATTTAGATAAAATATGAGTTTGTGGTAGAAATTTATTAATCGATGAAACTCTACTTGTAAATAATGTATATCTATTATGCTCTTAGTAAATCTCCTAAATAAATTCATCAACATTATTAAAAGGAACATAAAACAAAAATGTTGTATGTTTACTTTTCTTATTGGGTAATCAAAGACCTTTCAACTGTTGAGCAAGTGTTGTTTTCAACAATAAATAATTTTTCATTTAATTTTGGTGTATGTTGACAACAATACTCTATCTCTTTATGATAATTTTGATTCCTCACAAATACCCTTAATTATTTTCTAATAATTTTATTTGTTAAGTATTTTTTAGGAATTTATTATTTGTTTTATTTTTATTTCTGGATGAAATATTTAAGTTCTTGAACAACGAGGTTCTATTTCTAAAGTATTCTCATATAGCATATTCTCGAAACACTATTCATACCCTACTTATTCGAGATCTTCTTTATCGTGTTCGGGAAACATTGGCCATACCCTATGTGGAGGAACGTAGTGTAAGTATTAAATGCAGCATATGCTTTATGAGATATGAGAAATGTATGGACGAGGAACCATACGTTATCGGAAAATTATGAAAAATAACCCTACGTTAGGAAGGAACCCTACGTTTGGAATATTAGAAAAGTATGGAAGGAGAACCGTACGTAAGTTTTAAACATTACGTTTGTTTCTCAAAAGTATTGTTCATTAAACTTACTTTTGTAAACAAGCATACGTTCTTGGAAAAGTATAGATCAAGTAAAAGTATGGATATTTTACCATACGTTTGAAATACTGAAGAGAAAAGTATGGATGACCAACCCTACGTTTATGATCATCCTTACATTTGAAGAAAGTGACATGAACCTTAAATTTGTGACCAACCGTATGTTGTCAAACCTATGTTTGAATACTACGTCATCAACCATACATTCAGAGGATTCATATAGTACAACTCAACCTTACGTTTGGCGTCAGAGAATTTAAAGTCGATATTTTTATGCAACGGTCATCAAGCTGATTATTATGCAGATTTCAATCCGGATTAAAATATGATTTTAAAATTCAAATTTTACTATTTCAAAGCCGTTTTATCAATGGTTTAAACATATAATTAAAAGGATCTTCTTATGCTGAGTTTTCAGGGATGTTACGACTACTTTGAAAATTCAAATGTTTGAATATCACAAGTTAAAAGGCAACTCTTGTGGATATAAATTTCAAGGAGAAGTACTTGTCATTAATTTATATATGAAAAAGTGAAGAAAAAATAGAGACTATCAATAATTCAGATCTTCTGATTCAAGAAAACGAAAAAGCTCTGGTTCTTGAAGAAGAGAAAATATCATGATATTAGATTCATTTTTTCTACATCGAAGATCATTTTTGAATCTGCTACTGCTAGAGTTGTGAGTTATATTTCTATATTTACTACAATGGGATCAACTCAGAATGACTCTTTTGTGAAGATCCATATTTCTGAAGGCGATGATTCATCTACTGTCAATTGCATGCTATTACAATTATGTTGAACATCTGGAAGGTATTTTCAGAATACAGAAATATTTCTTTTATATTCTTGAGTGACCGGCTTCTCGTACTTAGCTATGTAGGTTCTTTGAGTGAACCAGAAGGCTTTGTTTTGCCTTAGATTGTAAATGTGTCAGCTGCTTATACTCAGTTGTTGTAAGGTCTATTGAAATGAGGACTAGATAGTGAAAATCACCATGCTCGTGGAGTAGAGCATTGGTGGAGTGGACTAGGGGCCTTCTATTCCCCAAACAACTATATATCTTGTGCCTCTGCTATTTAAATTTTTGCAGGATCAATTCATATGATTAAAGTTCAAAGGCAGAACACAATATTGCAAATATTTTTTACAATACACAATTCACCCACTCTCTTGTGTATATTTGATATAATCTGATCCAAAATTTGTTATCAGAGGTTGAGATTTCTGATAAAGCCTTAACAATTTGAAAGTGATTATACACAGAACAAGATGACTAATACAAGAGAGGGAATGTATATGGTCAAAGAACCGTACTTAAATGGATAAAATTATGGATGCTGAAACTCACGAATGATTATCTATCTAAAAAAGCTTGGATACAGAGTATATTCTAAGATTCTGACTCCATATGAAATACCAAAAAAACCTGAAACATGGAGTGTAGCTACTAAATAAGATTATGGCATGAACTCGAAGGATATGAATGCAATTATATGTGTTCTACGACCTGATAAATGCAACAGAGTATCTCAATGCCCGATATCATATGAAGTGTGGAAAACTATTGTTGTTTCTTGTAAAGGAACTAACAATATCAGGGAAACAAGATATGAAACTGCTAAGCTTAAATTTGATGCTTTCATAATGGTTGATGGTGATAGTATTACTGAAATGAATGGAATATTGAAAGATATTGTCAATAACATAACTACCTTGGGAGATCCCATTAAACAAGATGATCAAGATTTAAATGTACTGAGAGTACTACCTACAAAATGGAATGGAATCTATATAGCAATCAGACAGGCGACACCTGTCAAAGATTTAACCATGAGAGAACTGATTTGAACATTAATGATGTATGAAGCTGAGATTGAAGATGATGAAAATGATCATAAAGTTATTTTCAAAAGATATGACACTTCCTTGAAAGTATCATCACAGAGAAAAAATAGAAAGATGAAGAAAAGTATAAAAGTGAAATCAGAAAGTTCTGATTTATCAAATTCTGATGTGGAATTGGATCAGCTAGCCTAAAGATTCACTAAATTATATAGAAATAAGAAGGGCTTCAGAAAATCCTTCAAAAAGGATATCAATGAAGTCAGATGTTATGAATGAAATAAAATGGGGCATATCAGACCTGACTATCCTCAGATAAAAGAAGACAAGAGAAAGAAAATCTTCAAAAGAAATGATAATGAGCATAAGGACAAGATATCCATGAAGGCTACATGGAGTATATCTGAAGACTCTAGTAGTACTTCTGAATCAAACTCAGAGAAGGAAGAAGAAAATCTGAAATCCAACATGTTTTTTATGGCAGAAACAGATGAGGTAAAATCATACTACTCTTCTGACTCGAGTTCTGAATCTAGTTACTCAAATGAAAACTTGTAGCCTACTGAAATTTTCTTGAAGAAAAATATGATTCTCTATTTAAGAAACATAAGTCTTTAATGAAAATTCATACGTCTATTTCTGATGAAAGAGATACAATGCCGAAATAATATAAGGAGCTAACTGAAATTTTTTGACTCAATTGACACCAACAATACAGATTATGAATCAATGATAAAAGCACTACAAACTGAAGTGGAAACATATAAAAATGCAACCCTTGATTTTACTAAAGGAGAAAATAATTTAAATAAAATTCCGAGGAAAATTTCATTAAAAAGGAAATATTTGGAATTGGAAGTAAAGGTGAAACACCCAAGCTGTACAAAAAATGATTTATTCCAAGTGAAAAAAGACTAGATTGTAATTACTGTGGAATAAGGGGGTATATTTCAAAAACTTTTTTCCTAATACAACCCCAAATCAGTGGTATTAAGAGGGCCTTTGTATCAAATGATTTATTTGACTCTTTCGAAATTATAAAAAACAAAGCAAGTCTGGATTCCCAGATCCTTGCTAGCTAACACCCCTGAACCCAACAAAATATGGGTACCAAAGCAAATTGTGTAAATACCTTTGCAGGGAGGAGGTCACAAAAGAAAAAGGACATATGATATATGGATAGTGGCTGCTCAAGGCATATGAGTTGAAACACATCTAATTTCTCTACACTCACTCAAAAATATGGTGGACTTGTTACTTTTGGTGACAATTTCAAAGGGAAAATCATTGGTATTGGAACAGTTGGAGATCTAGAAGCTGTCTCAATCAAAAAAAAGTACTTTATGTATAAGTATTGAAACAGGATCTGATAAGTCTCTCTCAACTATGTGATAATGGTTATGCTGTTGATTTTTCTAACAATTGTTATCAGACCCGTGGTAGTACCATCTATTTCTTTCATGTGGCCATGGTTCCAATGGGCCCTGCAAATGGGCTTTGTGAAACACAATCCTTTGAAGGGTTTTATACCATTTGAGATTGGATCCCATCCCAAAAGGTCTTGATTATTATACAACTACCTTGGGGATCACCATTTTTTAATAACAATTACTAGAAAGGTTCGACTAGTATTGAAATTTTCATTATTACCCTACATTTTATTTGGTATAAATTATCAAAATAAGATCGAACCTAAAATAGGTATCGCAAATAGAATATAAAATACTTATGAATTGATATTAGAAAATTTCACATAATTATAAATGAAACTATTATTTAACTAATTATTATCTCAAAATGAAGAATTAGGAATTTAAATTGGAATCATCACCTATGTTTTGATTCTAGTACTATATAAACAATCAAAACTAATAACATATGATGATGAAAATGACATAAAAAGAACTAATATAGTGGTATTAAATGATTAGTAATGATGTTTATGAAACTTTATTGGTATTAATATGGTTCTAAAATCTGTTTTTATTATTGTTATGGTTTTTACAAAATAGGTTAGAGTATTTTTTTACAATGTGGAATTAATTGTATGAGACCTTTGGTCTAAATTTTCATTTCATTAAGACATGTTTTTTAATTATGAACCCCATTATAGTTATACTATTTAATGTTTATGTATTTTCTTATTATATAATCAGTTATATTTTTTTAACATTATTATTTTTAATTAAATGCATAATAATTCAATGGGTTTATGATTGAAACTTATCATATGTTGTACGATGTTTATGTATCCATTTTCATTCATTGAGAATTATTTCAAATTCACCACATATTTCCATTTTTGTTTTGAATAAATATCTATTTATGGTATTTTATCAAATTCCAACAAAATTTAAATAGACTTACACCTATATATCATTTTCCCTACCTCATTCTATTTTTAATAAAGTGTTACCTAAATTATTATGAAACTAAAACATTTTCTCAGTGGAAAACCAATCATAGAGTACATGAGGAGTAATAGTTTGTGTAGTTTCCTTGAAATTATATCAATATCAAGGTACTAGAATGAGGACGAGGATTTGGAAAAATATAACTCGGTATAATCATAGTAAAAAGGGACAGTTGAGTATCAAATCAGACTCTACAAAATGCATGATGAGTGAGTGTAAGACAAAATTCCTAGCTATAAAATAATAGGGAATATTATTTGGATAAATAAAATGATCTTTTTGAAACTTAATGAAGTATTTTTCTTCAATTTAATTTGTCTCCTATAATTTTAATCTACTTAAATCATTTACAATCTTTTATTGATAAATCATTAGATTGAATTTATAAAGAAATCAAACTTATCATTACTTATTTAAAATGTATACATCCTAATACATTGAGTAAAACCCATTGATTATGAGTTGATTTTGATATATTTTTCTCAATAGAAACATTATTATATTTCTTGGGGAAATAATTTTTTTCCATATTTCTGTTATTTGAATAGTGACTGCTTTATTTATCCCTTGTTAGATAATTAGTTACTTTGGGAGAATTATGAAATATATTGCTAATACATATGATAAAATAATTTGAATTAATTTGTGATGGCATGGACTCATAATAACTATTGGATGCATGAGTAGGTCTTCTTATACAAAACAATCGTCACTATTGTATGACTTATCCATTTATATATAATATCATGGAACAAGTCCTTGATCGTATGCTTATGATATATAACATTATTTGATCCATATTAATTAAATTATTAATAAAAATTTATATTTTAATTATTTATAATGGTTATATTATTACATAAATTTAATTTGATTATTGAATTATTTTTTTCATCTATTTGTAACATTCAATTTATTTCATGCTTATGTTATGATAGCTTTAATTGTATGGTACACCATACTGATCATCTAATATAATCGTTTTTATTTATTCCATTCCATAGGAAACCAATTAGTGAAATATTTTTTACTTTATAAAATATACTATAAGGGAAAATAATATTCTCCTAGATATATATGATGTATGTTATGTTTTCAAGTGCAATGTAAAACAAATGTATGCAACAAGTCTTCTATGTTTTAAAAGCTATTAAATATTATTGAAACTGTTGTATTCTAAAATAATAATGTAATATAACAAGTATATCCATGTTTCTAGGTTTATGTATATTACATTTGTTTTTACATAATGTTTAATATAGACCATGAAGAAACAATTTAGAGGAACCGAGTTGGATAGCACAAATATTATGAAAATTCATTATGAATTCCATGAAAAATATATAGAAAATATAATAATAATTTTAATTTATAATTAAATATCATTGGACAATTACATATTTTTAGTTATTAATAATTTTTGACTAGAAAATTCAATGGAAATAATGTAAACACCCCTAGTCAATAGAGAGATGTTTATCCTAGGAAGTTCAGCATGGAAGATGAAAGAGCTACTTAGATCATGACAATATTAGGGGAGTTAGTCTCGGATAAGATTAATAACCACACCATGATACAGAAACCTAATTATATTCATCGTGGTGTAACTATCTTGGAAAACATCATATGATAATAAACTCTATTATTCTACCAAAAAAACAAATCTTTTGGTAGCTGGGAAATGGATCAAGTCCCTATAAATGATATTTCTCAGTTTGGAATGTTGATAATTGGAAAAAATTTCATGGATACATATCATCTAATGGTATATACTTATCAGTGGTGGTCCCTAATTCTAGACACTAAGATAGAATCACAGGTCGGGATCATGGAATAGAGATCATTGAATGACATATTCTAGGAAAAATACTTTCTTCATGAGAAAAGTGATGGAATGGAAATTATATTCATAATTTATTGATGGAAGGAGGAAAAAGATTTTTATTAGGAGGATAAAAATACCTAGTTATCTAGAAATGTGAATAAATAGGTACATAGACAACACAGAAAGATCCACCACTTTGTAAATTGGATAATGATGATCATCCCAAGGGAATTAGTTTGTTATAAAGTTTGATCTTTTGATGATATAGTCTTTTGTAAGATTGAGATGGTAAATTAATTCTCAAACACATTTTTTTTAAAGGAAACAAGGACAGTAAGATTCAAAATATGTCAGACATAAATAATTGTGCATTAATCGGGGAGAAATGAAGGGGTACATTTTTTAAAATTTTGTAACTGTGAATCAAAAGCACCTATGAATGGATTGAATTAAATGGGGATTTCGTTAATGTTTGGATGAAAATATATCCATATTATGAATATAAGGGGTTGTAAAAATATTCTTATGTTCATTGATTTTACTATAAGTTAAAGGATAACTATTCTTTCCAATTCCTAAAACAATGAGGTATTTTACCTCAGAAATGGATAAGGGGGAATGTTTGAGTTTTTGTGATCACTATAGTTGATATTGAAAGCACCAAATGAAAATATAATAAGTGCATTGATCCTAAACTCAATGTTATGTAATGATTTTTTTTATTTTGGATCGAGGTTATCCTTTTTATATGTCATGTTTGTTGTGAACATTGATTCTTCAATATTTATTTTATGAAATATTTTTTAGTCGATACACCTAATAAAAATATTATTGAAACAATGATTTACTAATTGAACATTGTAATGATTCATAGATATTCCTAAGAGTAAAACATTATTATTATTACTATAGTTAATTTTGACATAATCCATTGTATGGGATGACTCTCAATATATTATAAATCAATTTATTTTTAAGATAAGGATATTACTATTTATAGTGAGGGGTTGAATCCCTTATTTTTAAGGGGGTAATTAATTATTTGATTCATTTATAAAACTTTCACCAGTATCTATCATTAAGGAAATTATGGGAGAGGAGGAGATGAAAAAACGATCTTTTTAATGGAAATAAATCCTAACTATAGAAGATGTACCAATTGGAAAAAATACATTAATGTATTTCCATTATAATTACTTGGTCACCCACCTGACCTAGATGATGTGTTTTCCATTACAATCATTCTTGATGAAACACCCCAACCTAAAATTACCTAATGAATAGAACATGTTGATTTTGTAGAGTTAATGAATCAACTACATGTGTTGTGTGAAAATGGATTTATATGACCAACCGATTCACGTTGGGGATCTAATATTTTTCAGAAATTAAGTAGGATGGATCTATGAGATTTTTCATCAATTATTAGGAACTCATATCTATTACTCTAGATAATAAGTATCATTTACCATTAAATAATGACATATTTGATTAAATATAGAGAGATAAATTTCTACCATTGATATATATTATCTCTTTTTATCATAATTTATGCGTGAATAAAGAGGATATACAGAATAATACATTTCTTACATTATACAAAATTTATGATTTTATAGAAATTCGCTTTGGATTCACTAATGCAGCTTCTTTTTTTGGATCTAATGAATAAAGTATTCAATTATTCTCATGATAACATCAATATAAAATTAATTTATGGTATATTTATATAATATAAAATCACTAAATAGAATGAGATCCATATGTGAATAATTCTTGAGGCCCTTAGAGAATATGATTTATATGTGATATTTATTAAGTCTGAATTTTGTCTCAATGACGCTTCATTTTTTAGCAATATTGTCCATATATATGCCATATTTATTGATCATTCAAATAATTTTTTTTAAAATAATGAACTATACCCGAAAAATAACCACATTACATATGTTCCATTTTTAATCATATTATTATCTAAATTTTTTATAAATTTTCTCCATCGGCCAACCCATTAACAAAGTTGAAAAATAAAGTTGTTAAATTCACCTAGTAAAAAAATTATAAGAATTATTTGGGGAGTAAAATATTATATTCTTCAATACAATAAGATTTAATTTACCCTTGGGAAAGGAAATATTTGTGATATATAGTTATTCATAAATGAAATGACTAGGTTATTTACTTACACATAATGATAAATTGGTTTCTTATACATTAATGAAATTTAAGATATACGAAAAGAAATTTCCAACATATGAAATTGAGTAATAATTCATAATATTTTTCTTAAATATTTGGATGAACAATCCTTATATTGTATGATGTGACATATATATGAACCATAAAATATTGATTTAAATTTTCGCATAGAATGAAATCAACATGAGGAAAATAATATCTTTATAACAACTGATGGTGAATGATTGTTTGATAAAGTACCACCATGGGAAGGTTAACATGGTAGAAGATGCATTGAGTAGGATTAACTATAGAGTTATATTCATGATGAGGATTTATATGGATCACATATTCATGAATCTAGTAATGGTTGATGTGGTAAATTTTAGGCACATAAATCCAACATTTCTTTTCTTCGAAATAGATAAACCATGTCTATTAGAAATTAAGAAGATTACCAATGAACATCCGAAGACTCCATGAATTAATATTGAAATATAAATCATTATTGACCTAAATATCAAATCTAATCATTTAAAATAAGTAAGATATAAAATACCCCTTTAGATAATTTTAATTCTCTATATATATGAAATAAGTAGATGTCATGATTCACCTATATCAATTGAATCTGATTAGGACCCTCAGTTCACATAATAATTATAGTATTTTTTTTCAATAGGCTCTTAAAATAGAGGTAGTTGTAATAAATGAATATTATACCAAAATAGAATGGTTGTCTAAAAATACTCTTTAGACATTAGAATACATGTTAATATCATGTTATCATGATGACCATTGAACATGATATCAGTATCTACTTATATTATAACTTTAACTCAATGATATATTTTGTTCAAGCATACATATTGAACTATAAGATTCATTTCATAAGATGTAATTTTTTAATACAATGATTTGTAAATATGATGGAAAAAAGGAATCCAGTAGTCCTATATCTTTTGAATGAGACAATTGTGGATGTGCTGAATATTCAAGATATTATTAGGATAACTAAAAGTAGGGAATTACTATATTGATAATTAATGGTAGATAAAGGGATTTCATGTGGGATATGTTGAATTCATTATTGTGTCCCTATGTAATGGAGTTGTATGATTCATTAAAAAGGGGATTCTATGACATATTTAAATTTTTTTCCTTTCAAAATTATAGATGGAATTGGTTTTGAAGCATGCTAATATTCCAAAACACCCACCCATTCAAAAGTATCCAACTTCTTCCATTTATCATTATTGAATAAATACATGATTAAGACAGTTAATGTAATCAAATTTGATGTATTATTGTAGAATCCTGAATTTCTTATAATGTTGAGGTTTTCTCTATTATTAATACTAGATATAAAGTGTTACGAAATCATATATCTTGGTTGGTGAATTAACATTGATGAAATCACACACTAGTGGAGGAAGTTTATGATACTTAAGAACCTATGGAAATGTAATACCCACATATATTGAGTAGTTAACATTTAAAGAAAATTCAATGTATGAAATTATTTAATGGGAAGAATGATGTAATTGTGACCATATAATAACAAGTAAACACTACATCCCAAAAATATCAGAAAATTACGACTATAAATAGCCTTTATTCATGACATTATTTAGAAGATAAACATTATAATTGAATTTTTTCCAAATGAAATTCATTTTTTAGTTTTTTAGCTCAAAATAATCTTACCAATAATTTTTATGATTTTATTAAGAAAATGATTTTCAGGTGAATAGAAAAAAAAATAAAAATTTAAACAATATCATCATTCTTTTGGAGTTATAGTAATATAATAATTACGTAAATGTTTTGTAAACCACTATTTATCTACAAATTCATTTTTTAAATGGAAATAGATCTTTTAAAATTACTATATTGATTTTGTAGAACCAATGATTAATGTTTTGGAATCATAATAAATATTTAGTGTTAAAAAAATATTTTTTATTTTATTAAAATTTATTTTTCATCGCTTGTTGAAAGAATATCATAAAAATGGATTTCATATTTTATATCTATATGTTCATTCTATGTAATCTAGTAAATTTATATTTTTGGAATAAATTTATTATTATTAAGATAATTGATAATGAACATGATAATTCTGAATGGGTTATCAATTATATTATTAATGATGTATAATTTTTATCAAATACATTGAATTGAATTATATTATATTAATACTATTATATGATGATTAAAAATAATTAAAAATATATTATAACTTCTTAAATATAAATTAATTTTATATAGTAATATAATCAGTTAGTGGTTAAAACATAGTATTTTCTAGAAAAAATGTTTTCTAATATATTATATATATATAATTTTAAAAAATATTTTTCATGAACATAAATATTGAATTAGATTAAATATGCTCTAATTTTCTGTTAAAAAATCAATATTTGGTAATAGGTATTATCATTAATTTTATTTTATAACAAATTAATTACTTAGGTGAGACCATCTTACTATGGTAATAAAGAAAAGGTAAAATATAAAAACCTAATGGTAAAAGTACAAAAAGGATGTTTAAAAAATGGAACAAAATGAATGGAGGAGGGGTGATCAGCCTTAAATCATCCTACACTCAATTAGTTTCTATTTTGGATAATTTTACCATTAAATTGTTTCATAAAAGTTATTATAAATAAATGAGTAATTACAAAAAATGAAAATTTCTTTACTTCTAAAATGATATATCTTTTACAACATTTAACAAACCCATTAAAAAGATTTATCTCAACCAAAATTATACCATTTCCTCCACTAATACCTATCCCCATGTCTTATAAGACACTTTCATTCCAAAAGAATATTTAAATGTTCTTTAAGGTGTTACCAAAGGTAGAGAATCCAAATAGAGAGGTAATTTTCCCAACCAATCACTTATCATTTTTATTTAGTTTACCAACTAAAAAATTTTATAAACATGAAATTAGTATTAAATTAGTATTAATAATATAATGAATTTTATTTATAATATACTTTTTATTTCTACCTTCCCCAATATCCATTTTAAAAATTAAGATGTCATCATATGTACGTATGGAATACAACCTCCATGAACGACACACATGGGTTTTCACCACCACATTACATGATTATTTAGAAAAGTCTTCATAATTATATATTTGTATATTTTTAAATTTATTATGATTCTATAAGTTTAAATTATTCAACATCTTATTCCTAATTTATGGAAAATGAAGGCATCGCCCCTCTGTGGGTGTAGACTGCCGCCTCTACAAAAGTGGAGTATTTTATTTTTTTCATTATAATATTTTTTATTTATAAAATATATAAAAAAACATATTAAAAACCATAAAAAATAAAAATAATATCATTATTTTCATTTAATAATGAAATTATGTGTAAATAGTCACTTTCATATCCATAATCACTCACATATTAAAGCCTTTTTATGTCTTAGTTTGTATTACCACCAACATGATAAATGATATAAATTTTTATCATTGATGCATATTTAAAATTAACTACTACTATTATTAGACATCAATAAGAATATAATATCTATTTTATGGTTCTTGGAATGTTATATTAATCATGAAATTATTATTATTGTACTAAATTTTATTGGTTATATATTACCAAAAGATGATCCTCAATGACTTTAAAAGCATGAATCCCAACAACATTACTTATGAAAATATTTAAGAATATTGTAGTTAATTATAAAAAATATATTTTATAATATCTAAAATTATATCCAAATAAATTAGTTTGAATATAAATATGAATAAAAATGAAACATGTGAAGTAAGTACTAAACAAATAATCAAACTAATAACATCTGGTGATAAAAATGCAATATAAAAAACTAATATATTTATACTAAATCATTATAATTTTTTTATAAAAGATAAAAGGTATGAAAAAGGTTAGGAAATTTGTTATTAATATAAAACCTTTATATTGTCATGTTTAGAGTATGTTCAACTTAGAGGTGTTAAATTTGTGGGACATTTAACCCCAAATTTTCTATCATTGAGATATTATTGGTGTTATCAACTCACATTATGATATAGTTTGTATAAAATGAATATTTTTTTGATAAAATTATTTTATTTATGTTATTTAGGGATCAATTAGATGATATATATTTTTAGGGGTTTTTATCTAAATGTAACTTAATCTGTATGTGGATTCTCATCTAAACATTCATCCATTGAGACATATACCATATTAACAATTTATTTCATTTTTTGTGTGGTATATATTTTCATTTATGTATTTGTATCCTATTACTAATTCATTTCAAGTTATCAATAAGTCTATATCCTTATTCATCCCTCATTTCATTATGAATCAAGACTTACCAAATGTTTTATAAACCACATACATTACTATAGTAGAAAAACCATCCTAATGTTTATATAATATAAAACTGTGTGCATTCTAAAACCAACTACATAAAATTATAGATTTAGAAAAGTGAAAATAGATATGGAATATATGTATCAAGTGTTAATCACCCTAAAATGGGAAATATGATTATCAACATGATATTCACTCAGTGCATGATGAGTGGGACTAAGACCACACACATGGATAGACATTATCAATGGATATTATTTGAAAAAAAACTAATTATGTTAAACTTAATGAATAATATTCCTTCCATTGTTGTGGAAACCTACCATTAAAAACAATTGAACTCAACTATTATCTTAGATTGATAACACATCACTATGAAAGTACCATCTTCACCACCTTATATTTATTTCATAAAAAGAGGTATATCCTATTAAGTTGATAATATCTAATAGTTTCTACGTTGATTTTCATATATTATCGTAGATAGACACATTATTTAAATTAATGGGAAAAATATTTATTGTATTTCTAAATTGTGGATAATAATTGGATTATTTATCCTTGATTATGTATATTTTTCTTTTTATAACTTTATGAATTTTATTGTAAATACATTTGATAAATGCACTAAATGAAATTAAGAATCTGAGGGGGTAATAATAACCCCTTAATTCATCTTTAAAACTCACAATTAAAACTATATGGGGTATTAGAATATGTATTAGAAATTTACATATTATTTATTGACATAATGAGTTGATGATATGTTTATGATTTTGAACATTATAAATTCAATGAGAATGATATAATTAAATATTATCAATGTTTTTATTTATTATCATGGAAATATTTTTTCCTTGGTTTCAAATAAATGTGGAATTATTTTCATCATTGATTTTTTAAATTATTTTTATCCCATTCTTATTTCATTATTTATTCTGCTTTATTTCACGCCTTATATAGTGCAATAGTTTACAATTATTTCATATACCTTTACACAAGAAATTAGGATTAAAACTATGTATAAATTTCATGGATATGTATGATTAAATTAAAAGAGTATCATTAAGTTTTTATTTTTTATTTTATGATTTTATATGAAATTTTAAAAACCTGTATGCATCTAATCTTAAAATTATACTATGATATTTAAAAATATAAAAACTTTTTTATTCTATACAAATAATGAAATATTTAAAATATATTAGAGTCTATATTGTTAAGTATTTTTTAAATATATTATTCCTTGACCCATTGAATCTATCTTTTATATAATTCATTATTTTTAATTAGTAGTGTAGTTACAATGAAATTCAATTTATTTTGAAAATAAGAAATATATTCATACAATAAAAATTCCACTAACATAACATTATCGACTACATTTATTCATTAAGGATTATAGATCCACAATAAGAGTAAATAAAAGATGATATAAATATAATGAATACCTCGACATTGTTTATTTCACATTGGTATAACTCTATAAATCTAAATTAGGTCTATAATCCACTTTTTACATGAACACTTTTCGTTGTTTAGATTCATGCTCAATATTCTCATAGAACATTTATTGTTTAGTCCCATTTCCATTTCAATTTCATAACAGTATTCATATAAAAACATCAATTAAATTGAACATGTTCTGTTTTAACTATGAGATTATTCTCACCATCTGAGATTATATATTGAAACTCCTCACCACCATATGCAATAAACATTGATTCTTTGAACCTGTCAACATGAATGTCCTTCACTTTTGAATACATGTATACACATCACAAACACACAAGTTGATGAGAGTACCTTTGGTAAACATTCTCCCATTAGCACATAAAGACTTATATTAGTGTGATATTCTTTGATATATAATTCCTCCTCTTAATAGTTATTTGTTAATCCCAAATGAATACTCATACACCAAATGTGTTCATTCAATGTTATATTCTTCTACTCCGCATGAACATTTTAATATGATATACCTGGAGGACTTCATCCTTTTGAATTCCATTTATAGAATAAAATTTCATGACTATTTACAATCGTCCACTCTTATATATTTTCACTTTGAAAATTTTAACATTGATCCCAATAATTATAAATACCAAAATAAATCATTTTATAAGTACAATAAATTGACTGAACATCTATTTTGCGAATAAAAACAAAACATTCCTTATTATTTCATGAGTAAAATTAAAATTATTAAGTGACCATTTAAGGAAATGAAATAGTATATTTCATCAAATTTCAGTGTGCACTATATTAAATTTTATTGTATTCGGGGATAAACCACTTTTAATAGAAGGGACCTTCTTTTTTATTAGAATGTTTTAATTTTCACATAGGCTAACCACTAACAATTTCAGCTCCAATAGTTTTTTTTGTATTCCTGCTCTATTATCACCATCTAAATAGTATGGAATAACCAATAATTCAATAGTTTTGATTCACTAATTGATAATTCTTTTACAACTGATCTATGAGATATTTTATATTATTGTGTAGTGTTCCACTATTTGACTCGTAAGATAATATCATGGACCTATTTATAATATTCCAAAGGAAAAACGTTAAAGGTTTATAAAATACTAAATAATTAATGTTATGAAATGAGATATTATCCCTTTTTAGAATAGAAATATATCCAATAAATTATTTATTATAATTAAAATATTAATGTTAGTTTTATTCTAGGAATAACCCTTTAAATAAATAGATAAAGGATTATATAAAATAAGATAAATATATAAATATCATTGAAATATAATTATTTAGGAAACCCTTGATTAATTTTTAATAGTCTCATTCTCTTGAGTAAAAATTAAAAGGCTCAAATGGAATATCTACAATAAAAAACATCATAATTTACATCACCTATGGTGTTCACTATACTAATTTCAGTTTCTTTTCATCTAACCATCCATTAATTATTAATATATAATATTTCCCACAACTCAAGTGGGTATGAGAAACCCATTAACCTTATCATTATCCTTTTCCTTGATATAGATCCCCCTCTTTCATTTTCTTATTGCATTAATCTTCCACTAAATTTAGTGTGAAGAAAAACTAATAATATATTTAACTCTCTCTTTTTAGTCTCTTAAATTATTATTAAATATCTTTAAAACTTACATCAATATCATATTCCTAAAATAAATATTCCCAAATATTTAAAAAGTTTCATATTTTCTTTGTAGTGATGACTAGAAACCCATTTCACTTGCATTGTCATCTTCACTATTTTCCAATGATGTGAAATGAAATGTGATTTTATCATTTTTTAGGTGATAAAAATTAGTATTTCCTTCAATTCATGTTTGGTGGTCAACATAAGAAAATATTTTTCACATTAAAGGTGTTGAATATTACCAAAAAAACTATGTCTTAAAGGTTATATTCCACTATCATAATGAGCCTCAAGATCCCTGCCACTAAGAACCACCTTGTGTTCAATTGACCAGACAAGGTCGTATGATTTTTTTTGGATTTCAATATTTATATTTTTGGTCTATTAGTCTATGTCAGTTTTTCAGATTTCCATTTGAACATTATTTTTTTTCTATTTGTTTGTATCCCAATAATCACATATCCTCAATTTGAATCATTATAAAATTAAAATAGTTATTGAGAAGTACACTTTTAATGATTTATATGGATTCTTACATTTGGTTGTGAGTTCTTACATCATATAATTAATCATAATATATGTTATTATGATGAAAAACGTTTTATTTTAGAACTGTTATAATACAATAAATGATAACACCCTGAGGGGGGGATCAAGATATGAAAAATTCATTCTTATATGTTGATCATTTTATCTCTCCTTTTGGGTAACATTGATTTATTTAATCCATTCCCCTAAATGTGTAATGAATTTAATAATCAATATAATGTATTTTACTTGGTTCAACCATCGTGGGATATTTCCAAAGAGTATTTGAGAAAATTCACATGTGTACAGAATTTACTAAAAAGTCCCTACATTACATTTATAGATTTGGAGAGATCTCATTGGCCCACCTTGTTCACTACATTGAAAAGTTAAGGAACTCACTACTCAGTCATTTAAATTTTTTAAAAAAAATTAGGATTATATTTTCATCATGTAATAATGGGGTTTCACTTCACCACAAAAATATCAATTTCTAACGAGGATGAGACTTTTAGAAGAGCACCTTAGTCATCCTTCAACCTTTCAGATGATATCTAGAACAAAATAGACAGATATCCACTCATCCTCTATCTAAGTAAACTTCTTGGTATTTTCTTGTGTATATTGAAAATAGTATTATCAAAATTTTAAAATTAATATAATGTCTAAGACCGATCCCCTTAACTCTGGGATTGTTCCAAATATACATTATGTTAATTAGAGGCATCATTACCCATTGATTTTAAATTAATCATTTTACATTTCAACATGTTAACCCCTAACATAAAATACTAATTGTTACAAAAATATTATTTATACAAAAAAATATAAGATATTATAGCATAAATCATTGAATTTTTCACTTTATTTTGTGTGACCATAATTTCTTTAGTTTCATGAGTCACTCCATTCATTATGTGTCATGATAAAAAAACTGCATTTTGATGTCATATGGACTCATACTAGGGAAATATCCCTCTAAAGTACTCCACTTGACTACCTTGATACCTAATTATGGATTATTATAATAGGTTATTGGCTATATAGTATTCAATATTATTACTGTATAGATTCCTATAGGATAAGAGAAACTGGAAAATTTATTCTTATTATGTCAAAAACTCTACATCACAAGGCATGTCTATTTTGAGGACACCCTAAATATTCTACTGGTACACAATTGCACCATCCCTGGATCTATATCATGGTAGTCCTCACTAATTCCTAGTCCATCCTAGTACAACCTTATTATTGAGTAGAAATACTAGCTACGGTTTGGAAACCACTAAATTTTATAAGGAACTAGAATAATTATGTCATGACTCTTCACCATGGTTACCATGGCTGAGGATTAGCTTAAGAACCACAGATAAACTTTGCAAATTCATATGAAATTTTTAAAGAATCATAAAAAACATATTCTATGATTATAAAGAAGGGAGAAGTGGTTTCCTCTTCTGGAATCCTCTATGTTGTATCCATACACCATAGAGTAAAATAATTACATTACCTCCCCTACAACATTGATATTTTCACCATGCATAAACTAAATAATGTGAAAAATATCCATTCTGTAGGTTCCACCATGGGTGTATTTATTATATGGTTATAGTTTGTGGTCGAGCATGCTCCCAAATTTGATAGGTTAAACGGGCATGGGTACCTAAATTGATTAGAATTATTTTGGTAGAATTTTTATTAATTATATGACATAGAATTGGGACAATATAGGGTTTTCTTTTATATAAATGAGCTATAATTACATCATTATCCACCTTCCACCAAATTAAACACAAATTAACTTCCGAAGGGATTTTGGACAACAATCTCCCCCATTAGGTTTATCGATAATTCTTCAAACACTCCAACAAATTTAAAAACTATGTCAATTAATCACTAATCATCAATTATAAGATCATAAGAGAAATTATAGGTGTGAGAAAAATTAATTGAATGACATATTTTTGACGACCTCCTTTGAATAAATTCCAACACATCAAAACTCCCATGAAATTAACTTTGAAAAAATATCAAATAGCTTATAAAACTTATTGACCCCCAATCAGTCACACATGGATATTTTCTATCACATTGATAATGAACTCAAAGAGTTCAATACTCTAAAAGTTTATAAATACGAGGTTAGAAAACAAATAAATTGAGTTGAGGAGACATAACTTTCATATAAAATAAATAATGGGGAGTGGGTGTTCCATCCTCAAGTCAATTAAGTTGATTAAAATGATTTGAATCCAAGATCCAATCGATGATTATCAACCACAACATTAGGCAGTACGATTTTCATGATATTGTCAAATTGATATTAGTTTTATACATACTCCAAACCAAAAACTCATTACTATACACTCACCTATATGAAATGATACATGATCTCAATGTGATTTCTCTATGAATATTGGATATTATTGTTTCTAATTTTGATCATAATCGAGTTGTACCACATAATATAAATGGTAGAGCATAATTATACACCCATGTTAGTAAGTTTTTGTTACATCTATAGTTATTTGGGTGATTCTTGAGTGGAAGAAAAATAATCAACCTTGGTGGTTCTCAAAGAAAGGAAACATTTTTTAATTCATTTCCATTAAATTTAAGAACTCTTAACAAAAAATGAACCACTAAATGTAAATTTGTAGTCATTAAATGAACCATCCTAAACTGCATCAGTGAACCCCACTAATCATGTTGTCTATCATTATAATAGAATGATTCATAGTCTATCATATTGTGAATATATTAAAAAATGTTCTCGCAATATTCATGTCGATCTTATTGGGATCACTATGAAAATGAACATCTAAATAAGTGTAAAATAATATATCTGGATGAGTGGGTTTCAAATAGAGTAGACTTCCAATAACCTCTCAATACATGGTAACATCGACCATGTTTCCCATATCGTATTTTTATAATTTCATTCTTGTCTCTAGTATATATTATATATAACTTGATTTAATGATTTAAATCTTATTACAAAATCCATAAAATATTTATTTTTTGAGATATATATCCCATACAATATATTAATTACATGAAGGCCAAGGAAAACTTACTTTTATCTAATTAAATACATATTTAATTTGAACAAAATAAGTTCTAAAAACCTCATGCATAAGTCATCATCCATGCCTAAAAATAGTATATCACCAACATCGATGAGAAAATATTGTTCATTCTCCTTCATGATATAAGGATTTTTATCAAGTCCACCTCATTGTTTATCATTCTTCCTTAGTCATTCATCAAATTTAAAATACTAAGAATGTGGTACATACTTAATACCATAAAATGGTTTTATTGGAAAAAACACTTTTCATTTATCATTTTCAATGATAAACACATATGGTCAGTCATTATATAAATATTATTTTTGGATACCATTGAAGATAGATTATTTGACATCCACTTGATATATTTTTAATCCTTTAATAATTTACATGTCTAGAAATAATCTAATAGCGATATGCCACTAAATGGGTTCATACATCTCATAAACATCAATTCCTTCAATATGGGAATACCATGTTCCCAAAAGTTCTAATTTTTTTATGATTCATTTTTTTATCCAATTTTTTTGGGAAACCCACGTTATTTTGATGAAATTATTCTTTGATTTCCTTTGAAGAACTTCCCATGTATTTGTTATTCTATTTTTCAATATCCTCATTCATTTACTTGTCCCAGATATCATCATTTTTGACATATTTAAAAATTTAGATTCATCTAATCATAAAAAAATATACTTGATATTGGTCCTTAATTATTTATGTTTTCATTAGTGTTTTCTAGTATCCAGCAGTATTTTATTTCGTCATTTTATCCTTTATTGTTTACCTTTGTAAACTTGATGAAATTTAAGGTTCTTCTTCACACTCTACGTCTTCATCAAAATTTCTATCATGCGTTGTCTTTCCTTCTGATCTATACATATCTTCATCAATATTAGATTATTTTATTTATTACTTTTCTTAAAAATTAATCTCATCCAAATTTTTCATGCGTCCATATTCAACCACCACACAATCATTACTGTCAATCATTTGTTCAATCTAGGTATTGTAATTTAATAATATTTTATTTTTGATAATGTGTAGAAAAATATGCCTTCATCTACCCAATAATCATATTTTTATGACATTTATTTTATTGAGACTATGGAATTATCTTCCAAATTAATAGATGTATATAATAGTAGGTTTCTCTCCATAAACATTTTCATATGGATATCCCTATTGGTTTTCATATAGAAATTCAATATTGTATAAGTAAGATACTACTAAAATGGAATCATTCAAATATATTTTAAGAAAATTGTTTTCAGTCAAAAGAGTTAAAGTAATGTTTTTATTTATAGGAATTATTATTTCAAAAAACCCATTTTCTGGGTTGTTATGACAGCTGATACATGATTTGAATTAAATTATTTTCCAAATA
Source organism: Viscum album (assembly GCA_963277665.1). Lineage (NCBI taxonomy): Eukaryota > Viridiplantae > Streptophyta > Magnoliopsida > Santalales > Viscaceae > Viscum > Viscum album. The sequence goes on from CAUJRU010000072.1 coordinate 1,892,505, forward strand.
TTATTCAATTTCATGTTTTTTGAATTTCATCCCATTGTCACATAGAAAATTCTACATAATCACACCAAAAAATTTCAAATCTCTTCTAATATCAGGTGATACATCTATATATATAAGTCTAATGTGTGATGGGTATAATCCAATCCATTTTTTCATCTACAAGAAAAACATAATACTAGTTTTCATCCATTGTATTTTGTGACATTTATCCACAAACATCCAAATGTAGAAGCTTATGTAATCATGATTATTTCATGTTCTATGGATTATAATACTTCAAGATAAGTTTACCTTTTTAACATGTATCATATATGTTTTTGTGATCACAAGTTAAGAGGAATATCATAAGCCCTATTTCTCTTTACAAACTTGATTAATGTTTTTTTGATCAAATGGACATGTTAATTATTCCAAAACCTATTCTATACATTATTATATATCCTATATAAATATTCATCACCAATAGGTATTGATTTCCCATATTTAATTTTACCTATAGAATGAGTGAGAAAACATTTACACCGATTAAAAAATACATTTAACTAAACTCTAACAAATGCATGTGGTCACACAAAAGGATGACTCTAAAGAGATTAATACTCAGCCCATCAATTAATAGAACATTATTTATACTAAGATTATTTTCTCTAATCATTCATTTTTAGGATCCAATAGTCTTAATAAATTTATTATTCCCAAAATGAATGATTCTATATTTATTTCTCTTTAATTTCACAGTGAGGTATTTATATCATGTCACATGTGATGTTTATTTATTATACACATTCAATGATCATTAATTTTCTTTTTCCATAATATGTTGTTTTAGAAATGATAGAATTATATATGTGTATTTTCATCACCCATGTTTTTGAAGAGATTTTATCCATATAGCTGGATCCCTAATATCAAATTCATATTGAAAAACTAAAAATAGGTTTTGAGTCTCTACTCTTTTGGATGGATAATTAAGCTATTATTTTATTCCCCATCAATGAATTCTATAAGACACTTATTTCATTACAAAAGATTAATAAATTTTATTATTACCCTATCATTCATACAAGAAACAACATCTGCGAAAATAAAATTTATTATTAGAATTTATTCTATCAACATTGGATTGATGTTTCTCCTATATGGACTTCATTATAATAGAGAACACTTTGTAAGTGTTTTCTAACATTCCATAAAAAAAATCTAACACTTTAGGAATTTGGATTCTTTATAGACACGTGATTATTTTATTTTTCAGTGATCTAAAAATAAAACTTCTTATGAGGAGTCGTTCCTTGTGGCTTTGAAACAACCATTGATTTCTCTTTATTCATTAACCGATGAAATAATTGAATAGCCATGTGTTCCTCCTTAGGAATTCCATTTCCTTGACATGAATATGTTTATTTTTTACTTCCTATCATGATTATTGGTGTCAATAATTGTTCTTGATATTTTCACTTCAGATGCTATTTAATAAATTATTCTTCTATAAATTCAATTATCATTATCCTGTCATGGATATTTTAATCCAAACTATCAATTATTATGGTTTTTTCTTCTATTTTAATCATAATTTACCCATCATCCATAAATTTTATTCACCTTCATATATGAGTTCTTCTAATTTAGTCTTCAAATATAACATATTATCTTTTTATATATGTATACATCACTACATTATCCTTCATGTATTTTATCTCCATATGTTGTGTTCTTCAAGGGCTACCTCAAGTTCTTCCAACAATTCAACCCATCCAAGAAATACATAATTATCATTATCATAATCATCATTTCATGGATTATTTTGAATACCCATACATTATAATTCATATTTTTAGTTTTCAACTTCTTCCATATCGATTTCTATTGTACTATATTCTTCATTAGAATGAATATTTTATCTCTTTAAGGACCCACATTGAGAATTATTAGAACATTATTTTGTTATATTCTTGGGTGGTTTTTCATCACAATCATCTTCTTAATAGTTTTTGTGATGTTTTTCAACATGTTTTCCAACATTTTTAAACTTGATATTTGAAGGGAAAATATTTCCTATAAACATCCATATTCCACTTTTAAGATTAGAGGGTGAGAATGAAATCAAGTTTTCAAAATCATCAAATTCTATGTTTTTTTGTGATTTATATATTATTTATACAAATAAATGAATCCTATTGATTTATTTATTTATTTCATGGCTTGTTGTAGTATTTTATCATTCTATACCCCACAAGAGAGAAATTAAAGATATCAAGATAGATCTATTTAATATATTTGTCTTCCAGAACATCAATATTTACATTGAAATGAGGAGGGAGTATTATCATGATTCTATTCATAGTCTTTTCATCTTTAAGATCCTCATGGAATCCTTTAATATTATCAAAATTAATGTTTTGAAAATAAAAAATTTTTCGATCACTTCATTTAACGTAATTTTAAAATCACCATACTTGTTCTATATAATGAAAAACATGGCCACCTGATCATTTGAATCCCCTTCATAAATTCTCAATATATTTTCCACATAGTATGAGAGTTTTTTAAAAGAAACAAATTCATATAGAATTGATTAGAAAGTTAATATCCCAAAGAATAATTGGTTTTGGTTTCCACTAATAATTCATGATGATTTCATTCATTCAAGGATGTAGTTTTAATATTTTTAGTGATTCCATAGCGGGCCACAGTGAAAAAATCCATGACCAAGGATATGAAATAATGTTGTATCTTACAATTCCCTAACATCATATTAAAACACTCAATGATGGGAATGCCTTTATGGTTATAATCATTCATATAATTACAAGATATAAAAAATTCCCCTATGATACAAACTGTTAGAATACTATTGATGATCACACCATGTGATGGGGAGTCAATCACAGTATAAGAAATTATTTATTATGTAAGGATATTATTCTATCACACTATGGAAAAATGTGATTAATCTCAACATTTACACTCAATGATAATTTAATGTAGTTAAAAAATATATTTTACTTGGATTACATGAAATGGGATACATCCAAGGAGAATGCATAATATTGATCATGTGCAATTAATTCACTAAAATATAATTACTTTATAGTTATATATTTTTTGTGGTCTCGCTAACCCTCACTGTCCACTGCCACCAATAGTTGTAGAACAAACTTCAATAATTCAATGATGAACTCACTATTCATTCATTTCAATATTCTTTAATCCCAGGGAAGGATGATATTTACATAAAAATGGGGTTTCCCATTAGAATGATATTGTCGATTTTATTTGATGATGATAATCCCAGAAGTGAAACTTTTTTTACCATTATCCTTCCATATTAGATCTAAAAACAAAATTTGGGATTTACTCATCCTATATCAGAGAATATTTCTCTCTAATTTCATGTATATGATGAATAATATAATTCTCCACATTTCAAATCAATCCAAAGACTAATACCAAGACTTATAACTATAGGATTTTTTCAAATGTACCCTATAATAATTTGAGGCACCACGAACCATTAATTTTGAATTTATCATTCATCAGTTCAAAACATAGTTCCCCAAAATAAAAATAATCAATTGTCTAAAATAATTCTGGATGGAGTGTGATATTTGATATTATGGTGTATCACCATGGATATTTCCCATCATTCAATGGGGACTAAATTTCTAAATCATTGTCTTTTGTCCCTATATTCATATTATATTATGGTCTATAACACAACTATATGGATTCCTATGGTTGAAAATAAACACTAATCCCCCAAATATCATTACTCTCAACTCATCCTCCTAACTGCCATGAAAATGTCAGGTGGTGTCTTCTAACATTGTATGGGTTTTGGCATTGTCAACATTGTTGTACTGTTGAATCATATTGGATAAGAAAACTTAAAAAATTGATTCTACATATTTATGAAAGTCTATATAAAAATGCATGGGTATGACATGGACACAATAAAAATTCTAGTTTCACTAAAATACACCATCTATCGATCTATGTTATGGTATACCTCACTACAACATTTACATCCCTCACATCAAATTGTTGCATCATAGGTATAACAACTATGGTGTGGGATCCTCTAAATTTCTAATGGCATGAAAAGTAGTTTTTTACACCTCAGTGTCATAGTGAACATGGATATGACATATCCCGAGAATAAATAGTCCCAAATCACACATTACTCCTAAAATATCACATCATATAAAGAAACCCAATATATAACCATCCAGAAGTGAGTGATAGTTATTCTCCCCATCTTTTCAATGGATCAAAACTATTCCATGGACCAATATATTCACACATCCACCCATATGGTGAAGACCACTTCATGATGAGCATGCTTACATGAATTTATTCTCACCTGCCTCCTTGTTCCATATTGTCTATATGGCTTAGATGGTTCCCCTAGGTGGTCATGATTTCTCATACATATTCAAGGTTGAGTTGGATTGGATTCCTAGACTATTTGGACTTCTTTTCATGGTACAACCATCAAGGCTAGGGTGTAGGTTAGTGACTATAGTTTTTCCCACCAATATCATTGTTAAATAAATCCTTCTTTCACTATTATCTAACAAACAAAACACACACAAACTCAAAAGGGGTTTTTGAAAATACTAACAGAAATCACTCAACTCCTTGAACCTATATATCCATTAAATTCATTATATTATACACCATATATAGTTAAATATCGCATGAAATAGAAAATTTTATCTTTTTTATTAAGATATTCCAAGATCTAGATTCTCTATAAACTAATGTCAGATCCATGAAAATGGTCATTCTCCGCTATTCTTCCTTCAATTTACATCATTCATCATTGAAAAAATGCATTAATATTTCAAACTCAAGATCTAAAAAATTATTTATTGAAACATGGGAGATAAAATGATAAAAGTATATAGAATTAAGAGAAAATAGAAATAAATAAATAAAAGAAGAAATACATAACAAATTATCTACATATGGAACAATCATAATGATAATAAAAAGTTAGAATATTGTCATTATTTTTAGAAGCATACTTAAAGGGGTAAACAATACAGTTTCAAAACCATTGAATAATGTTTTGTCATAATTAAACAATATGTAAACAACCCATCAATTATTTAGTTTTCCTGTTTGATAAGTTTTCTATATTGATACAATAAATATTATTGATGATAAAAAATGAAAGGAATGAAACGAATTATTTGTAAAAACATTTATAAATTATCTAAACATCATTAAATTAATCATGAATCACATTTATATACCATCCCACACTGTATGTATTACATAATGTTAAAAAATAATATTTCCATCTAGAAGAGAACACATGTCATTTTAGGATACAGGGTTTTAACTATAACTATCGGGACAAGGATTTCCTATAATATTAATTATAAAACAATCAGTGATATTAATTATAATACTAATACTAATAATAATTTTATTAGTAATAGTCATGATAATAATAATTTATGATCATCACATATGAATTAAAATACAATAAAGATGTGTGCCCTTAGGGAATTGACCCTAAAACACACCCCATCCATTGGAAACCCAACCCACCACTACACCAACATTGATTATAATAATAATAGTAATAAAAATAATATAAAAATTATAATTCTATTTATAATATAAATATATGTAATTATAATAATCCAATATTAAAATTCATGTATATTACGTTATTTTATATTATTATTCAGCATACTACAATAATATATGTCTGAGGATCGCAATAGTTTAGTGTCTTTGGAAACATGGAAGTATAATCTTCTAACATAGTGACTGGTCATCAACATCAACCTTAGTGATCTTTACATTTAGGTATCCTACTCTAAACTATTATTTATGTCCTAGGGAATGGATATATAAGTAATGGGTGATCTCAGATTCTAAATAAGGGTAAAAAGGGAGACATGTAAGCATAACATGAGAATAAGAGTATGAGAACATGATCATAACAAGAGAAGATCATTTATTACATATAAATATCACAATAAAAGGTCCGAGAAAAATATCGGTAATTCATAAGACATGAATCATAAGGTGATTGGAAGAATAATCGATGAGAAAAAAATATAGGAATATGAAATAGAATTATGGAATACACATAATCATAGAAAATTCTATTTCAAGGATACCCACCAAGACCATCATAACATGTTAGGCTTGAGCTAATCACATGTGTACTTTCCTTGGGCTTGGGATTGCCACTAGTGTAACCTCTTGCTTCGGTCTCGGGATGCCCTCCCATGTGCCCCCCAGTTTTAGGCTGGGTATTCCCTCCCATGTAACCTCTTGTTTTGGGATTTGGTTGCCCTCATGTGTTCTCTTTTTTGGGCTTGGTCTACAAACCGTGCACTCTCTGAAGACATATAGCCTTTATCGTTACCCAAGTAATTATATAGAGATATATGTCCCACCCTTCACCTAATGATATGATACATACATGTTCCATAAGATAAAAAAATATTCATCTTATCATGACCCATAAAAAGATGTGGGTTTTATATACATCATATCATAATATGTGAAATGAAATGGGTTCATAAATATTAAATCATATCATAAACTTTGGAAAAGAGATAGGATTCATAATAATTTAATCCTAGAATAACCCACTCAAGGTATAGGGTTTCATATTAATTTATCATAATATAACCCATTGAAGATAAATGTGTCTGATGTAAATCTATTTGTACTATGATTTACTGTTGGAAAAAATCGATAAAAAACATCAATAAATCAAAACATATAGGATTTATAGAATGAATATAAAGGGTATCCATTGATCACAACCCTAGTAAATCATTTCTATATCAATGTATTTCATCTTATATGGAGATGGATTTTGAATGATGACTTGGAAGAGTTCTTAAGGAAAATAACCATTGTTTAAAAATAATATAACATTTTCAATATATTCAATATATTCATTTAAATAATTTCTTCATAACCTTGAAAATTTATAATGGTACCATTATAAATAATTTCTTCATAAAAATATCCTTTCCACTTTGAGACATTATTATTATATAATAAAATGTTTTGAAAACATTTTTCTTGAAAAATAACCATGAAAATTTATAAAGGAATCTATAAAAACAATTTTAAAACATTAAAAAACATAATATAAAATATTTTTCATAGAAAATGATCTTAATATATCATTTAAAAAAATTCAATACATTTTTAAAAACATGGTTTTTGAATAAAACATATTTTTGATCGAAGAGAGCATTAATGTCTGGTTCTATTAACTACAATTTCATAATAATAATAAGTAAAAAAGAGTTGAAAATGGTACCATTATATGAATATATCACTAATTTCTACAGGAGAATAATAATTTTGGTATTTTTTGATATATGTATCATAATATTTAATAAATGGAAGCATAATGATAAACAATCCTAATAAATGATTATGTTAAAGAAATAAACTAATACTACTTTGGTAAAATTGAATCATAATACCAACGAATTAATAACATTAAATGAATCACGAAATATCATTAAAATATTTCTATTCATGATATAAAATTTCAAAGGGTAGTATATACACCTTTGTTTAAGAATATGGGTGCATAATAAGGCATGTGTCCCAATGGAGGAAAATTTGGATAAAATTACATTAATCGTTGGTTACTTTTGAACCATATACCCCATGATAGAGATATTATAAAATGTATATCTAAATAACAATAAATTTAATTATAATTATAATATAATAAATTAATGATTATTATATACAACACATGGAAGAAACTAGTGGTGAATAAGGCATAAGTCTTGTAGAATTAAAAGTGAGACAAGAAATCCCTTTAATACTTGGTTAACTTATGAATTAGGATACATATGAAATATTAACATAAATTAAAACTTTTAATACCATTATTTAATGTGTTTTAATTATATAACATTTCATAGGTCATTGTATACACCTTACAGAAATAATAAGTGGTGGTTATAACAAATAACTCACTACAATTAATGTGAGATAAGAAAACCCTTACCTTATTTCTTGAAGTTATATGTACACATTAAATCCTCACATATAATAAATATATGTGTATTATATATTTACCATATAAACATATTAATATATATCATACCATATAATATTTTATTGTTATTTATATTTCTCATTTATTAACAATTCCATGTTAATGTTACATTTCGGGTAACAACCGCTTTTTTCTTATATGTTTTGAATTGTTATTCTTGATCCACATACCTAAATCATGATTTACTGATTTAAAATAGTTTAAAGTATTATATAAATATAATTTATATTAAATATATAATTATTTCTAACAATCTATAAAAGATATAAATTAAAAATTAAAGACATCGTTCATGGAGACCGTATGTCATACGTACGTATGAACGTTGTATCCATTGCATGTATTATTGAATGAAATAATAGTAAATGAAACCTATATTAAAATTTAAGTATCATTAATATTTCATATATATCATATTCATTCACTAAACCCATCCTTAATACATTCCATGTAATGTGTGAATGAATCACATTGCATTGAAGAGGTGATATTCCACAAGTCCACAAATGATATTAACATATTTTCACAAAATGGAATGCATGATGGTATTTATTATATAATAATTAAAGATGAAATAAAACATTATTAATATCATATATAATGTAAAAATATAATTTAAAAAATTATTTTAAACCATGAAAGGTTGAAATGGAAGAACGAGCAACATCGATTAGCGAACAAGTAGTCTGCCATATACATGAAAAATGATCGTGTATCCCATTTGGTAGACGTGTGTGTCGGTGTAGGTTGAAGCCATGACATGAATAAATATAAATATGTTGATTTTAATTAGGATATTATATATTATTATTCTATTGATAGTTTAGGGGGTGGATAATGAAAATAAAACAGAAGAAAATTTGGAAGGATGTTACCACTTTTTTGGGTAACTCCATTTTGTTTTCACAAACTGACTTCATTTGTTGGATTTACACCCAAATAGAGGATTATAAGATTATTTTAGTGAATTTTATAGGATATTTAGGTAGGTTTTTGTGGAGAAAAAGGTCTTGAGTGGTGTGAATAATTGAAAGGCTGAGTTCCCTTTTTATAGTGAAGGATGACTGGAATTCTTGTAATTATAAAAAGGTAAATACTATTGACAGCTCTTTCATTCATCATGTGCATCCAATAATGATATATTTATATAAAATTGATTATATGGTCTAAATATTTACATAAAATATCATTAGGACATGTTTCTAGGTTATTTTTCCACTTAAATTAAAGTATATGTACTAAGTAAACTCGTTTAAACATTAATTTCTGTATTTAATTTAAATTATGTTCACTAATTTTTTTGGGTCAATAATAATTTTTACCTTATTAGACATTATAAATAATGCTTATTCCAAATGTTGAGTCCATTTTTAAAAATTCCAATAATATATGGGGAATAAATCAATTTAAAATTAATCCCTTATACATGATAGGAAAACATTTGTTTAAGGTAAAAAGTTTAAAAGTTTAAAAATATTTTTTACGTACAATTTTAATGTTAAATTGATTAAAATGATATAAATTTTATTAATTGATGTATTATGAATCTATATATAATTCAAAACATATTTAAAATATAACTTAAATATTTAAATAAATTATATGAAAAGGAAATTTTAAAGTATAATTCAATAATTTCTCACAATTCATTAAAAAACGTAAACACCTCTAAAAGACAAAAAAACTCACCCAAATTAAATTTTGATAACCTTATTTAAAATATGAAGTTTATTTTTTCAAAAAAAATTTAAAAAAGTGTCAATAATTATATTTTAATTATTTTTTCCACTAAATAAATTTAAAATTGGATGGGTGTCAAAAGAATTGACTGAATATATAATATATAAATTTTATTAAAAACATTCATAAATAGTGGTTTGTTTTATTTATTGAGATAAAATTGTTTTTTATTAAAAATTCATAGAAAAGGAATTTCATTATTTTTAAATTGTTTTTACTTAAATTTATTACTAATTTATAACCAATGGATTAATTTTATATATATGTGTAAACCCTATTTTCATAATTTAATAAATCATATTCTTAACTACCATTATAACGGATAGTTGGTCACGATAATTATATTTTAATAAATATATAAATATTATTATTTTTGGTAAAATTAATTGTTGTGTGTAACAAAAGGTATCAAATAATCTCATCAATCAATGTAACACAATATAAAAATAGTGTTATTTGTTCCAAAGGATAATATAGGAGTTGTGACGAGCACATTATTAACCTGTTTTGGAATAAAATGTAATCCAAACTAAGTTATTTCATATAAAAAAATATATATTTAGTGTTTTTTTAATTAAAAATGTCAAAAATATTAAATTGATTGAAAACATTCCTTAAAATTATAGGTTGTTACATTCTACCCCATAAAAATGAGTTTCATGATCAAAATTTGTCTTGGTTATTAAAGGTTTTAAATATTATAGTTCCTTTATTAGAAAAAAACATCCTAAAAATGAATAAAAACAACATCATTTAAAAAGGGAACGTTTGAATGGTAATAGTTATCCAAAGTAACTCACAACTAGGTTTCCTTATTGTATAACATATGTTGGGAGTGAATATTGTACATAGATGAAAAATATAAATAATTATAGAGAGTGATAAATACCATTGATCACCAGCAAGTTATATTTAAAAGGAATATTATGGGACTCAAAACCATAAATCTATGATGATTTATAAGACCATTAGTTAACCTAAATGAAGTTGTTGTGAGAAATCTTTTACAATATCATTTTTATATAGTAAAGGAATTATTTTACTATGTAGTAACATAAAGAAATACACATACATGATTTCATTCCATTTAATATGTTAAATACCACCATTTGGTTGTGTCATGATCAATTTTTAATTCTTCTCATACTCTAAAAAATGAATGTGAATTTTTTATCATCAAATCACTAATGGATCATGATACCCATGGATAAACCAAAAATTCATTCTATTTATCCTTAAGTAACATAAAAATAAAATGTTATAACATGCTTTCAAATAGTTATAAATCCTCATATAGAGAGAAAAAAATTAATCTCTAAAACCACATCAGTAGTTTAACTTAAACCATTCAATAAATTAACAACCTTATAACCCATCCAAAAGATTAAATTACAAAACATTATAAATAAGGTCAATTAAATTCTCAAAATATGCTTAACATTGATCACCCATATATCATAATATTTCTCTTTGTTTTCAAATTCCAAACATGTAAATAAATTTCTCATGTATTCTTATGAAACATGGTAATAACATGAATTAACATAAACCCTTATCGAAAAAATCCATTTATTAATTTTCGAAATATCATTGGATATATTTCCTAAATGTTGAAATCTGTATTCATGGTAGAAAAACAAATTTTTCAATAAAACATTAATCATTTATAAGGCCATAAATATTTTCCAATTTACCCTATCAATACCATCATCTCATTATCCATAATAAATATAATTTTCTCATCCTCAAGAACAAATTAAGGGTAAGCTTACCTTAATTAAAATATCATATTTCCATTGAATTACTATTCTATTCCATCACAACCATTCAAAAAATTCATGTGAAACCATAAAGAAAAAACATAAACTGAATAATTATTATATATTTCATTATTCATCAATGAAAATACATAAACACGTAAATTATTACACATAATCCTTAATCTATTAAAAATTATACCTCATCATATTACTTAATCCATCTTTCCTTTCACATATCACCTATAGTATCATCATCATCAACAATATTACCATTAATCATAACACATTACTAATTCTCTTCTAGAGCTTTCCACTTAAGACATCGATTTTAAGAATGTCCATTCATTCTACATTTAAATATTCAATCATCAATGATACATTAGGGAGAAAATGTTTCTAATTCATTGTGTTAACTAATCATTCCCTTTTCCCTTTCCACTTACTTTCTTTCTATCCTTATTTTACACAGTCAATACATCTTCTTGTTCCTCTAAGACATTCAGTTGGGTGATTCATTCCACATTCTCAATATAAAGGAAACCAAAACTTATTACCTTGATAGTCACCGTTACCAAAACACTCATAGAACACTTTTATTATATTTTTTAGTGGGTTATATGGTTAAGTTAGACAATGTTAATCATGTTCCATGGAAACTGGCTTTTCATTATCACAAAATCATTCATCATAGTGATCATCCTTTTTGACAACGCATCAGATAATTTGCATCCACATTGAAAATTAACCTAGTTTCTTATAGTTCCATCTATTGACAAAAACTCAAAAGCACAGTGTGAGAAAAAATTATTATAGTGTATAATAAAACAATCGTGACAAATCCCTTATAGGATGTCTAAATTATGAAACCTTGTTTTAAATCTATAACACCTTAGGCTCATTATTAGAGACATCCCTAGACATATCAATATACATATCCCTATGGTTATCACCAATGGTTTACCATCCTAGTTTCAAAATGTTTATTGGGCCTTTAGTTTTATACCATCAATAGCATCTTGGGATTGAGATACATGGATATTACACGATTTTAGATAAATATTCAGCACAATTGAAAAATACACACCCGAGTTCTATAATAATTTAATGTCTTTGAAAAATTGGAACCATAATATTCTAACTTGGTGAAGGTTATTAAACATTTACCTTAAACATCATACCCCTTAGTACACCTTCTTAAAACCTTTTTCATAACCTAGGGAAAGGAAGCATAAGAAATGGGTGAGCTCAAAAGCTGAATATGGGTATATATGGAAGATATATAAGCATAAATGACTATAATGGAATTATTACATGATCATAAAATTATAATATCTTACCCTAGACATAAAATATCATAAAATAAATTCATGGAAAAATTATTGGATGTTCATAATACATGAATCATAAGGTACTCAATATCATAATCCATGAGGGCAGAATAGTGGAATAATACATGGAAATGTAGAATAAACCTAACCATATAAAATCTTATGTAAATGATACCTATCAATACCTTCAAAACATGTTAGGCTTGGGCTAATGACATGTGTACCTACATTAGGACTAGGATGCCCATCTGTGTACCATCTTATATTGGGATTTTAATTCCCTCCAATTTTCCCTCTTTTTCTATATTGGGATTCCCTCCCATATACCATATTGTTTTGGGAATGAGATTTCCTCATGTGTAACATCTTGTTTCAAGCATGGGATGGCCTCCCATATACCCTATTGTTTTCTGGTTTGGGATATAACCCATGTACCATCTCAAATCATTTACGATTTATCATTTCTAAATGTGATGGGTGGATGTATAGGTCTCACCTATCACAAAATGAAACCATAGATACATGTTCCATATGACAATAAAATATTCATAATATCATGACCCATAAAAATAGATGGGATTCATAAACATCATATCATATCTAATGAGATAAAATGGGTATAATAACCATTTAACCATATCATAACCTATTGAAAATAAATAGGTTTCATAATAATTTCATTCGATAATAACCCATCAAATGAAGCAGGATTAATAATCATTTATCATGGTATAACCCATGGAAGGAAAATGGGTTTCATTTTAATATTTTTGAAATATTATTTAATAGTAGAAAATAAAAGGTTTACATAAACATAATTCTATAAAAAATGAACCATTTATTTAAATAATATGATTTTTATCCTTATATTACATACCTAGTATTGAATAACTATATCAAAAAATGTCATCTTAGATAGAGATGGATTTCGAAATATAACTTGGAATAGTTCTTAAGAAAAATATTATTTCATTCGAAACCATATATCTTTTTTAAAATAAATTTATTTTAAAACCACATTGAAAATATATGAAGTAATATTTAAAAATAATTTAAAACATTACTTGATAAAAACAACCCTTCCACTTTAAAAACACTTTTTAAAACATAAAACCATTGGAAAACCTTTTCATCGAAGATATCCTTGAAAACATACAATATAAGCTTTGAAAACCATTTCAAACTCCATAAAACATAAAAAAATTATTTTAAATAATTTTCCATTATAATTAGTTTAATATGTCATTTAAAATCATTTTTTAAAACTTTTTTAGAAAATATGGTCTGTGAATAGAATATATTTCCGACCAAAATGTTAAATAAAGTCGAACTTTCATAAAAAATCTTAATTTTTTTCATAACAATAATAATAATAAAAGAGTGGGAAAATGTCATTAATATATGATTATATCATAAAAAATTATAGGATTAGAAAATACATGATATTTATTCAGTGATGGATCATAATATTTCATCAATGGAATCTGAATCAAAAATAATCTCGATAAATGATGAGATTGTAGAAATGAACTGTCATCGCTTTTGTAACATTTAACAAAAATCCCCATGAAATAATAACATTAAGTGAAGCATAAAAATAACTAAATGAAATATATTTTTTATATAACATGTCAAATGTCATTGTATACACTTATCTTAAGAATAAGGGTGCATAACACAACATGTATCTCAAAGAAAGAAAAGTTAGGAAAAATTACATTATCAGTCTCGTATATTTAAACCATAAACACCATTAAATAGAAATAATAAAATTGATATTTGAATAAAAACCTTAATTATAATAATAATAAAATAAATTAATGGGATTTATATACTCCCCACAAAAGAAACAAGTGGTGAATAATGTATAAGTCTTTCATAAATAAAAGTGAGACTAGAAATCCCCTCACTACTTGAGTAACTTGTGAATCATGATACAAATAAAAGACTAACATAAATTGAAACTTTTAATACCATTAAATAAACTAAATTCATTACATAACAAGAAATATGTCATTTTATACAACACACAATAAGAATAAGTGGTGAATATAACATATATCTCATAAAAATAAAAGTGAAATGAGAAAACACTTAACATAAGTCCTGAAATTATTTGTATATGTTAAAAGATAATGTATAATAAATATATGTTTATTATAAATGTATCATAAAATAGTTTTCTAATATATCACACCAATTATTATTTTATTACGATTTCCTATTACCCATTTATTTACAATTCCTTGTTATTGTTATTTTCTGGGTAATAAATGCTTCATTTTTCATATATGTTTTAACTTGTCATTCTTGATAAACATACATAGATTGAGATTTAATTATTTAAATAATGTTAAACGTTAAATAAAATTCATATATTGTTTGTATATACATATTTATGATAATCTATAATAGATATAAATAGAAATTGAAATACATCATTCATAGAGACGGTAGGTCATACACGCACATGAATGTTGAATCCATTTCATGTCATATTAAAATAAATAAATGTAAATGATAATTATATTGAAAATAAAGTGTAATTATTATTTAATTTATATCAAATATGTTAACTAAATCCATCCATAATATATTTCATGTAAATTGTTAATGAATCTTGTCACTTTGAGAAGGTGGTAGTCCACACATCCAAAAACAATGTTAAAATATTTCAATAAAATGGAAAAAATGAAGTTATGTGTTATATAATAATTTAATAATAATATATATATAATAAATATCATATATATCACGTAAAAACAAAAAATATGTCCTTATTTCTTACCTTGAATTGTGTAAATGGAAGAACGTGTGACATTAATTCACGTTCCAGAAGTAGGTCGTACACAAGAACAATTATTGTATATCCCATTTGATGGAAGTGTGTGTAATTTTAGGTTAGAAACATAACAAAAAAAATATAATTATATTGATTATAATATGGTTATTATATAAAAATGGAATAAAAATATTTCTGGGGGTGTCTAATGAAAATAAAACCAAACATTCTATGGAAGGATGATACCCCTTCTTTGGGTAACTCCTTTTGGTTTGAACCCAAGGGATTCCTTGGTTAAATTTCATCCTAAATGAAGGATTATAGGATTCATGAAATAAAGTTTTGAGTATATTTTGGAAATTTTTTTCCTTAACCAATGATATTTATAGGAGTGAATAATATAGGGGGTGTGTGCCATTTTTATAGTGGAGAAGTAGCATTCTTTTAAATAGAAAAAGGTAAAAACGTTTTAGAGGCCTACCGTACATCATGTGCCTCCCATAAGGGTAAATATTTTAAAAATTAGAGTATATTGTGTAAATATGGTCATAAAATGTATTTTATAATGGTTTCTAGGATATTTTCCAACTTAAGATAAAGTTTAACTATTAAGTAAACTCATTTTTACCATAATTACTACCAAAAATTTTAATTACTTTCAGTAATATTTTTTGGAGAAAACATAATTTGAAATAATTATAAATTATAAATTATACTGATTCTAGATATATAATCCATTTATCTAAATTCAAATCACATAACTGGTAGAAATTAAATTTAATTTAATCCCATGGATTTAATCGGAAAGTATGTTTTTAAAGTAAAAAGTTCAAAAGATGGAAATATTTTTATATTCGATTTCAATGTGAAATAGATTCCAATAACTTAAATTGGATAAATTTAGGTATAGTGAATCTATATATACTTTCAAAACAATTTAAATTATAATTTATCTACATAAATAAATTATATTTGAATGTTGTTTTCAATTAAAATTTAGTGTTTTTTTACTTTTAATCAAAATATGAAACTTTTATGGAAAATACCAAAACAATAAACCAAAATTAAATTTTAAATCCTGATTTTTTTTTCAAATTACAATTACTAATGACTAAAAAGTTATAATTAATTTGGGTTCACTATTAAATGGTTGTAAAATTACCTTTTATAAATATACATATTTTTATTCATAAAATTAGATTTATTATTATATTAAGCCAATGAAAAATATTGGACGAGGGTAAAAAAATTAATTGAATATATAATATATAAATTCTAATAAAAACATTCAGAAATAGTGTTTCGATTATTTTATTAAGAAAAAATTGTATTTGTATGTAGTTTTCATAGAAAACAAATGTCATTATTTTCAAATATTTATTTCTTTAATTTATACCTTATTAGTAACCATATGATCAATTTTATTTACATGTGTAAACCCTATTTTCATAATATAATTTAAATTATTCATAACTCGAATTCTAATGGATAGTTGTTAACTGTAATAATATTTTAATGAAAATTTTAATATTATATTGTTGTTTGGTAACACCTAACCTTACATGTAACACAAGCTATCAAAGGAACTCAGGATTGTTTAGAACAAAATCCAATAATAGTATTTGTTATACCAAAAGATAATTTAAGTGTTGGGCGTAGTTCATGATGATATTCGTTTTTCATATAATTAAAGATAAACATAGTTCTTGAATATAACAAATGATATTTTCAATGTTATGTGAAATGAAAAAATATCTAAAATATTAAATTAATTGGAAAAAATATTTTACAAATTCTCTGGTTGTTACAGTAATAGTTCTTGTAGTAGTAGTAGTATTGTTAATAATAATAATAATAAAAGTAATAACAATATTGACAAAAAAAATTATTAAATTACAGTAATTGAATAGTAATAGTAATAATAATATATATATATATATATAATAAAAATAGTCTAATTATTATTTGGTTGATAAAATTATATCAAATTCGCACATACCATTGAAATTCTTATTATAATAAGGCTCCAATCCACAAAAAGTGTTTTCCCACCAATACAAAACATACCAAAATACATAGACACCTAGTAGACCATGCATAAATTATAGCATATTTGTCTACCCAAAGATTGATTTATCCATTAAACAATACGTTTAATACATCATACTGGCCAAATAAGCCCTAAAATACATATTTACACCATAGATATTTTTTGGAAATGAAAATTATTTTCCTTTAGTGTATTTATATAAAACTACACATGGATACCTTTCTATCATTATAAACCATTCAACTATTAAATTCAGACCCCAACCATCTAGAATATATGACACTGGAATTTATATGCAACCCTCAAACAATTTATCATGATTGTCAGTTAATGGTTTCAATATCCCATAGGAATGAGTACAAAACACACTGAATTCAACCACCTCAACATGTAAACCCACATGAATATAGAAAATACCACCAACAATGCAAATGTCAACCGACAATCAAACATGATCCCAACCATTTATTTCAATACTATCAAAATTTTTATAAACATCCTTAAAACAACAGTTCATAGAATATTATAATATAATGAAGTACATCAATGGTTAAATCCAAATTGAAATTGATGTGATATTTTGGCCCTGATCTATAAAGCCATGATAAGATCATAGTAAGAATTTTAATAACAATAATTATTATAATGATAAAAATAATAGTAGAAGTAATATTATTAGCAAAAAATCACAATCAACCATAAAAAATAAATTAATGTTAAAAATCATGTAGAATGAAAAAAATAATAGATCAAACACTTTATATACACCCAAATCCCACAAAACCCATTCAATATACAATATTATCCATCAAAATTTTAATAGTAGTTGATTGAGAAGTAGTAATAATTATAATAATAGTTATATTAGTTGTTATTAGTAACCTAGTATGGATGAAAATTATAATAGTAATAATAATTAGAACAACAAAAATAAAAATTAAAGTAATAATCATCATATATGTTCCTAGAGGTTACAATCAAAGGAAAAAAACATACCCTTGATCTTACAAGGATAGGATAAAAACCACTGTAAGGGTTGACCAACTCCACATAAAGATAACTTCATTTATAAGTCATAATTCCTACTAACCCTAAGTCCATTACATGGGTCTATAAACCGACCTACTCCACTAAAATATCACTACCTACCAAACTCACCACCTAACTCACAACTTACATCATTTTCCTCATCGTAAATACCCAAAAGAAAGAAAACAATTGGGCTTAACCTCAGAATTAACACTAAAATTGGACCCCACCCAAACCTCCCACACATACGTAGGTTGAACTAATAATAATTCATACAATGATAAAGATAACCATATGAAAAATATGACCTAAAAAATACATAATAATATTAAAAATATAGTAAGATCCATGTGGTTAAAATATAGAATAAACTACCACACCCTTGTGCAAGTAATGATAGGAGACACCACCTCCAAGGGATGTAACATTCCATGGTTGGGAAATTAAAATTTGATCAATCAAAGGCCTTATCAAATGAATTTTATTTTTCGTGGTTTTAGGGGACCCTTCAGACAGTATTTATGGTGTAACTAGGTACCAAGTTGTGCACCGCTACTAATTTCATCACATGTATTAGAATACATAACTGGCCTTGAAGTCCCACATAATTAAGGTCACAAGGTTTTTAAACCTTTACATATGAATAATTCTTTTGTTAATTTAGCAATAAGGAAAGAGTCCAACTATATGATATAAATAATAATATAAATAACAATAACAACAATCATGATTATACTGATAATATATAGTAATAATAATAGAATAGTTTTTTCAGTGGGGGCTCAAGGAGACCCATACAATATAAATGTTATTTGATGAAAAAATTTCTAATATATAAAGGATTTATAAAGTTATATATGTGAATTGTCATTTAAATTTTAGTTTTTAAAATAAATAAATAGAAATTTTCATGGTTCATGACTATCTACTTAAAATGAACATCCATCATTCTATTTCCTTCCATGTTTATATAGCTGATCTTCATCTATAAGGAGTCCAAATACTTTTAAAATTTCATCATTTGAATTCAAAAAGGATAAGTGAAAACTATTGTGAAATATTAAAGTATTATTTCTATATATAATGAGTCACCCTCAAACTAAATTTATCCCCACAATTGTTTCTGATATGAGTTTCCAGCATAAATGATAGGCCAATGATTAACATCATAAGCTATAGAATTTAAATTTAAAATGAAAATTTTTTACATTAAATAACCCCCAAATTTTTTAATTATATCACCAAAAACATCTTGTTAACGAGTCCCCATAATAGTTCTTGCAAAATCAATAGTAATTGTTATAAAAAGAGTAATAGTTTTAGTTCTTGCAGTTGTACTACTAAAAGTATTAATACTATAAGTAATAACAATAATAGTAATAATATTAAGGTGGTCAAAAAAGAATGAAATAAGAAATATTTTTATTAGTTAGGTAGGCCCACAAACCCAACCATGATTGACTCATTCAATCATTATTCAACTAAAATTATTAAAACTACTAAAGGACTAAAATATTTTTCCTAGATACCGATTTCATTAAATAGTTATGTTCTCATAGTACCAATTCATATACAATAATGATGTTGTTATAGTAATAGATATAGTTACAATGTCACTACAATACCCTAAAACTATATAATCACTCATCTTAATGGATTTATTTATAGTATATATATTTAATAATATAAATACTCTCAAAATGGTATGTTAAATGAAAATGTCCATTCCTCTTCCACTATACTTGTTGTTTAATTTTTCTTTCATCTATGAATTATGCATGGATGGTATGATTTTATGATTTAAATCCAACACAATTAATAGATAGGCTACAAAATAATATTTTTTAATTAATTATTTTTTCCAAATTATCACTTTCCATGTCAAAATGTCCACAAATTCCCACATCTATCAAACTAACTAGTTATTTAAATCACGTTTCTATGAAATAACATTACATCACTAGATTTAAAAACAAGCTATTATATAAATCATCCCCATGAATACCTGTGGGGAACCTCCTATCCTTTTTTTCAAATTAAACTTTTTTATAAGAATATATTAATTTCCCATAATGGACCAATTCATCATCAATTTTGAATGGTTGTCAAGGACTTTACCCCTGACCAGAAATGTGGGAAATAATAATTGGTAACTACTTTGAAACCATATAATTGACAATAATAGTTTTAGTAGTAGTATTAATAATAACATAAAAAATATTGATGAAAATGATAATAATATGAGTAAGAGTAATAATAATAATAATAATTACAATTATCAACACAGATATGTAATAATAATAACAATATATTTTTTAGGTGGTTCTAAAAAACTAATAAAATACATACCCAACCAAAGTCATAGATATATTAAGTCAAATACACCCCACTAGTATTGAGCGAACCCCAAGATATCCCAATGAATGATATGTGTGTAGACACAATTTTATGTTGAATTTTAAATTCCTATTTTTAATGGATAAAATAGACCTATTTATTTTAATCATTTGATATTCCACATTCGTTCACATTAAATATCCCTGGATTATTTTTGTATTGTGAAAATGTACATCCCACCCCAAAGGTGCCACCCCTTATTAAAATCCCTAATTTATAGAGCTAGTTTTTATATCACATAAATTTATATTAATTTTTTATATGAAGAAATGATAAAAATTGAAACATAGAACTTTTCTCAGACTTCTTTAATCATACTAACGATGTTGACGAGTCTCTCGGATTGTATTCCTTTTCACAAGTGTTTTTTCGATCCCCCCAAAAAATACACCATAATATATGTCATCGAGGTATTTACATCCCTAATACCATAGATAATGGTCAATAGGAGGAATGATAATGATGGTGGATTATGTGATAAAAATTATGATTCTAAAAATATAAATAATAATATTAATTATTATTATTTATTTAATCTTCTAGAGGTTAAAAAAACAAAAACCAACCAACACACCAATGGGATTGTTATGACAGACCACACCCCCTCCAAGGGTTATCCTAGTGCAAATATAACCTATAAATGTTTCATTATCCCGAAGGAAAAAAATTCATTGGACTACAGGGATAATGGTCTAAATATCCAATTTCAAAGACCAAAGAACATTTTGTTTGGTGAATAGTAACACTATAGTATGATGGATACTATAGTAATTGGTTTTTAAAGTACCTGATATAGTTCTCATAACTCCTATTGTTTGTTTAATATAGTAAGTAATAAAATAACTCATTAATGGGGGTCTTAAGTGGTAGAGCCCCCAACCATATGAATGTGAAAATAAATAATAATAATTATAATAAAGAATATAAAAATTTCAATCATAAAAAGGAACATAAACCAATTATTGGAAATCCACAACCAAGATTTGAAAAATAAATTATATAAAAAAATAAAACACAAAAGGTCAACGGAGGATTATAAGGGAATACATTTCATGACCAAACAATTAGATTAATATCTGCCAATAAATAATAAATTACACCATATAATGAATTATTTACCCTTTTACTATTCAAATATCATTTTTAAAACACCACTAATTTTCCCAAAATAGCTCAACCATTATGATGGACACCCTAGAATGAAATGATTAACTAAAGAGCACCAAAAATTAATAATGGTGAAGTAAATCATCTTTTGAAGTTGGAATCAGTAACCCATAATCTATGCTAATTTGCATGAAAAAATCCCATAGTTGTAATGACACAACCATTCCATCATGAGAATGTAGAAACCAATGAATGTAAAAAATATAATACAACACAAACTTTTATCATAATTAAAAAATGAAAAATAATTAACTATACATGAAAAAAATAAACTAAAAATAAAATTTTTCCAAGTATACTAAGAATAATTGCATTCATTAATAATAATCAGTAGCATAAAATTCATGAATAATATTAAAAAAAATAAAAATAATAACAACAACTCAAGAAGATTTTATTAAAAAAAAGAAAGAAAAAAAAAGATAACATTATGCTCAATGACATCATATTATAGAAAATGAAAATACAATACGCATTCCTATATAATGTCCCTATAATTCCAATTAGAATTACTATTTTCTATACAATAAATTTTTGAAATCATTAAATTTTTAATCACAATGTGATCATTAATACTAACCATTCCTTTCTGAAATATCATATTTGTGGTTCTGACATGCTCCCCAATCTATTTAATGAAATCATTATTAGGCTCATCATAGACCTCAAAATATTTTTATACCCTCTCATTTAGATAATTAGTCTAATTATGTAATGCCCTGACCCCAGTTACCCAGATTCGATGCATTATTTTAATACATTGTTCTGATTAAACGGAATTGAGTCCCGAAGGACCGATCAGTTTAATAGTATTGCAAAATAGATTACATATATGAACGTTACATTATAATTTATAAAAAACACAGTATAAATAATCCTTTGAGAAAACCATTATTACCCTAGCTTATCCCTACTTATATATCATAATATACCTCTTCGCATCTTGGAAAAAACACTAGAAATTAGTGAGCTCAGATTCTCAGTAAGGAAAACAATATATTGGAAAATATCAAAGTTAAGTGTAATCATTTAAGGCAATGTATAAGACTAAAACTCAATCCTTGTAAACATAAACTTCATCAAAATATGGAAAATATAAATCAAATAACTCCATTTACTTATTAACATTGATAATCTACTAGTCGAATAATCACATATAATATTAATATCTAATTTCATAATGATGGAATTTATAATGTCGGACATCATAACCACATAGTTAAGGCCTCGTGCCAAGACTAAAAATAAAATTTTCGTCAAGGCCTTGTTCTAAAACACTAATTTTTCTCATGAGACCTACTGATGCATTGAAGAGATATAGCAAGCTCCACCCGTCACTTACTATGTTGAATGCATTCCTCATATGAAAATTTTGAAACATAACATAAACATTCGTATTTAAACTATCATACGAAATGTAAATACGTTAACCATAAAACATGAATGGTATAAAAATATCACATCCATAGTCAAACAAATCATAACTCGTTAAATACAATATGAAACATTGTGTTATAAGAAATCAACCTAAATCAAGAATAATATCTAGTAATGGATGTTGAAATAGTTGAAAATGAATAGTAAAACTCTTTGAGAGAAATATCCCTTCTGTGAATTTTTTTAATGTCACACATTTAGAAAGGATTTTTTTTAAAATATATTTTTTAATAAAAGTTTCCCATAAAAATTTTAAACTTTTGAAAGTAATTAACATTTTAAAACAATCATGTCCATATAAATAAATCCTTAAAGTAATTTTTAAAACAAGGACATTAATTAAATTGATTTATAAAAATAAATCATTAAAAATTTTAAAATGTTGATCTTGACAAAGAGTCCCTTCCAAAAAAACCATAAAATATTTATTTTGAATTTTTTTTATGAAATGTGGACATTGATGATAAAAATTTCCCAGTAAATACTTACACATAAACAATTACAGATAAAAATGATGTTGAGAAATTAACCATTACCTTATACTTTCCTTTGGTCGAGGATACGTTTAACCATATTTATATGACCATAGTATGTTATTAAATTATAACAGAAACATATTCATAATTATGATGTCATAAATGATTAATATGTTGATATTTACTACCCGTTTAATAATAATTTTTAGGATAAAATAACATTTCGGGTAATAATCACTTTCTTTATCAAACATGTTTTAACTTGTTATTGTTGATCGTATAACTAATATCATGATTAAATTGATTCCAGAATATAAACAACTATTTATGTATCATATATATTCAAAATATATGTATTAATAATATATAGAGATATGAAATGGAAAACACCATTTATGAAGATGGTAGGCCATACATACACATAAACGTCGTTTCTGTTTTCATATCATATTGAACGGAAGTAAGTTAGTAAGATATATGTAAATACATATATATATATATTTACAATAGATTTATTATTTGATATATTTCATACTTATTAATAATATATATATTTATAATCATCGTTGAGTGGTGAACATGGGAATGATTCTCATCACGTCGTGGAGACGGTAAGCCGTACGTACACATGAGTGATGATATGATTCTATTGATGGTTTAATAGTATGTAATTGGATGATACATTATAAATAAAAAATCATTAAAATGTTATATTTATTATCTACATCAATTATACTCATTATTATACCCATTCAAATAATGAGGTGTCGAATAACAAACTACACCACGACGTGGAGACGATCAGCCATACATACACAGGTATGGTGACTTTGTCATTAATACAATGGATTGAATAATGAATATGGTTGTAAAATATTTATAATATTTTCGCAGTATGTATAAGGTTATAGAGATATTATTTGGGCATGGAAACAACAAAGATAACGGAAGTCGAAGATGAAAAGAACATTGAAAGAAGTGATGAAATAATTACCTCTTCTTTGGGTTCTTCCATTTGATTTGAACAAAAGGAATCCTTAGGATAGCTTTATAATCCATGTAAGGCCTCTAGGATGCATTTATGGTCATTGGGAAGAAATGTGATCTGATTTTGTTAGAGATAAATGGATTTGGAGGTGTGAATTTAAGAGAAGGCGTAGTGCCCTTTTATAAGAGAGGTGAGGGGCACTTTAGGAAATGCTTGAAATATTAATCTATTATAAATTAATTTTCGGTTCATAACAGATTAAAATGGATTTATTTATAGGATAAGGTGAATATTGGTCGATATCCTAACAACCAATAAGTTTTAGACTAGTTTAAGTCACCATATTAACCTTATCTTTTAGATTTAACCCTTAGTTAAATATTTATCTTTTCCATATCTTCTAGTATTATTATAATACAGGGTTAATAAACTTACTATAAAATTCCAAGTGAACCTAAAGTGGTTCATTAATGACATATATATCATTATATAATACCATAGGACGAACTGTATATTTTTTGTAATATTATATCATTTTATAATATAGTATTTGTTTTGAAAAATCATTTATGTCAATTTTGACACTATTTAGTATTTAGTTTTTGTGAAAGTGAAAACAAGTTGATTACTTCAAAAAATAATACATTAAATGAACACTAACATGTTATATTCCCCTATAAAATTCATGTACGGTATCAAAAGTCTCAATTTACGTTATTTTTTATATTTATAATATCAATTATTTTAATCATTCATTAATAAGGTAATTACCACATCATCATTGTCTCAAAAATAAATTTAATTATATAATGTATAAAAATAAAAAATAAAATACAATGATGTATTAAATAATTTTATATTTATAATGACTATATATAATCTAAATTGTCTTATGTGTAACCCTTTATTAAAAATGGATTAGTTTTTAAACATTAAATTTAACAATTTTAACTCTTTTTTAAATAAAATATAATAAATCTCCTAATCTGACCCAAATCAGTCAAAAGGATCTAATGTTTTTCCTAAAGTTAATTTTGGTTGCAATAAACGTATCCAATATAATTATTACATGTTTTGGGGTAATTTCAATATTATTTTTACCATTAATTACCTTATTTACTTTTAACCGTGATAAATAAAATTCAAAAGTTATTATTCCCCAAAAATTATTTTCATTCTATTGAACCAAATTTTACGTTCTGATTTCAATAGTTTCTCTTGGATTTTGGAAATTCAATTCAAAAAAGCGGTAATATTCCATTTTATGAAAATTTTCAAATTTTCTTAGAAGGTGGATAATGTGCCTAAAATGTGGGTGAAAAGACATTGAAATGGTTAAATAAAATTTTATATATTTAATCTTATTATAAAATGATTCAAATGACTTAAATTTTACTAATATATGTATTATTTATATATATTAAGATAAATTTTTAAAAATGTAATTATGGAAATGAAAAAGTCAGTTTTTTGTACTATGCAGTATTTTTCACTATTCATCAAAAATTGAATGTTTTCAGAAAAATTCCAAAAAATTTATTATATGATAATTTTGATATTAGAAATTCAAAAATGATTTCTATTTTAAAAAATTAAAAACATATAAGTTTCATTAATTAATTTAATATTAATTTCTATTGTTAAAACCAGAAAGCGGGTTTTTGAGAAATAAAAAACCATAAAAAGATTGATATGTGTTTAAGTCCAATTTAAATGTAAAATTAAATAAAATTAAAAATCATTTATTAAATGATAAAAATACAATATAAATATACTTCAAAACCATTCAAATGTACAATTTAACATTATAAATTATTTTGATTGAGAAAGTTGTTTTCAATTAAAATTTAGTATTCATAACTATTCATCAAAATATGAATGTTATCAGAAAAATAGAAAAATTTTATCCAAACTAAATTTTTATGTCATGATTCTAAAGAATATATTTATTTTGTCATATTTTATATTTAAAAGTTTCAAATATTTTATTTTAAAAAGGCTCACCACTAAAAGGCGGTAAAATCACATTTCTTTTTTGAAAAACACTTCTTTTATATGAAAAAATTGGATTTGTTCTGATATTATGTCTAAAAACAAATAATATTAATGTTAAAATTATATGGAGTGTATAAGATTCAAAATAAATTTAATACTACTCATAACCGATTTTTAAACTGCATGTTTGGTAAGTCGTGGTGCGCTAGAACTCGGCGTTGCATGTGGTGATAGTTATTGAACTACCATAAAGAGATAAAATATTATGAAATCCTCATGTGATAAATTCTCCCCTCATCCATTAAATTGTTTAATCACTTTTTGAAATTGTTCTTTGAAAATAAAAGGTTGAAAATAGAAAATACCTTTGTGGAAAACCCACATCATAAATATGGTACTAAAGTTTAGTCTAATTAAGAGGGAAATAGAAATGAAAAATTCACCACAAAATTAGGGTTTTAAATAGAAGAAGATTGGGGTAAATTATAGAAACATAATTAGAGAAAAAATTTAAATATTTATAGGGAGTTATTGATGACATTAATCACAAAAAAATAAAAAATAAAGGGAAAAATTGAGGGCCTCAAAGCCATAATTCAATGAGGATTTAAAATATCATCGGTTCAAAAAACATAAGGTATTAGAATAAAACATTTTTTAGATACATTATTTTTTTGAAGATGAGTGATTAATTTGCTATCAAGAGAAGAAGTCAAGAAAACATACTTGATTTCATTGCCTGTCTTAATCATAATCTCATTATTTGGTTGTTCTTTGATCTATTCTCACATCATCCCTTATACTAAGAATTGAAAGTTCTAAAATGTTTTATTTATGCCTAATGTGTATTTGACAAATCATAATGTCCACAAGTATTTCCTTAATCCTCTAAATTTTTACTGAAATTCAAAAGTTTTGGTTAGAGAAAGTAATGACTTATACTTTAACCTCATACCAAATATCAAGTGTTCAACATACTCTATTCCAACCATTCGACTTATCCAAAATTAATTGTCCAAACTCTCAATCTATAAACTTATATGGGAGGTAAACATAATGAAGATCTATTTTGCCATAGAATAACATGTGAATACCGTTATCATGTATTTTCTTAAAATAGTGTAACACCCTGAATTACCATAAAGACTGATTGAATATGTTCATGCTCCCATATGCCATATAGAATACCAGATATACTCCTTAAATACAAAAATGTTTTAAACTCCAACAATAATGGAATAGAAAATTAATTAATTAGTCCCAAGGTAATCAATAATATCCAATATACTTTCCCCAACTCAATTATATCTTATTCCAAAATCATTATTTTAGTTTCAGACAAATATTTAGGGTTATATTTCCCCCAACCAAATATCTTCCAACATTTTTTACTTTAAACTGTGTCACATTACTTGGTATCATACAATCTATAATACTGAAAATAATATTACATTATAATGCTTATATACTCTATATTTCTTATAACTTTTATATCATTAATAAAATAATCAAATGACACAATTCTTTAATAACAACAGAGGAACAATAATCATTTCTTTTCATCTGCGGTAATATCATAACATTGTTATTATCAAATAGAATCATTTGGGGTATAATCTAATTATTTGGTCATTGATTCTCATATTGTCACAAATCCTTCAAGATGAAGCTTTGTACATTTGAAACTTTTTTTCTTACCCGTACAATAATGTATTTGGTGTCCTATTTTTCCACACTTATATTAAACTCTCATTACCTTTAAGAAATTACCAAGGGGATTCTTTCCCCAGTAAACACATGTGGGAAAATCCTTATTTCCCTTCTTCCCATTATCTATCTTTTTCTCTATCATCCTCTTCTTTTCTTTCTTCCATTCAAAACCATAGGACTCAGAGAATTCATTACATAACTAATTAACACATGATATTATTTCTTCACATGATTATAATACACGGGAGACTATTTCCCTTCTAAATTTTATCTTAAAACCATGAAAGATATGACCCTTATTACTCTTTAGATCATGCATATTTATAGTGTTCTCATTCGTTCTTCTAGGTTCTATATCAAAATGGCGACATAAACTAGGTTTGATCATATCATAACTTGTAATCCAAAAACATGAAAATTTCTCAAAATTAATTGAATATTTTCACAAATCTAGTATCATAATCATAAAAATGATTTCTTTACTGACATATTTACTCATAAATACTTCATAATGGTGAATAGTTTTTTTTGAATTGTCCTAAGTATATCCCCTGAGAGTGTTGTAACCACGAGTGTAGTAAGACACATTTTCGTTCACCAGTTCCCATTCAAGTCTAGTTCCAAGCGGTGTTTTTGTGTTTTACCACTAGATATATTTGTACTCGAGCCACCTCTACCTTATTGTATCCAGATAGGGATGTATTGCTTTGATGATTCACAAAATATCTACATTACGAAAATTCTAGGAAGTTATTCTATACTAATCCTCAAATTCTATCTTAGGGTATTGTTTCCAAATCAAAGTTTTTCTAAATCAATTTCAAAGGGTGTTTCTAAACATCCTATGATACCAAATTTAATTCCCCAACCCAATTTACCTAGATTCGGTGCATTATTTTAATTCATTTGCATGATTACAAGAAATTAAATCCAGAAGGACCGATCTATTTAACAGTCATGGAAAATAGATTGCATATATGAACGTTGTATTAAAATTTCAAAAATAAAACACACCATAAATAATCCTTTGAGAATTCCATTATTCCCTTAGCATAACCCTACATATATATCATAATATAATTTTTTTAATCCTAGGAAAAATAAAACATAAGAAAGGACTGATCTCAAATGCTCAGAAAAGATAACAATATAGAGGAAACTATCATAATTAAGCATACAGATTTACGGAAATTTATAAGACTAAAACACATGAATTTTAAACATAAAATTCAGTATAATATGGAAAAGATAAATCAAATAATTCCAGTTACATATTCCCAAGGATATTCTCCTAGTTGAATAATCACATGTAATATCAATAGATAATTTCATAATGATGGAATGCATACTGTCAGACATCATAACCACATATTCAATGCCTTGTAAAAGGAATACAAATAAAAATTTTGTCATTGCATTGTGCCAAGACACTAATTTGTCTCATGAGACCTAATGATGCATCGAGGGGCTTTAGTTGGCTCTACCCATCTCTTAATATGTCCAATTCATTCCTCATATGAAAATGTTGAAACATAACATTAATAATCGTGTTAAAATAGCATAAGGAATGTCAATACATTAACTAGAAACCAAGAATGGTTAAAAAATTGCACATCCACAATCAAGCATATTGTAATGTCTCAGATTTTCCATATATTTTCATAATTATATTTAATTATTTTGTGACAGTGAAATATGACGACGCGTGATTTCATGGTCTGGAGTGCCTGGAATGGTCTGTCAATGTTTTGTTAAACTATAAACAACACATGTAAGCACTTTTCCTGAAAAAGTGGAATAACTGTTAAATGCTTTCCCAGATTAAAATTATGAGGGTACCATTTCATTTAAGATGGTGGGTTTACCCAAGGCATGACTTATGTTTGGTTGGCACATGCCTCCTCTGAGAAAACACAAAAAATGGCATAATTGTAAATAAAATAAATAAATAAATTATTTTATTTTTCAAATGCTTATAACTCACAAATGGTAACTCGAATTGAAAATCTGAGACAACCTTTAAAATCGTGAGGGTATGCTTTTTTTAGGAAGATACTAACTTTGTCTGGTGTGGGCTTCTAGGGGATGTTAGTTGATTGCCATAAATAAAATAATTAAGTGCCAATTATTTTATTGTAAAATCCATAACATTTAAATGGTAACTCAGATTAGAATTCTAAGAGTATCGTTGTGTCAGTTGAGGAGTGTTTTACTTATTCAGAATGTAACCTCAATCGACGCGGGTTGAGAGTGACTGTTATTAATTTTCAGAACATTTTTCCAGTACGTTTAGTAAATGTGTAAGCGGAATTTTCTAACATTTGTACCAGTGCTTGGATTAAAAATCTAAGGGCACCATTGAATCCACAAAGTCGAGTTTCTCTTAAATAAGGATTTTCTTTGACCATAGTAGGTCTGGAGAAGAATTTATTTTTTTGTGACCTCTGAAAGGAAATGAAATAAAATAATCTCACAATTTTATTTCATTTTCCACCAATGGACAAGAGGTAGTGTGGGACTAGCAGCGAGTCAAGTCATTAAATAGCTTAAAGCTACAAATACTATGTAATAAAGTGGTTGGAATTTTGGAAGGTTCCTATTTATTGAACCTTAATAAATTCCACGATCATTACTTAGCCTCCCCCTCTCTTAATTATATGGAGCTTCGTGGCGGGGGGGGGGGGGGAGGAATTGGCATGACTTCATCAAGCGAAAAAACACTGGTAAAGTGACGTGACACCCAACACTTGGAGGACAGAGCCGGTTCCAGCAGGCGGTGACGAGAAACCCCAAACCACAAAACGAAGAACAACGATTCAGTGTCGGTGTTAGAGGTTTGTTTTGGGCACGGCGAATGCCGACACTTCCTCAAATGCTGATGATCTCCAATGAACATGAGGTGGGGGATATTTTGTTTATGCATTATTGATTTCCTCTACCACATTGTTAAATTTATACAAAGAACATGAGTCAGATGACTAATGGGTTGACCCACATTTATTGAGCCTTTACGGGAGGTCGTTGCGTGGAAACTTGTAGGGATTGTTGTTTTGAACACCCCTTAATTGTTCTTTCCGTTCTTCATGATTCAAGAACATATTAGCATATTTCTATCATTCTAACCTTGAGAGAGTGGTCCAAACTAACATGGCCCGACCTCTCCACAACCTTTGTGAATTTTGATTGACTTGAAACGATGGAGACATCCTGGGACAAGTGTGGAAATAATCGGAATGAAGAACGGGCCATCGGGGCACGCTTGGTGACCCAAGGAACATCACCGGTGAGACTCGGGAGCGGAGGCGGCACGACCGCGCCGCCAGAGAAGGGTCATGACCTGTCGGCCGCAGCGGAGCAAGGGCATCGGCCGACACTTTTTCGGGCTACAGAAAGAGGACGGTGACACGCATCCACGCTACCCAGCATGCAGGAGTCGCGGAACAAGGTCAAGACGTTGAAGGGGGCGGTTGGCTCACTGCTGGCTACTGGTGATGGTGCCGTGCGCGACCGCGCCGCGAGGAGGAAGGCTTACCGTCTGGCTAGCCACGAGCCGAGCGGGCCGCGCCGGACCCAGCGGGCCAGGTCGGACCCCGTTCCGGACACAGGTCGGGTCGGGTCGGACCCAGTACCGGACCCGGGTCAAGCCGGGTCAGGCCTAGGGCCGGACCCATGTTGGATTGGACCGTACCCGGACCAGCTTCGACCCATTCCACTCTTTCATCCATATCCTGATTCATGGGCATCCATTTAACGAATCATCTTCTAAAACATAAACCCTGTATTGAGACGGCCATTTTTTAATACCCTACATGAGTTTTGGTTAATGTTGTGGTAAAACCTGGTTCGATCGAACATGAATCTGACTGGGCACTCAGGACTAAAATGCCAATAACTTACAGACCATGCGTCTGATTGACATACCATCTATTATGTTGATACCCCTATTATGTGGCGGTACTTTGAGATACCTCTTAGCGGGACTTCATTGTAGTTGTTGTATCGAAAAGTGGCTTGAGGAGTGGAATCTCCTGGAATCGAGTGAGTTTAGTGCGGGAACACTCTAGCTGACTGTATCATAAGAAAGGGATCCTTTATGGGTCTGTGCTTTGGGAATCTATGTGGGTCAGTGCTTTGGGATCCTACGTGGGTCTGTGTTTGAGAGTCCCACTTGGATCCACTCTAGGAATTAGCATGGAACTACTCTAGGATCCTACGTGGGTCTGCTGTACTAGGATCCAATGTGTGTCAACTGATTTAGGGTCCTATGTTGGTCTGATGATTTAGGATCATACGTGGGTCTGCCTCTTAATAGAGTAATATTATTCAGTAGATACATCTAATCATATTTTCTACCATACCTAAGTTATACCTTGTTTGAGTGGAGACCATTCCTTCGTGGGGATACCTTTGTGGTATTCTTCTGTGTGGTGTACCTATGTGGTACTTTCCTACATAGTGATACCTTTGTGATATTCTTCTATGTGGCATACATGTTTGGTACTTCCCTTCGTGGTGATACCTTTCTGGTATTTTTCTATGTGTCGTACCTGTGTGTTACTTTCCATCATGGTAATACCATTTTGGTATTCTTATGTGTGGTGTTACCTTTGTGGTACATACCTTTTTGGTGATACCTTTTTCATATTCTTCTGTGTGGCGTACATGTGTCGTACTTTCTTCTATGGTGATACCATTGTGGTATTATTCTATGTGGTGGTACCATTGTGGTACTTATCTTTTTGGGGATACCTTTGGGGTATTCTTCTATGTGTCATACCCATGTGATACGTTCCTTCGTGGTGATACCTTTGTGGTATTCTTTTGAGCGGCATTACCTTTGTGGTACTTATCCATGTGGTGTTACCTTTGTGATATTATTTCCTTCGTGGAACATTTGATCTTTGAGATAATGAGTTGGGACTTGTGTTTCCTTATGAATGAGATTTGTATACTTGATAAATTAGGTATATGTATGGGCATATTCCAAATTAGGTTGACTGTTGTTTCCAGGCTTTGTGGATTATCCTTTGTGGATTTTGAGAGACATTAGGGGGTCTCAGGGTCCTTACCTAGTATTGTCATACTCGCCATTTCATGGGTTACACCCACACCGTGTGGTGCTATGTGTTGATGACAGACAACACTGACTAGGGATGAGGGTACCGAGACTGGAGGTGGCTCAAAGGTGGGCCTTAATATGATGAGTAGTTTGGCTAAGAATTGTGGAATCCAGAACTATGTGGTACACAGAAGATATTGGAAGAGGTGGAGTGATGCAGAGATGATATGTACCTACCCTTCTTGTAAGATCCTCAGTGGATGATCCTAGAGTTGTTTTGTGCTTTTCAGTTGTTCTTGTATTCTGGACCCTTTTTTCTTTTAGTACTCTTTTACTATACAGTTTGATTCATGCTCGTATCCTACTTTGTACTTGGTTGTGTGAGTTTACAGGTTAAAAAGGAAATGCCTTACCGATTTTAGGGAATACTCCTTTCAGTTATAGTAGCCAGCCCCTTGCCTGTGGAATGCGGGGTTGGGGTAGTCACAGTACGGGCCTTAAGGGACGGGTCGTGACAAATTATTATCAGAGAAGTTAGGTTCTACCAAAGAACTAGGACTCTGATCTTTTGACTCGACAATATTGTTTAGTTTAATTAGTGTGGTTTTCGGTTCGGGGAGTCTAGTGTTGCTGCAGTGGCTGACGTATCCATACACAAAGACGCTGAGATCTGATTTCTGACTCAGTACATGAAAACATATATTGTGTGTGTGTCATTGAAAAGTTTTTCTTTTGAATTATTTGGATCCATCTCACCAACTATAACTTAATGACCAAGGTGCACCTGTTCCTTATCAGGATTCCACTGTGTAGACAGCCATCTAGGTTTCTTGAGAGAGTATGCGATGACGGCCCACCGAGTGATGAGGCCTCGATGTAGGCCCCTCTTACGGAGTTAGCACCTTCGGGTGGTGTACCAGCAGCACCACTACCAGTTGGGCAGCTGTTACCACTGGCTCCACCAGTATAGGATGCACGCCAATTGAGCACATTGCATGAGTTCCTACAGTAGAGGCCTCTGAGGTTACAAGGTGAGACAGATTCCTATGTAGCTAAGGGATAGCTGGAGGAGGTTTCTAGAGTTTTCTTCCAAGTTGAGACACGAGTAGAGTAGATAGTGATCTTAGTAACTAATCTATTCTAGTTAGTGACCATGAGGACGGTCTGCATAGTGATGAGGCTTCGGTACGTGGAACGTTGCCCGAGATGGTACCTTTGGGTAGTGAGCCAGTTATATCACTACCTATTGGTCAACAATAAAAACTGATGGTACCAGTAGAGGACACATGTAGGCGTAGTGCCTTACACGTGTTTCACCATCAGATACCCCACAGGTTCCGAGGTCAGCCCGACCCATTGGAGGCTGAGGACATGCCTAAGAAGGTGGCTGAGAGTTCCCTAGAGTTTATATAGCCTTGAAAAAAAGACATGTCAGTAGATGAAAATCATTAAGGTGTGCCGACCATATCAGGTACTCGATGAATACAGTACGACTAGTGCTTCAGGGCTCAGACCGCCAAGAGAGGTGTGTTTTGGGACATCCGAGCTAGCACTATTCCTCTATGCATTCATACTTATGTTAGGGTGCTGGAGGGAACCGTTGTGGTTGAATGTTGTTTGGATTAGCGGATAAAGCCAGTGAATGTTAGCTGTGAGAAAGCAGGAAACTGGTGCCAGTCTCAGAGACTTGGGTGTGTAAAATGTTTTAGGGAGGGGAAGTGTTTAGGATAGATGAATCAACGAGGATGAAAGATGTGGAAGTAGAGATAGGTGAGCATCATGAGGTGGTGTACATTTGGACAACTTACAACCACCTCCCTAATGTGTTCCCCACCGGGCTCAGGTAGTCAGGGGACAAGATGTTGGAGTAGCTTCATGCAGTTAAGGAGTGTGACCCAAGTGCTCTAGGAATTATTCGAGGCACAGTTTGTGTATACTACTCGATGCCGTATCAATAAACATAAGTACCAATTGTTGGAACCAGGTTCTTCAAAGCATGATTTGGTGTATGGTTTGTGTTTGTTGTCAATCCTCAGTGGAAGTTCAGGGTATGTACCGACAAAGCGATCATACCGTTTAAGCAGAAAACAGTAGTGAAGGTGGCGCTGTTTCCCAGTGTTTGCCAAATTTTTGGGCCTAAAAATCGGCCAATAAAGTAAAGTGTTTTTGGAAAAGGTACATGCGCGCCGTGCTCTTGGAGGATAAAAGACTTGCGCGCCATATGTTTTTGAGGATCAGAAAATCAAAATTTGGCTAAGGAAAGAAGGTCGCGCAAGTGTTGGTTGGGTCGCGCAAGTGAGTTGCGTGACAGAGTTTATTGAAGACAAGACTTGCGCGCCGTCGAGGGACTTGTGTGCCGCCGCGCAGGGGGTCCAGTTTGCCTATAAATACTGGACCACCCCTCCTTATTTCTAACGAAGTTCAAGGCCGAGAGATTGTTCGAGCTCTCGTCACGCAGGTGGTTGAGTCGCGCAGGTGGTTGTTTTGTCGCGCAAGTAGAGCTTGCGCGCCGGTGTTTGGCTGTGCGCCCAAGGTGGTTTGGAAGAGAAAGGAAGTGGACCGCGCAAGTTTGTAGTTGGGGAAGGAAGAGTCGCGCATCTGTGTTGATGACACTTGTGCGCCAGTGTGGACTTGCGTGCCGTAGTGGGACTTGCGCGACTATCTTGGAGAAGCGCGCCTGGTTTTGCTGAAGCCCACCGGCGTGTTTGGAGCTGCACGAAATTTGAGAGACTACTCGGTACATTCGAGGAAAAGTGATATTCTTCTTCTGGTGAGAATCGGACTTCAATAGAGCATCTACATACAACAAAGGATGCACTCTTATGCAAATGAAGAAGAGACCTTCACGTCTATAAACTGAGTGGGACTTCACCAACGGCAGTGAGCCAGGGGCAGTCAACGGGAGTGACCCGTGGGACGTAGTGAGCTAACCCTGAACAATTGTAAAGGCAGTGAGCCTGGGACAGAGTGTCTGTACCCGAACTTTTTGTATCCACAGCTAGTGAAGCATAGTGGATTTAGGTATGACCGGCAACCTGTTGGCGTATGCTCCTTGGACGTATCCCTTAATGGTGAACCAAGTAAAAATGGATGTGTCTTCTCTGTGCATGTGAATGTTTGCTTTTTGATCATAATCATCATACAGGTTCAACAAGTTCCTACCAACGTGGGAACAAGATCCAACACTTTAAAAGAAAAAGTGGTCACCCTGATTTACCCCTCCCCTCTCAGGGTGTCCCGGGGTCCTTCAAGTGGTATCAGAGGGTAATGGTTGCTGGTGTTGAATCTGACCTTCTTCATCATGGAAAACGCCGTCAATGTCAGGGGAGTCCCTCACTTCGATGGAAGCAATTTCCAGATCTGGAAGAACAGAATGAGATCTCATCTAAGATCTCTTGGAATGGAAGTTCTTTTTTCTACCGTGCAACGAATACATGTCACTGATCCAACAGGTCTGGCTATGACTGAAACAGACAGGAAACTTCTTGATGCAGATGCTAAAGCACAAAATGCTCTCACTGCAGCCCTTTCTGATCAGATTTACCTGAAGGTGATGAATTGCACCTCAGCAAAATCTATGTGGGATAAACTTGAGAATATTTATGAAGGTGATAGCAAAGTGAATGAGGAGAAACTACAAGTGCTACACAATCGGATTGATGATCTGAAGATGCATGCAGATGAGAATGCAGACTCTTTCTTCAATCGAATTACTGAAGTGGTTGGAGCAATTAGAGGTCTAGGCGAATAAATCAAAGACATTGATATTGTAAAGAAAATATTAAGAAGACTTCCACCTCTGTATAATGCGTAGGTTTCAGCTCTTGAGGAAATAGATCTTTCCAAACTTTCTCTAGATGACTTATTGAGCAGTTTGGTAGCATATGAAATGAGAGTCAAACCAGAAGATGCTACAACTCGGGTGAGAAAGGAAATGGCAATCAAGGCCATGTATAAATTGAAAATTTCAAAGGATAGTAGCGGTGATAATGACGAAGAGAAAGAAATTCTTTCTCTCATTGCAAATAAGTTCCAGAAGGGGAAAGGGAAATTCAAAGGGAAGTTACCTCTCGCATGTTTCCGTTGTGGAAAAGTTAGGCATATTGCCTCTCAGTGCTTGAAGAATATCAATGATGATGACAGTGAAGATGAAAACTTCAAGAAGCCTCAAAGAAGGTTCTTCAAAAAGGGAGACTTCAAATCTGGTAAGCAAATGCAAAGGAAGAGTTTTGTCTGTGAAGAGGAAGAAGATGACAATGAATTTTGTGATGAAGAAGAACTAGAATTCAAAACTGGGAACCATGCTTCTATGATGGCCACTGTTGAAATGTCAGAAGATACTGATGGTGAAAAACAACTGAGAACTTTTGTAGATCCTGATCTGCAACTTAAGGATGCAGTTAGTAAGCTTAAGATTAATTGTAAGAGCAGCAATAAGTGGAAATCAATTGTAGAAGAATCAACTGAATATGTTGATCAACTTGAAGCTGAAATTGAACGACTGGAAGAATTTGTGAAGGTACAATCTAAAATAATTGAAAGCAATGATGATGCAGTTGATCTGAAGCTGAGAATTGAAGAGCAGGAAAATGTCATCATTGACCTCACATCCAGACTAGATGAAAAATCCAAGACTGTTGAGGGTCTTGAGGAGGAAGTAGTTACTCTAAGGAGTAAAATGGAGACAGAATCAGTTCCAAAAGAATTGAGGAAGAAAATACACTTCGGAAGATTCTCAGATGCAGAATTACTTGCAAGAGCCAAGTGTGGTTCAGATGGGGTTGGAAAAGTCTTGAGTGATCAAAGACCTGCTTGCATGGGAAAGAGTGGAATTTGCTGTGAGGCTGAGTCATCAACTGTTGGAAGTGAAAAGATCCAAAAGAAAGACAAGATGAAAGTTGAACATGATGAAATGTTATATAGAGTGCTGAAAAAGGAACCCTCAATCCAAACTAAAAGGAGACCTGAAAATTATCCTCAAACATTCAAAAATGACAAACAGTCTTACTATTCTCCCAAGGAAGAAGGTATAAGGAGAAATTCAAGTGAGAAGACATTTCCTCTCATGAAGTGTCAGTTCTGTGGCTATCTGGGCCATACCATGTCTTATTGTGAAGAGGAAAGAAGCTATCTAAATGGAGAAGATATAGATGCTCAACAAAGGAGAACAATCTCATATCCAAATTCTCATAGAATAAATAATTTCTATGGGTATTGTTTTTGTTGTTCTAACATTGGTCAAAAGGCCGTTAATTGCAGGCAGAAAAGAGACATAGACACCTCATACAGAAGTTCAAGACAAGTCAAGTCTCGTCAGCAAGACAGTGTTGCTCATTTAAACAAGTTCTCACATCTCACAGAAGACTTTGACTATGAAGAACCTGGGTATGCGGAAGAGATAGTTAAGAGGCCATCAGTCCTATATACTCAATCTAATGTCTCATGGAAGGAAAGGAAGAAGATTGAGAAATCGAACCTTGCAGAGGTAGCCCTCAAAGCTACAAAGAACAACAGTACCTGGATTCTGGATAGCGGTTGTTCATCTCATATGACGGGTAATGTCGGCCTACTAACGAATATCATAAAGAATGTTGATGGTACAGTATGATTTGGTAATGATGGGGCTCTGAAAATCAAAGGAAGTGGAAGTACCCAATTAGCTAATGGAGAACTAATGAAGACTGAAGTCCTTTACGTAGATGGCCTATGCCATAATCTCCTTAGCGTGAGTCAACTCTGTGACTCAGGACTTATAGTTACTTTTAATCAGAAAGGCTACACCATCAAGGGAAAAACCGGCAATTCACTTATGAAAGGATGCAGAACAGAAGGCAACTTGTATCAGGTTGATAGTGAAGAAAATGTATGTTACATGACTGTTGAAGAAGAAAACAATTTGTGGCATCGGAGATTGGGACACATCAATCAACAAGACATGGAGAAAATATCAAAATTGAGAATTGTCATGGACATCCCCAACTTGAAGCGTGAGCGTGAAAAATCCTATGATGCTTGTATTCGTGGGAAGCTGGTCTGCAGTTCATATCGGCCAAAGAAGAAAAAGGCATCTCACCTTCTTGATCTGATTCATACAGATGTTTGTGGTCCAATAAATGTTGCCGGAACTCATGGAGAAATGTACTTTGTCCTTTTCATAGATGATTACAGTCGAATGGCATGTGTGATGGTCATTCACCGGAAACGACAGGTCCTTGACTGCATGAAAACATATCGGAGAATCGCCGAGAATGATACTGGACGAACAATCAAAGTGTTGAGATAAGACAATGGGGGAGAATACACGTCCATTGAATTTGAAAATTATCTGGAGAAGCATGGGATACAACATGAGGTAGCTGCTGTGAGAACTCCACAACAAAATGGAGTTGTTGAACGAAGGAATAGACAGGTGAACAACATGGCACGAACTATGCTGATTGAGAGTCGTATTCCACAACATTACTGGAAAGAGGTTGTTCAAGCTATAGTGTACATTCAGAATCGAACAGGACTTTATATGGGTGAGACGAAGACACTATATGAATTGTGGCATGGACGGAAGCCTTCTCTAAAATACTTTCGTGTCTTTGGAAGTAAGTGCTTCATCAGGAACAAAGAAGGAAATCAGGGGAAATATGGTGACAACGCAGATGAAGGAATCTTCCTCGGTTACTCAATGAACAGCAAAGCCTACAAATGTTTCAACAATCGTTTGGGAAGGATTGTGGAAAGCAATGATGTTAAGATAATTGAAGAGAAAACCACAAATGCTTCACGGACATCATATGCTGATGTGATAGAAAGTCATGAAGAATGTGGACATGAAGAAACTAAAAATGCAGAAATAGAGGAAGCTGTTCAAAACACTCATCAATCACATAATGATGATGACTCAGAAGAAGAATCTGAAGAAGAAACTATGGCTGAAGAGAATACAACTGTACCTCGCAGGAGAAATCGAAGTGCTGAGAATGATCCATCCAACATAATTGGGGATAGGAGTGCACCCACTCAGACCAGAAGGATGAGGAATACCACGCAATCTGCATTTCTATCAGTTTTAGAGCCATCCTCATTCGAAGAAGCTGCAAAAGATGAATCTTGGGTGAAAGCCATGAATGATGAATTAGATCAGATTGATAAGAATCAGACATGGGATCTTGTCCAGAGACCCGAAGGTCACAATGTGATTGGTACCAACTGGATCTTCAAAAATAAGTTTGATGAGCATGGAAGTGTCATCAGAAACAAGGCACGACTGGTATGTAAAGGATACTCTCAGATTGAAGGCATTGATGTTGAAGAAACCTTTGCTCCAGTGGCTAGACTGGTGTCAATCAGGCTTTTCCTTGCCATGGAACTCCAAAGAGGATATAAAGTATATCAAATGGATGTCAAGACAGCATTCTTGAATGGTGTACTCGAAGAAGAAGTCTACATTGAACAACTAGTGGGCTTTGTCTTGGGTACCGATGAAACAAAGGTCTGCAAACTAAAGAAATCTCTCTATGGTTTGAAGCAGGCACCACGGGCGTGGTACTCACGGCTAGATTCATATATCAAGAAGTTGGAATTCAAAAGAGGAGGAGTTGATCACAATCTCTATGTGAATAATTCTCCAAAAGATCAATTCATGGTTCTTGTCTACGTTGATGATATCATATTTGGTGGTAGTAGGAAGAAATCAGTGGATGAATTTGCCAACCACATGAAATCAGAATTTGAAATGTCTATGATTGGGGAGCTCACATATTTCTTGGGGCTGCAAGTGATTCAAAAGAAGGAATACACATTCATTTATCAGGAAAAATATGCAAGAGAGATGCTGAAGAAGTTCAATATGCAAGACTCCAAACCAATTTCAACTCCGATTGCAGTTGGAACTAAACTTGGAAAGCATGAGGATGGGAACTCTGTTGATCCCACCATGTACAGGAGGATCATTGGCAGCCTACTGTACCTGACAGCGACAAGGCCAGATATTGTCTTTGCAACATGCCTTGCGGCCCGCTTTCAGAGTAATCCAAAGGAGGAACATATGGCAGCAGTAAAAAGAATCATGAGGTACATTCAAGGTACACATAACTTCGGGTTATTTTTTGCTGCAGGCATGGACAGTGAATTATCAGCATTTTCTGAAGCTGACTGGGCTGGTGATGTCGTAGATAGAAAGTCCACTAGTGGTGGAGCTTTCTATATTGGGCAGAAATGTGTTGGTTGGTTGAGCAAGAAACAAGAAAGTACTTCTCTTAGTACTGCTGAAGCTGAATATATCTCCGCCACAAAAGCATGCACTCAACTTCTTTGGATGAAGCAGCAGCTAACAGATACTGGTGATAAGGTGCAGCAACCAATGGTGATTTATTGTGATAACAAAAGTGCAATTGATCTTATGAAGAATCCGGTTCAGCATTCTCGTACAAAACATATTGAAATACGATATCATTTTATCAAAGAAAAGTTTGAACAAGGCGTGATTAAAATAGATCATGTTGGAACTAATGAGCAAGTGGCTGATATCCTAACTAAGCCATTGTCCGCGGCTGTGTTCGAGAAGCATCGGTTGAACCTCGGTGTTCGACCACCTCCTACTGCATAAGGAGGCTCCGGAAGTCCCCTCTCCCCGTTTGTTTTAACTTTTTTTATCTGCCTAT
Source organism: Viscum album (assembly GCA_963277665.1). Taxonomy (NCBI): domain Eukaryota; kingdom Viridiplantae; phylum Streptophyta; class Magnoliopsida; order Santalales; family Viscaceae; genus Viscum; species Viscum album. Next base: position 1,935,145 of record CAUJRU010000072.1, read on the forward strand.
GGCTGTGATGCAGGTTTATGGGGGAGATACTATCTAGGGGGAGTATGGCTTGAGCTGAACGTTGAACAAACTTTTTGGTCATTTGTTTTATTGTCAATGGGGGAGAAAGGAATAAATTCAAGGCAAGAAATTCTTCTGTGATGAGAAGTGTAAGATTGTGATGAGAAGTTTAATAGGGATAACATCGGGCGTCATGGAGAATTTCAAAACACTAAGACCCAATTCAAGATTTCTCTCTTGTTTTCTACACCGAGCATTGCTCACGTAGACTTAGAGTGTTGGCTGAGTTGATTCTTGCGTTTTGGATTTGCTCATGGTTGGAGATCTGTTGAATTTATTCTGATTGCAAACAAACCCAAAGGGGGATATTATTGGAACCAGGTTCTTCAAAGCATGATTTGGTGTATGGTTTGTGTTTGTTGTCAATCCTCAGTGGAAGTTCAGGTTATGTACCAACAAAGCGATCATACCGTTCAAGCAGAAAACAGTAGTGAAGGTGGCGCGCCGTGCTCTTGGAGGATAAAAGACTTGCGCGCCGTGCTCTTGGAGGATAAAAGACTTGCGCGCCATATGTTTTTGAGGATCAGAACATCAAAATTTGGCTAAGGAAAGAAGGTCGCGCAAGTGTTGGTTGGGTCGCGCAAGTGAGTTGCGCGACAAAGTTTATTGAAGACAAAACTTGCGCGCCGTCGAGGGACTTGCGTGTCGCCGCGCAGGGGGTCCAGTTTGCCTATAAATACTGGACCACCCCTCCTCATTTCTAACGAAGTTCAAGGCCGAGAGATTATTCGAGCTCTCGTCGCGCAGGTGGTTGAGTCGCGCAGGTGGTTGTTTTGTCGCGCAAGTAGAGCTTGCGCGCCGGTGTTTGGCTGTGCGCCCAAGGTGGTTTGGAAGAGAAAGGAAGTGGACCGCGCAAGTTTGTAGTTGGGGACGGAAGAGTCGCGCATCTGTGTTGATGACACTTGCACGCCAGTGTGGACTTGCGCGCCGTAGTGGGACTTGCGCGACTGTCTTGGAGAAGCGCGCCTGGTTTTGCTGAAGCCCACCGGCGTGTGTGGAGCTGCACGAAAGCCGAGAGACTACTCGGTACATTCGAGGAAAAGTGATATTCTTCTTCTGGTGAGAATCGGACTTCAATAGAGCATCTACATACAACAAAGGATGCACTCTTATGCAAATGAAGAAGAGACCTTCACGTCTATAAACTGAGTGGGACTTCACCAACGGCAGTGAGCCAGGGGGAGTCAACGGGAGTGACCCGAGGGACGCAGTGAGCTATCCCTGAACAATTGTAAAGGCAGTGAGCCTGGGACAGAGTGTCTGTACCCGAACTTTTTGTATCCGCAGCTAGTGAAGCATAGTGGATTTAGGTACGACCGGCAACCTGTCGGCGTATGCTCCTTGGACGTAGCCCTTAGTGGTGAACCAAGTAAAAATGGTTGTGTCTTCTCTGTGCATGTGAATGTTTTCTTTTTTATCATAATCATCATACAGGTTCAACAAGTTCCTACCAACGTGGGAACAATATCCAACACTTTAAAAGAAAAATTGGTCACCCTGATTCACCCCTCCCCTCTCAGGGTGTCCCGGGGTCCTTCACCAATCACTCATAACTTCCAAGAATCTTGTTCAATACCTAGAGTTTCTGGTTAAACCATTGAATTGACCCTCATGTTTGAAGATAAATTTTGGGAGGATCCTCAATAATCACACTTACACCGACAGTGTGATCTGTCCCTCGAGGAGAGAGTTTCAGTTAGAACCTCTTGGTGGCAGCATCGAGGCCTTATGACTTTAGTCACTGTATGGAATGGACATCCACGGTTCATAAACAGATTGATTGTATTACAAAAAGGGTTGTGGTTTATCCACAATGTTGGAATGGGGTATTCATTGGTCGGCGAAAAAGGAAACCCAGGCATCACAGGATGGACACATGCATAGGAGGGTGCATCCAATCACTCATGAGTCAGCCAGACTTAACCTCGTGGTAGCTGGAGTATGAGTTTTCAGTAGAAGTGGCAGAGTTTGGGTACATCTTTTCAAAAGATGTCTCTAGGAATTCCTCCTCGAAGGGAGGGGGAATTTTTCTTTGGTTGGGTACTACTAGAGTTTTGGACTAGTCTTCTCCAGGGTAGAGTCACCCTTGTCAGCTTTGATAAAGAAGTAGGATCCATTCATGTGAATGGAGAAGTGTTAATAGAGCTTTCAGAAGATGAGAATGGGAACATGGTAGTAGACGCACTCAGCAGGAGGCCTAGACTACAATTGTTGGGTGAGTGTCACAGTAGTTTTTCACGCTGTTGATATCGTTCATGAATAAAGATGGAGCAGCTTACCTCTAGTATATGATTGTCAATTCCCCAATTATTCAACGAATTTATGAGGCATAGCTTGAGATGTGGATTGCGAGGCCAGACGTGCACATATATCCTCATGACGGTCTCTTGATGGAACTTTCAAGAGGTGGGGAGCACATCATCCTTTTCATTTGATGCACCATGGTACCAGTGATGTTTCGGGAGGAAGTGTTGGGGGAGTTCCATACATCCCCTTTTAGTGGTACATCTTGGAGTGGTGAAGGTGTACGAGGATATTCGACGTCAGTACTAGTTTCCAAGGATAATGAATGATGTGGCATAAGACTTATGGCACAGGAGACGGAGACCTCTGGAGATTGAGGATGGTGACCAAGTCTTTCTATGGGTCTCACCCCGATGAGGTTTTCCGAGGTTTGACAAGGGTGGAAAACTATCTTTGAGGTTCATCGGACCTTTTAGATTCTCAGTCGAGTAGGTGAGGTGTCTTACCACTAGGCACTTCTACCATAGTTGGAAAAGGTGAATGACGTCGTCCAAGTATCCCTGCGGGGGAGATATGTGCATGACCCATCTCATGTCATCGACCATGAAGAGATGGACATAGATGATGGGGTGTCGTTTAAAGAGGTTCTAGTAGATATTGAGTATCGACAAGAGTGGGTCCTTTGTGTGAGGTCGATACATCTAGTGTGCATACGTTGGTAGCACGGGACCTCCAGGAGAGCACATGGAAACGGGAGGCTCAGATTCGTGTGGAGTACCCTGTTTTGTCTATTCTTCCTTTTTTTTGGATTTTGGGGATGTAAATACCTATGTTGGGGATAATTTAATGTCCCTTAATTTTTGTATATATTTTTTAATTATATTAAATTATTTCGTGACCATGAAATCTAACGACGCGTGATTCTGAGGTCCATAGTGCCCGGAATGGTCTGTCGAAGTTTTGTTAAACTTTAAATAACGTGCATAAAAAGTTTTCCAAAAAATTGGAATAACTCTTAAATGGTTTCCCATATTAAAAATATTAGGGTACCTTTATGTTTAAGATTATGGGTTTACCCTATGACCAATTTAAGTTTGATCGGTGTGGACCTCCTGTGAGAAAACCCAAAAATGGAATAATCATAAATAAAATAATTAAATAAATTATTTTATTTTTCAATTTATTATAACTCACAAAAAATAAATTAAATTTAGAATATGAGATAACTACTGAACTTTTGAGGGTATGATTTATTTAAGAAGATAGTCACGTTGGCCAGCACGGGCTGACAGTGAAAGTTATTTTTTGGCCTTAAATAAAATAATTAAGTGACAATTATTTTATAGTAAAATCCATAACTATTAAATGGTAACTCGGATTGGAAATCAGAGAGTAACCTTGGGTTAATTGGGGCATGTTTCACTTAGGTAGAGCCTAACCTTGACCAGTGCGGGCCGAGGTTGACTGTTATTAATTTTCTGAACTTTTTTCCGGATACGTTCAGTAAACGCGCGAATGACATTTTCTAATTTTTGAACTGCTGCTCAGATTGAAAATTTGAGGGTTCTGTTGAATCCACAGCACTAGTTTTCGCTTAAGGGAGACATTACTTTGACCACAGTAGGTTTGGAGAAGAATCTATTTTTTGTGTCTTTTCAAAGGAAATGGAGTAAAATAATATCACTATTTTATTTCTTTTTCTACCAATGGACAAGAGGTAGTGTGGGACCATCGGTTAGTTAAGCTATTAAATGGATTGAACCTTCAAATACTAAGTAACAGAGTCGTTGGAATTTAGGAAGGTTCTTATTAAATGAACCTTCGTAAATTCCACAATTTTTATTTACCCTCCCCCTCTCCTATTTATATGGAGCTTGGGGGAGGAATTGGCAAGGCTTCACCAAGTGATGAAATTATGGTAAAGTTCTGCAATGCCCAACACGTGGAGGATAGAGCTGGTTCCAACGGGCGGTGATGAGAAACCCTGAACCACGAACCGAAGAACAACGATCCAACGGTGTTGTTGGAGGTTTGTTTTGGGGACGATGAACGCCGACACTTCCTCAAACGTGGATGCTCTCCAATGAACATGAGGTAGGGGTTATTTCATTTGTCCATTTTTTATTTCCTCTTCCTCGTTATTGAATTTATACAAAGAACATAGGCCAACCCACTAACGGGTTGACCTGTGATTATTTCATCTTTGCGGGAGGTCGTTGCTGGGTAACATGTAGGGATTGTTGTTTTGAATACCCATTACATGTTCTTGATGTTCTTCATGATTCAAGATCAAATAATCTGATTTCTATTGTTCTAACAAGGAGAGATCAAGCCAAAAAAACACAGTCTGAACTCTCCACAGCCTTTGTGTATTTTTATCGGCTTGAAATGATGGCGACATCCCGAGACAAGTGTAGAAATCATTGGAATGATGAACGGGCCATCTGGGCGCACCCGGTGACTCGAGGAACGTCACCGGTGGGACTCAGGAGCGGTGGCATGCACTCTGGTTGGTCGTGACTAAGGTGGTCGTGTGACCGCACCGCCGGAGAAGGGTCGCAGCCTGTCGGCCATGGTGGAGCAATGTTGGCGGCTGTCACTCTAGACGACCATGAAAAGGGGATGGTGGTGCACGTCTACACTGCCCGGCTAGCAAGAGCCCTGACACGAGGCCGAGACGGAGAAGTTGGTGGTTAGATCACTACTGGCCATCGGTGACCGTACGGTGCACGGAGGAAGGATGGCCGTCCAGCTAGCTGTGAGTTGAGCGGGCGGGGTCGGACCTGGGTTGGTCCGGGTGGACCCGAACCAGGTCAGGTCAGCCAAGGCTGGGTTGGGCGGGGTCTATCCAATCGGGTCGGACTGGACCCGGAAAAGTGTCAACCCCTTCCACTCTTTCAGCCATATCTTGAGCTACAAGTGTCTGTTTGATGAACCTTATTTGGTTCCAGAAACCTTGGATTGAAATGGTCCTTTTTGGTATACCCCATTTCAGTTTTGAATAATGTTGTTGAACAGCCTGGTTGGATCGAACACGAATCCAACCGGGGCCTCGTGAATAAAAGGCCAATAACATTAAAAATGGGTGTCCTATTTACATACCATCTATTGCGTTGATACACCTATTACATGGCAGTCCTTTGGGATGCTTCTTCTGGGGCATCATGCAAGTTGGAGTATCGACTAGTGGCTTGAGGAGTTAACCCTCCCATAATCAAGCGAGATTTGTGTGGGAACCCTGTTGTTGGATTTATTAGGAGAATGGGATCTTATGTGGGTCTATAATTTGGGATCCTATATAGGTCTATGATTTGGGATCCTACGTGGGTTTTTTTTGAGAGTCCCACTTGGATCCGCTCTAGGAATCCACATGGAACAACTGTAGGATCCTACGTGGGTCTGCTGTACTAGGATCCTACATGGGTTTGATGATTTTGGATCCTGTGGTTCTGATGATTTATGATCCTACGTGGGTATGCCCCTTAACAGAGTTAGATGATTCAGTAGCCATATCTAATCATCATTTCTAACGTACCTATGTTATACCTAGTGTGAGCTATGTCCTTTCCTTTGTCGTTATACCTTTGTGGTATGATTCTGTGTGGCATACCTATATGGTACTTTCATTCATGGTGATACCTTTTGGGTAGTTTTCTATGTGGTGTAACTGTGTGGTACTTTCCTTCGTGGAGATACATTTGTGGTATTATTCTGTGTGGCATTACCTTTCTGGTACATACCTTTTTGGTGATACCTTTGTGGTATTCTTCACTATGGCGTACCTGTGTGGAACTTCCCGTCATGATGATTCCTTTGTTGTATTCTTTTTTGTGGCGTTACCTTTGTGGTACTTATCCTTTTGGTGATAGCTTTGTGGTATTTTTCAGTGTGGCGTACCTATGTGGTACTTTCCGTCGGGCTAATACCTTTTTGGTATTCTTCGGTGTGGAATTACCATTGTGGTACTTACCTTTGTGGTGTTACCTTCATGGTATTTTTCCTTCGTAGAATAGTTGAGCTTTGAGCTAATGTGTTTGGGCTTGTGTTTCCTCATAAATGAGATGGGTATACTTGATAACATAGGTATATGTATGGGAATATACCTAAGTATGGTTGATTGTTGATTCCATGCTTTGTGGTTTATCCTTTCTGTATTTTTGAGAGACATTCGAGGGTATCGGGGTCCCTACTGAGTATTGTCATACACACCCCTGCATGGGCTATGCCCGCACCGTGTTGTGCCACGTGCAAATGGCGGATAGCACTAACTGAGGATGAGGGTATTGGGACTGGAGGCGCCTCAGAGGTGGACCTTCAGCTGATGAGTAGTTGGGCTGACACTTGAGGGATACAGGACCAGGTGGTACAAAGAGGAGACGGGCTGACGTGGAGTGTTGTGGAGATGATATGTACATACCCTTCAGGTAAGATCCATGGTGGACGATCATGGAGCTATTTTGTGCTTTTCAGTTGTACATGTAATTTTACAGTTGGGCATGTATTTGGGCCCATTTTTACTTTCAGCACTCTTTTACTATACAGTTTACTTTTTGCCCGCATCCAACTATGTGCTTGGTTATGTGATTTTATAAGTTATAAAGGCAATACATTCCCGATTTTAGGGAATTTTCCTTTCGATGCAAGTCACCTAGCCTTGGAGTATAGAAGGTGGGCTTGGGCAGTCACAGCACTGGCCCCACTTGATGGGTCGTGAAACATATCATAACTCATTCAATAAAAAATGGAAGATTTTATTATAATGAATCTACCTTAATCAAGACTAATATTTAGTAACGTATTTTGACATAGTTGAAATTGATCAGTAAAATTCACTGAGAGAAATTTACCTTTTTGTAAAATCATTTAAAAGACACACATTAATAAAGGATGTAATTAAAAATTTATTTTTGAATCAAAGTGTCTCATACCAATTTGAAACTTTTGAATGGAATTAACATTTTAAAGCAATCATGTCGACATAAGTAAATCCTTAAAATCATTTTTTAAACAGGGACATTAATTAAAAATATTTAGAAAAACAGTCATTAAAACATTTAAAATGCTAATCTTGATAAAGAGTATATTCCACAAAACATTAAATTTTTAATTTTGAAAACATTTTTATGAAACATGGGCATGGATGATAAAAATTTCCCATTAAATACTTCTACATAAACAATCTCAAATAATAATAGGATTGAGGAATTAACCCTTACCTTGTAATTTTCTTTGGTCGAGGGTACATTTAACCTCCTATATAATGACCATAGTATGTTATTAAATTATAAAAAACCATATTAATATTTAGGATATCATAATAAATTCATTTATGCATTTATACTATCCATTTAATAATAATATCTATGTTAGAATAATATTTTGGGTAATAATCTCTTTCTTTATCATACATGTCTTAACATGTTATTCATTATCGTATAACATATATCATTATTTAATTGATTACAGAATATAAAAAATTATTAATGTATCATATATATTCAGAATATAAGTATGTATAATATTTTGATATATGAAATATAAAACACCATTTATGGAGATGGTAGGTCGTACATACGCATAAATACCTTTTCCATTTTCATATCGTATTGAAGAGAAGTAAGTGAATTAGATATATGTAAATACAAATATATATATATATATGAGTGTCTGTGTGTATATATATATATCCAGAGGAATTATTATGTCATATATTACATACTTATTAATAATATATATATTTATAATCATCGTTGAATGGTGAATATGGAAATGAATCTCATAACATCGTGGAGACGGTAAGACATATGTACGCACGAGCGATGATATCATTTTATTGATGGTAAAATCATATGTAATTGGATGTTATACTATATATACCGAATAATTAACATGATTTATTTGTTATTTATATCAATTATACTCATTTTTATACCCATCCAAATAATGAGGTGTTGAATAACAAACTACACCATGAAATGGAGACGGTAAGCCTTACGTACGCATGTGTAGTGACATTTTGATTCATAGGATGGGTAGAATAATGAATATGATTACACCATATTTATAATAACTTCATATTATATAGAAGGTACTGGATTTATTATTTTGGTATGGAAACAATAAATAAAGAGGCAGTGGAAGAATAAAAGAACATTGAAAGAGGTGACGAAAAAATTACCTCTTCTTTGGGTTCTTCCTATTGATTTGAACAAAAGGGCTCCTTAGGATGTATTTTGGACCAAATTAAGGCCTCTAGGATGAATTGAGGCTAGTTAATAGGATATTTGAACAGGTTTTGGCTGATCCAAATGGATTTAAAGGTGTGAATTAAAGAGAAGGGGAAGTACCATTTTATAATAGAGCTGAGGGGAACTTTAGGAAAAGCTTGAAATTTTAATTTATTCTAAAATAATTTTCGATTTATAATATATCTAAATGGATTTATTTAAAGGATAAGGTGGGGATGGGTCTAAATCCTTATAACCAATAAGCTTTATACTACTTTAGGTCACCATATTAACCTTATCTTTTAGATTTAACCCTTAGTTAAATAGTATAACTTTTACCATGTCTTCTTGTATTATTATAATACAAGTTTAATAAAATTACAATAACATTACAAGAAAACCTCAAGTTGTTCATTAATGAAATATCTATCGTTTTATAAGTCCCTTGTAGAAACATTGGATTTTATGGAAGAATATATCATTTAACAATATAGTATTTTGTTTTAAAACTCATTTATGTCAATTATGACACTATTTAGTATTTAGTTTTTTTGAAAGCCATAAAAAGTTGATTACTATGAAAAAATACAATAAATCAACCCTAACATGTAATATTAACCTAGAAATTAGTGGATGGAATCAAATGTCTCGATTTAGATTTATTTAGTTGTTTATAATATCAAATGAGTTTGGTTTCCTTTAAGAGATTTATTATAAAAGGTCCCATTACCCCTTAATGTTCATTAAAAAATTAGCATGCTCTCCCAAAACCCTCTAATTTGGAAATAAAATTTTAAGTATTATTTATAGTGAAAAAGTTAATATAATTGATATTATTCTCATTATCATGCACTTGAATATTTAAACTCTCCTATTTAGTAATTAATTGTATTGGGCAACAATAACTCTTATTTTGTTTAATATTTTTAAACCTTCATAATGAAATTCAATTTAATCCTTTAATTTACCCCCTCTGCATAGATTCAATGTAGGTAAACCTTCCTCCATGACATCTTTCAATGGATCCAATTAGGTGGATACAAAATCATATGGGGGATCCTAGTGGTTTCCTTGGTCATCATGACTCCATTACAATGAAATATCATCATAGGGTACTTTTCATGTAAAACCGCATACTTGGAGACCCCACATTTAGATACTCCGCATTTCCTTATATATAAATGTTTATTGATGACTAAAATAGTGAACCAATTAATGAAAAATATTATTTTTGTTATTTTAAAACATTATATTCTTCCAATAGACATTTTTTTAATTCATACTAAAATACAAAAAGGAACATGTAATGTATGTTCTGGTCATTCAATAAAAATCAATATAACCCCTAATAATTTAATATTCAACATAAAAGGAAAGTAGTTTTCTATATTTATATTGGAAACTAAAATTATCATTATCAATATGAAAAAATGTTTAATTGGGTTGTTCTGTAATTCATTATAGACATCAAACTAGGAAATGATCCAGAATCTTGAATTTTAGGTCTCAAAATAAATACTATTAAGAACACCAATGGATGATGAAAACTCACCTAAAATGTAATTATTCATTGAAATCCAACTTAATAAATTTATTTTAACTCATTAATTATAAATATAATTGTGATACTCAAGCATATTTAAGGATAGATCCCATTATTGAATTAAAAGGGTATGCATTTTGACAAAAAAACGAGACTATGCACCGTGATGAAAAATCACCAGTTGGAATGATATCATTGAAAAATTCAAAACTCCATTTAAGTGGTCATTTATTCATAAATTCCCCAATATTTGGATATTTTCTAAGAATAGTTTTCAAGACTTCATGGATTCATACCCTTTTTAGAAGGAATCTGGGTGAAATTGACTTTCTAAAAGATTACATTCTTTGGAAGATAAATTTTTTTTTCAAAACAAAGAATAAAATTATTACCCTTTTTATGATCATTTGAATATAATGATCTATTACCAATAAAAAATTCCTACCATATAATGGATTATATATATATTCAATACAATGAATCTTCAAAAATTCTCAACATAAAGATGACATATATTATTTATTAATTACCTTCACATTAGTTCATGACAATGATTGAGAGGTCTATGTCTCCTGTCTCACCTACAATAACTAAAGGAGGAGTTTTTCCTAATCCATAATCTTGTTATCATGAAAATTAGAATAATAATATTACCAAAAACATAATTAACAACAATAATATTAATAATAAAATAATAAAAATTGAAATCATAATAAAAATAAAAATAAGAACAACAATAACATGAATAATAATAATAATAACAAGAATAAAAATAAAAAAAATTATTATAATAGTAATATTAGTAGAACTAAGTGTAATAGAAAATTGAAATGGACTAAACCATGATTTTGAAAACCAATAATATTTTTTATTTATTAAATAAAATAAAATAGAGTTACAATGTGGTTTCAAGATCATTAAATCTAACACATTTATAACATAATATGTAAATCACACCAAATAATTGAAAATTTATTCATAAAATTCTATATGTAGGAGATCATCCACAACACTTATCATTTCTTGGATTTTCATTTATTTCACATATTTATAAGGGTACCACTACCACATTCCATTTGACCTATAATATATATCTTAACTTCCTTCTATGGGATTCCTTTTCATATTCTATAAAATAAGTAGTTCATGTTGGTTGACCATATTTTGTATTATATAACCCAAAAAATATCATAATATCAAATTTGTTAATGTAAAATATATCCCATTCTAAGTTGAATACAGAACTTTTAAACTAATATGAATGAGTAGACAAGGAGGTGTAATCCCCCCAATTTTGATACCCATAGATATAAGGATATCGTTATTTAAATGATATATTTCATCAACTAGTGATATCCTCATATAATCAAATGGAGTTTTATGAACTATTTTAAGATGACTCCTTTTATCCTCTACTCCCCCAAAAAATGTATTCATGATATGGTATGAAATATATAATTCATGAAATTGAAAATAAATATTCAAATGATTCTTTCATAGTGTTTCCCAAATTGATATAGTGGAAATATTTTCCCAATATATGATTCTATAATTACAATGTAAGAAGACCACATCATTGGATTTTCAAAAGAACACATTTCACCTTTCCATACTCCACATGGGGGGTTTTGATATAGTATTAGAATCCATTTTTTATTATCAGTAATTGGATAAATGTATAGAAATACTTTTTTTAAAGGAGTTTAAAAACCTTCCCAAATAGTCCCACAACAATACAAGAGCACCTCTCAACCATATCTATTTTCATCTGATATGAATTTGAGTAAGTATCTTCCATATAAGAATCAATATAAAAAATGTACCCAACATTGTACCTATAAACATATGAATGAAAATTTTATTATGATATATCTTTTTTTGAGATGACAACTATATTTTGTACATGCATAACCCCTTTAAGAATTTATAAATTAGTATTTATATAGTAAATATCCTTACGAATCCCCTTTTAATTTGAAAATGAGTAGGCAATATCATCACCCATGCCACCATTATTCTATATTTAATCATTTACTATAAATTTATGGAATATTTGTATGACCGCATAGGAATTAAACAACATTACTTTTTATTAATACAAACATAAGAACACCACTTATGAAAAGAAACACTAACCAAATTAGGAACCATATCATAACCATTTTTATCCATATATGAAAATGTTTGATCGATATAATAATAACGGTGAGTTAGACAAAGAACTATTGAATTATCCTTATCCATTTATGAATATTTATATGGAGGTTTAACAAAATCAGTAGAAAAATACTCTAATGAGGGACTATTTTAAAGTAAAATAGATTATATGTGTAATTTATAAATTGTACAAGATTCATTGACATATTATATGGATTCATACAAATTAGAATTAATAGTTCCATTATTCCAATTTTTAGATCTCTATGTAATTTTAACATTAGAATTAGAAATTGGAACATTAAATTTACAATATAGATATAAATTTCTAGACATAATATAGTTTCTACAAAATAAAATCCAATAAAAATATTCAATGTTATCACAATAATTTTTTTTCAAAAAGTATAAATTATGTTAAATGAAATCATAAATTGTATTATTTATTTAGAATATATTAAGATAATTGTTTCAATTATATTGAAGTAGAGATTTACCTCCACATATAATCTATTAAAGTGTCCATATAGGGTATATTTAGTATCCCCATTAAACCTGATAATAAACCCTAATAATAAAGTTATTTCCTAGAGTATTAGTAGGTTCTAGAAGAAACTATTACAACTAAAATTTGAATCCACTTATTAGTAATATATTTAATAAATATATCAGTATTGAAAAATGAATATTCTTTTTGAGTCATTTCTCATATAGTATTAATTGAAATAGATCACATACCCCATTCATTTGATTTTTTATTTTTCTGTGGAAGACTACATAAAAAAATATTCACTATAAAAATTCATCTATCATTGATGACACTAATCCATTGGTAATTATTTAGTAATAATTATTTTTCCTTTATTGGTATTCAGGATTTTGTAAAATTTATTAATTTATTTGTGGAACGATTGAGGTTAATAATAATTATGGATGATTTTTTAAGATGTGGAAGAAAACTAGAATCAGTCCCATTAAAAATCAAAAAATTTAGAGTGTCATATTAAAGAGGAATTAGAAAATATGAAATCACTAATATAACCCACAAATATATAGTAATGTAATTTTATAAAGAATATAGAAAAGTAATAATTCAGGAGGATATTTTACAAAATTATAGGAACTGTGATGTAGTTGGTCATGAAATAATAGGAACTCAATAATTTCATTATAAAATTTTAACAGAAGAAATATTGTGTTTCATCATAACAAATAACATGTTGAAATTTTTTAAATTCCAAAGTTTTTCATGATTATGTTTATAATATTTCCCTTGGAGTAGTTATAACTAATATGTAATAATCATGTAGTTTTCAAGATTCTGGAGTTTCCATATAATGTTCCATATTAAATTTATTTCTCTTAATGTGGATGTTTATATTGGTTTTTGATACCACGTAGATCCACCATGAAGAGCCTAAAAATAATCTTTTTCAAAAGGGTAAAATTTATTCTTAATCACTTCCCGTTCTATAAACTTGATGTTTGTTCCATAATATGGGTTTCAAATGATGATCTGTTAATGAATTTGGTCACAAGGACATAATATATAATTCCATTTTCTAGATTAAGGTAATATTTAGGAGTTATACCTTTTCAATACCGATGAAAACAAATTCAACATATTAATAAATTTATCATAGAATGGATGGTCAAAAATAAGAAATCACATAGGAATTTTGTTACTCATATCTGAACCATAGTATATATTCTACATTTCAAACCAATCATGGGAGATTCCAATCTATTTAAACTGGCACTAGAGAATTGGGATGGAATTAATTGTGATATCTGGGATACTCAATTTTTGAAAGTATATATTATTTCCTTATGAAATAGTAAATTTATTATACCATGGTGTTGGATAACAATTCATAGAAAACTATAATTTATTATTCCTTATTTCAAAATCATTGATTTTTCTATAGGGGTTCCTAGGTCTATTTATGCTAAATTCTGATTAATTTGTGGATGAGAAGTAGTATAGAAGTTATTATTTAAAAACGTTGTTACAATAGATCTGAAGTACAAAGAGATGATACTTCCAAGAGGAAATTTTGTTATTTATTTGAGACTTTAGTTTATTGAATGATGTTGGTGGAAAAAATTAATGTATTTTTGGTAATAAAGATTCAGTATTTTCTTTCTCTACTAATGTTTTTTTATATTCATTTGAAAAAGTGTCTTACATACCTCTAATTTTCTAATTCATTGGTGATGAATGACCAATTAATCATGATTGAGTAGTCTATTTTGTTATGGTGGACTGAGAGTAGAAGGATGGTACTTTAAAATAAATGATTAATTTTCCTCTTGAATCAGTTTCATAAGATTAATATCTAATTGAGATAAATTCAATCTTATCTCTATGTTTCCAAGAGAGTGATGGTGATTAGGGGAGTAATTGACATGTGGTATAAGGAAATATAGTGAGTGAGAATTGCTTTAATACAAGAATTTTCTTATAAGGTTGAACTTAAAGTTTTTTTTCTTTTTAGATTTCCTTTAAAAAAAGAATGAATAATAACCTAGTTAGTTCTAATTGATACTGACCATATGGGGTTAGTTATATCAATATGTCTCAAAAATAATCATCCTTTCAAAATAAAAATACAAATTAATTAAAATTAGTAGGAAATTTGATTTGAAATCAATTCAATATCATTGTGTCACAAGATGTGTTAATCAATCTAAATCATAATATCCCCAATACTATTTTAATTATGATAACAATTTTTGTTATTCATGAATTTCAATTAATTTTCATACATTTTTTTGAACCACTATTAATGAAAGATTTTCTATGGCAATATTATTCCTATTCCATTTGGTTTGACATTATGAATGTAAATTACATTGATATAAAAAATTACATATTAAAGATTTCGCTTATAACTTCTAGAATCTGAATTATTCCTATGTGATTTTATGGCTATGAGGGACACGTCATTTTTGATAATTATTGAAAATCATGGATAGATCCATCCAATGAAACCAGTATTTATTTATTATTTTATTATTTCACATTAACTTTTATATTTTACGCATTAGTATACTATACATGTATGGTTGTTATTATGTTTTATGGGGAGTATTTTGGGTGCATAATCCCCATAATACAAACAAGATCATGGAATATATATTTTAAATAACCCAATGAATGCCCCCACAAAATCGAAAATTATATATAACACAATCTGAGTGAAATAATATAAATAAATTAGAACAATGAGTAGAAGGTGAAGAGTTAGGGAAAAACATATTTATAGTCAATAAAACACCATTAAAGATTAAATTTAGGGATAATGGGATATCATCAATTTATAGAGTTAGTCCCAGAATCATTAAAAGAACAATTAAATAAAATATCATCAAATTTAATTTTAGAATACATGAGATAATCCTAAATTATGGGATTTATAGTTTCACACAAAACAATTATATTCATGGTCATACTTCGATTTTTTTTGAAGTATGTGACACAGTAAAGTTTAACTAATTTTCCAAAAACATTTTCTAACTCAACAACTTTTCATTTACATTAATGGGGTGTAATAATGATTTATTAAAATTGTAACCATTGATGTTCTTATACGCTTGGATAAGTTTATGGAATATGGTCTATAACGTGGGGTGTGAATTGATCATTATTAAAATTATCAAATATGTAAAAATCCATCCTGATAAAGTAGTGGAAAAGAAAAGTAAACATAACATAGAGAATTTTATAGTGGTTCAGTTTTACTGACATAGTCTTCTATTCACACACCAACCAATGGAGTATGGAGCTCAATATGAAACAGAGGTACATTTACATCAGACAAATAAAAACCCAGATTTTTAAATTGGGATGAATATCATCCTAGGACATTGTTTGGAGAATCCCAAAACCTATACATAACCTTCTTCAAGAGTAGAGTGGAATCCACGAGTTCTACAACTAGCAGTCCTAATTAAAGTGTACTGCCTTTTGGTCATGTAATAATAAACAATGGAATATATTCTAAAGGTAGTATAAAATGTGTGATACAATATTAAGTATATAACTATACTCAGATAAATAGATAAACCAACAATTACAACAATATAGAAAAGAAGATATTTTTTTGATGAAATAGTTGATACAAGCACTTAAAATTGATTTGAATGAAGAATTTTGTGTGCCTCGTTAATAGAATTTTTTTATCTTCATGGGGAATTATGTTAATGAATAATTTCACATTCTTTGAGAGTTTGTACTAAAATGTGTAAATAGGTGAGTATAGTATAACACGATTTATGTAAGAGTGTGAACATATGTAATCATCAATTCTCATTTTGAACTATATTATTTATTAAATAATCCTTGATCCCATTAAATAGAATCTAAAAAACAAAAAAATAAATATTCAATTGGGTAAATAAATTTAAATTTCAAATTAAAAACAATATTCAGTACTAATAAAATTATTCTCCTTAATAATCCAAAAAATAATTATTTGAATTGAAAAGTTAAATACTGATTCAATCCAATTTTAATTACTTATAAATAAATCATATTGAATCTATAGAAATAGATCAATGAAATACCATTAAATATCATAAATATATTGTCAACTGTCAAAATTATTTTTATTTAAATTCATCGTGTTTTAATTAAAATATTTTATTATGATGCATTAAATGCTACAAAACAAGATTGAATAATTTCCTTGTTAATAAATTTTAAATTTTAAATAAATAATTTAATGAAACTAATTCCAAATACAATTATTTAAATATTACCAATACACTTTTTAAGTGTTATTCAATATTAATAAATAAAATAAATAATTTAAAAAAAACACTTCTCATGGATTCTATATATTTTAAATGATTTCTATAAATAAATAAAACATAAAAAACACTTAATATAATAAAATAGTTAATGATTTTATAAAAAATAAAAAACAAAGTTGATCCACAAAGTTTTATATTTAATGAAACATTATAAACGTAATGTAATAAACATTGACACCAAATGTACTTGGATTTGGTATACTGAACATGGCTTTTTCAGTTTATATGAACTTTTGGTTAGCTCAAACATCGTGTAGCCACTATAGTAATAGTAAATGCATGGTCAATATATTGAACATGAACTAATTAAAAGTGAAATGTTTATACCAAACTTGTGTGGTTTCTATACTCAATGTATGTATAATTTAAGAGTGGTAAGTTTATAATCAACTTGTGTTCACAAAATGGTAGGATCATCCATGATGGAATGTGTTGGTTCTTAATCCGAAAATCAAAAACATGAGCTTCTAGTAAACATGAATACTGAAATAAAATAATCATGAAACATTGAATGAAACAAAGAAAATATTTAAATAGTTAAAGTATTTTGAGAGATGAATTTTATAGAGTGGAAAAATAGGGTTCCACGGAATCTCTTCTAGTTTTATGCAACATTCAAAGTGAAGTAAAGTAGATCCTCCTCTATTAACAAATACAGTAAGATTAAAACCCATGTTTTATATCGTAGAATGATGAATCTCATGTGGTAACATCCCAAAACATATTTTCAGTTAAGAAATGATTCATAGTAGGTAGATAATATTGTTCATGTTATGATGAAAATGAATTCACAGTTGATATATTAAGGTGTCATGATTGGTATGAAAAAATTGGTTTCAAGAAACCTGTATAACTTGAACTTTTTGAATTAGGATAATTTTTATCCCATATAAATATTAGAATATATATTCAATAAGGAACTCAAGGTTTTATATAAATATATTTCTTATAGATCAAACAACACATAAATTTTACATCTATTAAAGATAATAGGATTTAAAAATAGTGAAGAATATGATTTGAAAACATTCAAAAAACATTGAAATAAATATGAAACATTTGAAACTATAATGGTATATGAATGTCATTTTCATAATTTTATAATTTTATTAGAAATATAGATAGTATTCCTATATAAAATTATGATATTTTTAGAACATGATATTTTAATCATATAGAGACCTAGTAAAAAACAAACACCCACATAAAATAATGAAAGGGTTTTCTGAAATTAAGAGACAAGAAATATTTATATTGTTTGTATTAAAAAATAAAATAAAATCAAGTACATGAACAAAAAATAACCCATTCTCATTTTATTAAAAATAAAAATAGTTCGAAAATAATTCTATGCCTTTTTTCAATATACAAATAGCTAACTACTAATTCTATTTAATCGAATATTTTCATAGAAACTAATTACACACATTAAGTAAAATTATGTGATAATATTAAAGAACATATTAAATATATGAATATAGATATTAAAAATATAAACTCTCCATAATAACATTCAATATGATAAAACAATAAATCACTTGTTTGAAATAATAATAAAAAGTTAAATCCCACCCTAATATGAAAAATCCTTTACACATAAGAGCTCCCTTGAATAAATGTTTTAGTGTATATAAAAAAATAAAAAAAATTAATTATATTAATTAAATGAGACGTTATATATAGTTTATCCACCATTTTTTTAAATGACAAAGCATATTTAGTATAGTCTTGTATAGATTCATACACAGATGATTTTTGGTACCCATGAAATTTTGGGTTCAATTGGGTTAGTAAAAGATCATTTCAAAACCCAGGAAGATTTAAGACAGTTTGTGTAAGGTATATGTGGGGAGAAATTAATATAGATATAAAATATATTAATATAGGGACATCTAGGAAATATTAGACAAAATTCATTGGAATAATTTCCTTCCTATCAGCATTTGAAACCAGTATCTATAAAAACCTTCCATGTAAAAATGTAAACAAAACTGGTCTTGTATATCTTATGAAAATGATGATTAAAAAAACCAAATTTATACCTATTTGGTTTCATGATATCTTTAATATTGATATAATTTTCTTGTACTTAAAATGATTTAAAATGATTATATATTAAATTTAAAATTTCATTTTGGGACTAACATTTTCCTTTTGAAAAATCAAAAGATTATCATATACCTTATCATTAATTAGAGAACATGAATTTATCATAATATGATTTTCCATATCATATTTTAAAATATTATTTTTCATAATATTAAATTTATTCTTTTATTTATCAAAATTGAGAATAATGTTTTTGTAACATTTCATTTTCTAGAATAAATTTTTTTCTATTCCTTGGAAACCATCTCATGATCCACAGTTGTATTTTCGTAAAAAAATTTCTATAAATTCAAATTTATACATAATATTAATCACATAAATAACCTCATTATATAAATTTAGAATTATCACAATCATAACATAAAGAATATTCAAAATCACAATCACAATTTAATTAATTACTAAACATATTTGATATTTTCATTAGACACAAACTTGTTGGTCAGATCACATCATCAAAATAATCTATTAGCTGAGTGTATTTTACTATAAAAGTAATTTTATTAGTATATTTTTCACATCGAGATTCCTCACTAGTGTTTGGTTACTCAGTAAAAATCTTTCCAGAACGATAATCTTGTTAGATTTCCTTTTTTACTTCATATCTTCGACTTCTAGTTTCATGTTTGGACCCTCATTCTTTTTATGTATAGATTTACTATATTAATAATAGATAAAAGTTTATTTTCTTTTATTTCCTTTTCAAATGAAATAAATTTCATATATCTTTATTTTAAATTAATCCTTTTTAATATTTTTCTCTATGAGACCTCAAATAAATATAGAAAATTGACTTTTTTTTATCATCCCTTTTTGTTCTATAATAATTTGATGAATCATTAGAAGACATAACAGAAACATATGTTAATTTAAATGTAAATCCCTTAATTTTTTATATGAATCAAGCTCATTGGTCATTAATTGATTTTCCTTTTTCAATAGAG
Source organism: Viscum album (assembly GCA_963277665.1). Lineage (NCBI taxonomy): Eukaryota > Viridiplantae > Streptophyta > Magnoliopsida > Santalales > Viscaceae > Viscum > Viscum album. The sequence goes on from CAUJRU010000072.1 coordinate 1,955,247, forward strand.
ATCCAATAACCTCGGGAATATAGGATTCAAAAAAATATGTTTTCAATTATAAATTAAGGAATTCTATTTACTTCTCTCTATGTAGAAGTTATTATAATCACATATATTCTTTTAAAAATACTTCTTATATATGGATGAATTTAAATATCAGTAATAAAAAATTTGAAAATTTGCAGGGGACTATGATTGGGATTCACATGGCTGAAATCCAGGAATTTAGAATGTTTGACATAGAATTAGTGAATGGTATGTTCAATAAATTCGACAAGATCATCAATAGGATGGTAAAACTTGGTGAAAACATGAAGAATGATTTAGTGATTCAATTAATACAATGAGTCATACCAAAGAAGTGGACTCCAAATAAAGTATTTATGACCTTGGTTCATAGTCAAGTAACCAGTCTAGCTTCCCACAAGGACTTTTCTTGCCTTATTATATGCAAGAGGATTTCAACCTTTAGTGAGGGTGTATGGTCATATGGTGGAGATAATTTAACCATTTATCAAATTACTTCATGGTGGTAAAATAAAGTAATAAAAATAGTAATGAAGTGGAAATAAACCATCAATATAATATAAACATATATAAAGTAGTAAACAATTATATTAATAAATGATGTTATGGTGGTACAATAATAGGATATAGAAAAACAATTTGGTAGGGATACACAATACTAGTATAATAATATAGACAAAAAGTCAAATAAAAACTGTATCAATTAAAATACATAGAATTTGATTAGTCATATTGTACCAATATCAAATATTAAAAGTGTAATCAAGAATCAATTGTTGGGAACATTACATTATGCTTACCTATGTCCATGAAATCTCTCTATGTACCAAATAATGTCCCATAGAGGGTATAAATACAACTCAATAGACCCCACCAATGGTTTTTAATTCATATATAGTATATGATAATAAAATATAATATTTTTCATGTATAATAATTATAATGTAGAAAAATAAAATAAAACATGTCGAGATGAGGCTTCTCATTAGATACTAGGGTGGCCCAACGTACTTTATCCTAAGTCATATGTCTCTAAGCATATAAACATTTATTTTATCTTTTGACCTAATGAAAATAGACATGTAATTCAAGTATATCAATCAAATTTCATTCATAATATACCCATGGAATCCATGACCTTAGTAGGTTGAACCAACTCACATTGATCAACCACAATGTTATGCTATTTGGTTTTGAGTGTAATCCATGGGATAATCCCTTGGAAATCAGCCATTAATGTTTCTAACCAAATCCAAGGAACATGGCGAAGGTAATATTTGGAATGATTTAATTTTAAACCAAGGATATAATCTATGGAATTACATGTCTAGGGACCTCAAGAGGAATATAAGGAGCACATTCAATGAATTCCATTTTCAAGAGGTTTTCGGTGATACATCAATGTCAAATAGAGTAATTTGTGAGTCTAATAGATTGACCAAAGCCAATTTTTGTGTCACACATGGAAGTATCATCAATTAAATATTTATCCTTCAGTGAGTACACATAAGTAATTCCATGCTATGAATACAAGTATTACTCAATGCATGAAACACTAATAAAATTATAATATAGTCAATAAAAGTTTTTGTACAAATGTATTAATATTTCAATAGTTCAAATGAATTTTAATTCCATTTAGAAAATTAATAAATTCAATATGACCATTACAATTATATGTGGAATACTAAACACATCTAAGTGGTGTTTTTGTTAAAATAAGTTAATTATTGACATGTTAAATTGAAAAAAACACTATATGAGGTGGTTTGAGATAAGGACCTCAACCTCTAATGATGTCAAAGGGCCTCGCGGGAAAACATGGTCAATTTATAAGTGATTAATTAATAAATATTCACATTTTATGAGAATAAATAATATTTTTGGTGTGTGTTATAATGAATCAAGTTATAAAGATATAAAATCTTAGGTAAAATTAAAAAAACAACAATTTTTATCCTGTAAAATAATTGTCATCCTTTATCAACCTTATATTTTTCCTTGAAAAATAGAAAATAGAAAATAGTTCAAAAAATCCGAAAATTGGGTATATCATTTCACATTCACACAACACCAAATACAAGAAGAAAATAGAGGAAGGAAGTGGTATTTTAGAATTACCAAAGGTGTTCTTATGTGACATGGTGTTGGAATTGATGGTTGTATAAGGGAGATACATCAATTAATTTAAGAAGACAAGGGAAATCCTATAGGATAACTATTGTGTGAAAATGAAGTTGTAAGGATGAAATTAAACTAAAATCTAAGGAAGGAAAAAAATTATTTTATAGTTCTTTTAATATAGAAAAAGCGTGCACAAACTATGTGTGGATATTGTGTATTTTCACTAAACCTCACACGATTTATGTATAGAATTAGGAAAACATTTCACAAACCTCATTGGGTGAAGTAGTAGTAATTTTCAAACATTTCTTTTTATACTGGAACCATTCATGATATTTTAATAATGATGATCATCGTTTCTTAGGATTCTCAGTTAAGGTTCATGGTATGCCAAATCATTATCTAACCTTGTTACTAAAAAAAATCGGAGCCCTAATGGTCTTCTTAATTCTCTTGATACCTCTATTATCCCATTATTATATTATATTTTATGAAATTATAGGTTTATTATATACGTAAAAATCATTAATACCCTTTTGAAAACAATGATCATGAAACGTAACTTTTGTAAGACAACCTATCACTGAGTATTCCTTATGAGGGGGATTGAACTACATGAAATAACAATTTCAACCAATGTGAACACACATAAGACTTCCATTCCAACATATCCTCTTGTACACAGTCATTCTACCATAGCACTTGAACCAGACGCACCATCCTACCTCAGAGAGTCATTGATATTTTATGAATGATACAAATTCTATGGTCTCTAAAAAAGAGGTATCCTTCAAATCATATTCCATAGAGTCATTGACACAAGGTTGGTTAGGGTGACGATGACAAAGCTATGAAATGTGGAAGATATAAGGAATATTTATATAGCATTGAGGATTATCTCACTGATATACTATAGTTTTTCCCTCTCAAATATATTGAAAGGCCTGATGAATCAAGCTTCTATCATACCTAATCACCAAATCCATCGTTAACCAAATTTAGTTCAGATTCAAAAAAATACCTTATGTCAAATGGTATATGATTTCTACCTTGATTGAACCATATTAATATGTTTCCAGATTATTTGTACATATTCTGATGTTTCCCAAATGAGAGGTGGACCCAATTGGATAACTTCTATTGAATCAAATCAGTGTAGGGGTGATTGGCATAACCTACCATAGAGTTCCTCATAATGATCCATCTAGACAACCACATGGATTCAATTATTACCGGAAGACCCATCAAGAGAAAATTATTTTTCCCAAGAGACTAAAAAATTCAGGTATTCATGATTAATCCATGTCCACTAGTACCTATATTGTGCACATGTACTGACAATCAATCTATGGGTGGTATGATTTACTCATATGTACCGATGAAACTAGAGCCTTTTAAAATCCCTTCCAAAACCTATATGTATACCACATGTCCCTATCTAACATAAGGGTACATAGAATTTCATGATGTCACGTGATCTCTCATACATATATCCTACCAATCTCATCCACTAAGAAGGTATACTAAATAGGAAAGAAGTGGTTAGCCTTATTCTCCATTTTGTAAATCCCCATTACAACATCACTACCTAAGGGTGTCTCTTGGTAAGCCACTCAAAATATCCATAGTGACATTTTATCATTTCAATACCAAGATGGGTTGAATATATAACATGCAAGAAGGTCTTTGGTGTTCCTGATTCACTTGTATATAGGTGTAACATTGGGTTACAAAACATTATATCTCATTTTATATTCCATGACACCACTAATGGATGAAAAAATCATAATACATCATTGTGATTCTGGGATTTGACACCCATTTGTATGTATGATATTCACACCTCAAGTTCTCTTACTAGTCTGGAAGAGCCCATACAAATGAATAAACCTGTAGGATCCCCTCCTCATCAGTAACCCAACCATAAGGTGTGTCTCACCAGTAACACAAAACCTTGGGACCAGCGCATCAGGATCCAAAATATTATCCCACCTTATCCTATCATGAAGTGATCATGACATAGATAAAAATATTAGAATAGGCTTCTTGTGAATATAATCAAAATCTAGAACCATTTTAACAACAGGAGATATCAATATTCATTCACTAATACCTTTATTAATAGCTTTAGTTTAATTTTTTTATATAATAAACATCTTCATTACCTATACATGGTATGTAATAAATAACAATTTTTAATGATTGAAGATATTCAACCCATCAACATTTCTAGAGTTTTAGTTCATGCTAATAGAATATGTATTTAACAATATTTTAGTGAAAATATAACAAATATAATTTTGGTAGTATGTAATGTATCCAATAATATAGAAAAAATAAAATAAAAACAAACTCGAGGTTGTGTGTCTGATAATTATTCTAGTGAGGCCTCAAATAGTGAATCTCGTATGCTACAACTCATTAAAATTTCATCAAAATAGCTGCTCACCAGATTCTTGATGTGTCAAAAATATTCTCTAAAGCATATACCAATCTTAATAACAACTAGGATTTATTTTGAGGTTAACCTTCTTTTCATATCTTGAGATTACTTCTCAAATGATTTATATCATTCCAAAATTACACACCTCTTGGTCTTCCATTTCAGAGAAGATGTAAGGAATGATAAATTATGGATGAAACATCAATAGTAACTATGTAATGACCCGTAAAATTCAAGGGAAATTTTTTCTTAATTTTCTTTGGGATATTACAAGAATTTGGTTTCTAACGGCACTTGATTCTGACACCTGTTGTGCCCGGAATTTCTATCTGATGTTTAGCTCGGGTACGTTCAGTGAACGAACGAGTGGGAATTCTTAACTTTTGAATCGTTGATCGGAATCGAATTCTGAGGGCACCGACAAAACCGCATCATTGGTAATTGCTTAAGAACACCTTTTTCGGAATTGCGTTTTCACGGGTGAAGTTGATAAATTTTGTGGAAGTTAAAATAAAATTTAAACGACAAATTTTATTTATCTTTCTATGAGTTTAACCTTTGGGTGGAAGTTGGGTAACCACCCATCTTCCCATGAGAGGTTATGAGGCTGGTGGGGCCCACACGAACCCCACCACTTTATATTCTCTAACCCCCCACAACTCACCATTAATATTTAAAAACTTATGTTAATTAATTAAGTGAGTTAAATGTGAATGTTTGAAATTCAAATTCTTAGGTTGTGTTAATAAAATAAGTGTTGAACTTATTTTATTTTGTTGGAATTCTTGTTGTGGGAGAATTTGGAGAGAAAAAGAGAGGTCTTGAGGATTCTTTGTTCTTCGACGAAGAAAGTGAAAAACGCACCGCCGCTGATGAAGAGTGCCAACCTCCGACGGCGGACTATGGTGAGAGACGCCATCTTCAGAGATCACCTAACGCTAACGACGTTCCTTCCCTGTCGCTTTCTTCCGCGATGGTCCTCTTATTCCATGACGGATAATTCCGTGATGAACTCTCGTTTTACGACAATGTTGAGGTAGCGGTTTATGTGTTTTTATTTGTGAAATCTTATATAATCTATCCTTGTTCATTTGGACCGCTTGATATCATTTAACATGAGGGGGCCGGACCGCACAAACACGATTGACCCTCCTCCTTTATTATTTTTTTTGTTGTTTCGGTTCGAAGGAAAGTGACGCGATGTCGTCGCTCCAGGCGGGAACGAGCGGCAAGAATGCGCAGTGCCGTCACGCCGCGCATTTGAAAATTGAACCAAGCCGTGGTGCCCTCACGCTGCACCAGAAAAACCCGAAGACATCGCGGCCGGAGCAGGGCCGTGACGGAGGGGTGCAGCGCCGTCGCGCCGTGCCGGACGGACCAAGGCCGTGGCTTAAGCTTTGGCGGAGTAGGGGAACCGGTGTACGGAATCGGGCCACCAGCGTCGGATCAGGAGGTACCGGCCTTGCCGGTCCCGTGGCCGCAGAAGCCGGTGGGCTGGCCGGACAGGGCGGATCCGGGGGTTCAAAACCCCCGGCTGGCCGGACGTGAGCGGCCCCATTATGGGGCCGCGCCCATGTCAGGTCGTGCCACGCCAGCTGGGTCAGTCCACGCCCAAACAGGCCAGACCTAGACCCAGTTCGGGTCGACCCGGTTCGGGCCGACCATGGGGGTATCAGGTCGGGTCGGACCGGGCCCAAACCCCCCAATACCGAACCTCTTTCGGTCTGTTTGACAAAACATGAGATGGGTACCTCCGATCGATGAACCTTTAGCTGCGATGCGATCCTGGGATCGAGGCGGTCATTTCAGTATATTACACTCAAGGTTTCAGAGAACATTGGATTCAGCCAGGTTGGTTCGTACACAAGACCAACTGGGCCCTCGTAGAGGAAACACTTATAACTTGAGTTCCGGATGTTCGATTTACGTGCCATCGACTTTTTTGGATTCCTATATGTGAGACGGACCTTTTGTCTTACTCCGCTCGAGGTTTGGACGCAGTTAGAGTATGGTCGGGTTGGTTTTGACTTAAAAACCAACCAAGCCCCTGGGATGAAAAAGCCAATAACTCTCAGACCGGGCATCCGATTGACACGCCGTCTATGACGTTGAGTTCCTGTTGAAGATATGGAACTTTTGGATACATCAACTCCGAACTATGTGTCAGTTGATGTATTAGCCCTTTGGCTCGTGGAGTGGACCCTCCAGAACGAGCTTACTGTGTGCAGGAACCCTAGAGCTGACTGCGACTATGACGACTATAACGACTGTGCAATAATCCTCCGTGGATTCGACGACGACAACTACAACACTCAGAAATTCTACGTGGATCAGTGCTACCGATCCTATGTGGGTCCGATCCTTTCTAGGTCAGTGCTCAGCGGTCCTGTGTAGGCCAGCACCTACAGATCATGTGTGGGTCCGATCCTGTGTGGGTCATTACAGGGGTTAGTTACCTATCGATCCTTTGTGGGTCATTGCAGTGGTTAGTTACATATCGATCCTTGTGGGTCATTGCGGGGGTTAGTACCTATCGATCATTTGTGGGTCCGAGGGATTAGATGAATCAGTGGAAATATCTGATCATCTCTATCTTCTTACGAAGAAGTATACATGTGTGAGATGAATCTTGATGTTCAATTATTATCTTCGATAAGATTGACTTGTTATCTTGTGTGGATTAGATTATTCTTTCCTGTGTGGATTGGGTTGAGTTTCCTGTGTTTACTCGGTTATACATGGGCTCAGATGTTGGAGTTGAACGAGAATTGATGACTTAGTTATATGTATGTGCATATACCTAAGTGGTGACGGATGTTACTTCGTGATTATATCATCCTTTGTGGATTATCCTTTGTGGATTCTGGGAGACCTTCGGGAGTCTTGGGGTCCCTACTGAGTTGCTTATACTCACCCCTGCACGGGCTATGCCCGCACTACATTGTGTTGGTTGTATATGACGGACAATGCTGATCGTGGTTGAGGTACGAGGAGGAGGATGGTACACGGAGGTGAATCACTGGGCCGGACGTACACGGAGCAGACGACTGGACCCGAGGAGCTGTGGAGGCTATATGTACCCACCCTTCAGGTGGGACTTCCAGTGGATGGCTCGAGGCTGTGACCTTACATTAAGTTGTTGTTTTTCTTTTCCAGTTGTACTTTACTTTCACTTTGGGTTTTTATTCTGGCCCACTTACTTTTCTGAACTTACTGTTGTACCCAGTTTTTACATAGTGTTTACTTCTACTGCTTTCTTACACTTTGGTGTTTGTTTACTTTACAAAGGCAATGCCTTCCTTTTTTTATCAGGAATTAGACCTTGGTGCTAATCGCCAGCCCCTGGCCTATGGAAGGCGTGCTTGGGGTAGTCACGGTACAGGCCCCGAGGACAGGTCGTTAAAATTTGGTATCGGAGGAGTTCAATTCTACCACAAATCATTGGACTCTGATCTTTTTCTATGAGAATCAATAGTATTAAGCATATTGGGTGTGGTTATCAGTCCAGGGAGTCCAGTGTTGGTGTGGCGGCCGACGTATCCGTACACAAGGACCCTGACTTTTAATTTCTGACTTAATGCACGAAAACATTGATTGCATGTGTGTTTCATGTTTTCTTTGTGATTACTTTGTGTCAGCTCACTAGGAGTACTGTTCTGACTGTGCTACACCTGTATCTTTTAAGGATGGCCCCACGATGACAGCCAGCTAGGGTTCCGAGAGTTGTGTGTAACGACAGCCCACCGAGCGACGAGGCCTCGGTACATGGCCCTTTGAAAGAAGAGGCACCGGCGGTACCACTACCCTCTGAGCCATCGAAGCTGCCATCCCCAGCCGCGGACGATGCACGTCGCCTTAGTGCACTGCACGAGTTTCAGCACCAACGACCGCCCAGGTTCCATAGGGAGGCAGACCTCCAGGAAGCCAAGGATTGGTTGGGGGCAGTTTTACGAGTTTTCAGGTTAGTGAGGACACCAGTAGACCTAATGGTGATCCCCACAGTGAGCCTACTGCATGCGGAAGCAGGCAGATGGTGGAGCTTGATGCTCCAGGTGCATGATGAGGTATCTCCCCTCTGGACAGACATTGAGAGCCTCTTTTTCTCGGAGTTCTTCCCAGCCACACTCTGTGTTGTGCTCATTAAGGAGCTTCTTCAGCTGCAGCAGGGTAGCTTGACGGTCTCCCAGTACTCGGCGAGATTTACTGATCTCTCGCACTACTCGACAGACATGGTACGAGACCCATTCTTCCGGGCCTGGACCTTCGATCAGTGATTGAGGCAAGAGATTAGGGCATCACTGATCTCCCTAAGTATTCCGACACAAGGAGGAGTACTAGAGCGATCCCTTATGATCAAGAGCTTCCTTGCTAAGCTTGCATCAGCAGCGAGACCTACCGCAAGGCGGCACGTAGCAGAGTCATCTGCAGCAGGCAGTCGACGGATGACTCATGGGCCCAGGTAGACCAGACCCTCAGGCAGATGACCTCAGGACACTGGCTTAGTAGTGCGGGGCACACAGCGTGGAGCCAGTCTTTTGAGAGGCAGACAATGCTACACATGCGGCGGGTAGGGTCACATTGATCGTGACTGCCCGACCCGCCATGTAGAGGAGGAGCAGACGGTTGAGGGACCACCTAGGCAGAGGTAGAGGGTCGACCTTGGTGGTCCGCAGGGAGCCGGCGGACGAGGCAGAGGAGTTGGCCGAGCAGCAGGTGGTGGGATACACTTTGATGCTCTACCACCACCACCACTAGGAGGTCCACCCCGACCACAGGGAGCTAGCGGGCAGAGACAAGCACATTTTCAGGAAGCAGAGGCCTACGGCCACGACGCACCCGAGATGATTCGAGGTATTATCTGTGTCTATTCCACCCTTGCTGCAGTTCTTATAGACACAGGAGTGAGTCATTTTTTCATATCCGCTACCCTTGTTCGGAGATCGAAGATTTCGATGGAGTCGTTGGCTTGATCCTTACGGCTAGAGACTCATACACGAGCAGACTCGACGATTACGCACTGGTGCCGGTAGTGTGAGCTTACTCTAGGAGTCAAGAGATTCGGCTAAGATCTTCTTGTAGTGGCGTTGAGGCCTTACGATGTCATCTTGGGAATGGATTGGTTATCTACAGTCCATGCTCCGATCTACTGTATTAGGCGCAAGGTGCGAGGGGTACGCACCGATGGGAGTAGGTTCACCTTCACTGGTGAGAATGGAGCCTTCATAGCACAAGATGGACTTCCGCAGAGGAGAGGACTGCCCATCACTCATCTGTTGGCTAGCCTCCTCCTTGGAAAAGTTGATGTGCGGAGTCCTGGTTTTCCTGCAGTGGTGGATCAGTATGCGGACGTTTTCCCTGATGACGTTCCAGTACTACCGCCTCGCAGAGAGGTAGAATTTTATATTGACCTGTACCCCGGGACATCCCTGATATACACTCCAACATATTGGATGCCCCCAATGTGCTTAGAGTGCTACGGGTACGGTTGGAGGACATGCAGGGAAAGGGATTCATCTGACCCAGTGTTTCACCCTGGGCTTCCCCGATATTGTTCGCCAAGAAAGCGGACGAGAGCTTGTGACTTTTTGTCGACTATCATTGCTAGTACCAGGTGATTGTGAGGAACAGGTAATCTCTACTGAGGATTGATGACCTCTTCGATCAACTCAAGGGATCATGGTGGTTCTCGAAGATAGACCTCAGGTCAGGCTATCATCAACTCAGAGTTTTGGACAAGGACGTGCAGAAGATAGCCTTTAGGTTTCGGTATGGCCACTATGAGTTCTTGGTTATGCAATTCGGCGTAACCAATGCTCCAGTAGTGTTCATGTCCCTCATTAACATGATCTTTCAGCCATACCTCGATCGATTTGTCATGGTCTTCATCAACGACATTTTGATATACTCGACGACTGAGGAGAAGCATGCCTACCACTTGTGGGTTGTACTTGACACACTCTGATAGCACCCGCTTTATGGAAAGCTCTCGACGTGTCAGTTATGGATACGTGATTTACACTTCTTGGGACACGTCATCTCTGAGTTGGGAGTTGCGGTGGATCATGCGATGATCAAGGCAGTTCTAGCTTGGGAGCCACCCAGGAGCGTGACGGAGGTGCGGAGTTTCTTGGGTCTAGCTGGATACTATCAGAGATTTGTTCCAGACTTCACCAGAGATGTTGAACCACTCTCAGCTTTGAAAAAGAAGGGGAAACCCTTTGTGTGGTCAGACAGATGTCAGCAGAGCCTCCAAGAGCTGAGACAGAGATTGACCAGTGCACCTATCTTGAGGCTTCCGGAGGAGGGATTTGGGTACGTAGTTTACTGCGATGCATCAGGGATAGGACTCGGATGTGTCCTGATGCCGGAATGGGCTTTGATTGCCTATGGATCATGTTTGTTGAGGAATCATGAGAAGAACTATGCTACCCATGACCTGGAGTTAGCAGCAGTGGTCTTCTCTCTGAAGATGTGGCGACACTATCTGATGGGAGAGCGCTTTACAGTCTATTCTGACCAACAGAGTCTCAGGTACATCTTCTCGCAGAAGGACCTGAACCTGAGACAGAAGCGATGGATCGAGTTACTCTAGGACTATGACTTTGAGATAGTCTATACTCCTGGGAAGCGAAACGTAGTAGCTGATGCTCTCAGCAGAAGGATGGGAATTCAGCTACTTGGGGAGGCGACAGAGCAACTAGCCGCTTTGTAGATATCCTTTGTTGATAGAGATGGAGCAACCTTCCTTCAGTCACTCATAGTCACTCCTCCACTACTGCAGCAGGTCAGAGAGGAGCAACGTGGGGATGCCGACTGTGAGACGCAGCATGCACAGATATCCTCAAGACAGGAACCTAATGAATTCAACGTTGGAGAAGAGAACGATGTACTTTTCAGAGGACGTACCATGGTACTAGTTGCCTTACGGGAGGCGGTGATGAGAGAGTTTCACACTTCTCCTTTGGCGGTACATCCTAGAGTGGAGAAGATGTACCAAGATCTCAGACGACAGCACTGGTGGCCGGGCATGATGAAGGTTGTGGAAGAGATCATTTCTCGATGCCTCACCTTCCAGCAGATGAAGGCAGAGCACCAGGTACCAGTAGGCTTGTTACAGCCCTTGGAGGTCCCAGAGTGGATGTGGGACAGGATATCTATGGACTTCGTGACTTGACTTCCACACACTTCTAGAGGTCACGACTCCATTTGGGTGATTTTCGACCAACTCACCATGTCGGCACACTTCTTACCCATTAGAGAGCAGGGATCAGTGGAGAGCTTAGGACGTATCTACGTTCAGGAGATTGTATGGGTTCATGGTGTGCCATCATCTATCATCTCTGATCCAGATGCTCGCTTAACTATCCGACTTTGGAAGGGGTTGCAGGAGGCATTCAGAACGCAACTACGTCTGAGTACCGCCTTTCACCCTCAGACAGATGGTCAGATAGAGAGGACCATTAAGACTCTCGAGGACATGCTCCGCGCATGTGTACTCAACTTTGGTCACAGCTTGGAGAAACACCTACCCTTGGTTGAGTTCGCGTACAACAACTACCACTCCACCATCGGGATGGAATAATACGAGGCGTTGTACGGCCGACCTTGTATGTCACCTATGTGTTGGACAGACCCTGGGGAGTCAGCACTTGTGGGACCAGAGATGGTTTAGGACACGACAGAGAAGGTCCAAGTCATCTAGGAGTGGATGAGGACAACTCAGAGCCGTCATAAGTCTTATGCTGATAGGAGGCGGACTCCACTAGAGTTTGAAGATGGAGACCATGTCTTCTTGCGGGTCTCACCTCGATGTGGTATACGAAGATTTGACCGAGGTGGAAAGTTGTATCCACACATCATCGGACCATTCCAGGACCTTAGCATGAATGGAGAGGTGGCTTATTGCCTGGCTCTACCACCTCAGTTGCACCGAGTGCACAACATCTTCCACGTATCTTAGCTGAGGAGATACGTGCACGACTGAACACATATCATTGAACATGGGGAGCTAGACATAGATGATGGGGAAACTTTTGTGGAGGTCCCAGTGGAGATCGAGGATCGACAGAAGAGGGTCCTTCGTGGTCGGTCGATTCCTCTAGTGCACATCAGATGGCAGCAAGGGAACCTCAATGAGAGCACTTGGGAGCGAGAGGCTCAGATGAGTGCTCAGTACCGACATTTGTTTCCCTAGTTTTGATGTATCTTTATAGGGACGTAAAGCCCTGAGGTGGGAGTAATGTAATGACCCGTAAAATTAAAGGGAAATTTTTTCTTAATTTTCTTTGGGATTTTACAAGAATGCAGTTTTTAACGGCAATTGATTCTGAGGCCCGGTGTGCCCGGAATTTCTATCCAAAGTTTTGCTCAGGTACATTCAGTGAACGAACAAGCGGGAATTCCTAACTTTTGAAACGGTGCTCGGAATCGAATTCAACGGGGACCAATGGAACCGTAGCGCCAGAAATTGCTTAGGAACACCTTTTCCGGAGTTTCGTTTTCACAGGTGAAGTTGTTAAATTTTTTGGAAGTTAAAATAAAATTTAAATGACAAATTTTATTTATCTTTCTAAGTGTTTAACCTTTGGGTGGAAGTTGGGTAACCACCCAACTTCCCATGAAAGGTTATGAGGCTGGTAGGGCCCACACGAACCCCACCCCTTCATATTCTCTAACCCCCCTCAACTCACTATTAATTTTTTAAAAAATATTTTAATTAATTATGTGAGTTAAATGTGAATGTTTTAAATTCAAATTCTTAGGTTATGTTAATAAAATAAGTGTTGAAATTATTTTATTCTGTTGGAATTCTCATTGTTGGAGCCTTTGGGGAGAAAAAGAGAGTCTTTGAGGATTCTTCGTTCCTCGATGAAGAACGGGAAGAACGCACCGCCGCTGACGAAGAACACCAACCTTCGATGGCAGACGACGGTGAGAGACGCCTTCCTCAGAGATCACCTAATTCCAACGACGTTCCTTCAGTGTCGCTTTCGTCCGTGACGATACTCTTATTCCATGACGGTTTTTCCGTGAAAAACTCTCGTTCGACGACAACGTTGAGGTAGGGGTTTATTTGTTTTTATTTGTGAATCATCCGCCATCTATCCTCATTCATTTGGACGGCTTGATATCGTTTAACGGGAGGGGGCCGGACCGCACAAACACGTCCGACCCTCCTCCCTTATTATTATAATTTTTTGTAGTGGTTAGAAGGAAAGTGACGTGGTGTCGTCGCACCGTGCGGGAAAGAGTGGAAAGGATGTGTGGTGCCATCGCGCCGCGCATATGGAAATTGAACCAAGCCGCGGCGCCGTCAAGCCGCGCCAGAAAAACCCAAAGACACCGCGGCCAGAGCGGGTCCGTGGCGGAGGGGCGCGGCGCCGTCGCACCGTACTGGATAGACCAAGGTCGCGAATTAATCCGCAGCGAAGCAGGGGAACCGGCGGCCGGAATCGGGCCCCCGACGTCGGAGCAGGAGGGACCGGCCTCGCCGGTCCTGTGGTGGCAGAAGCTGGCCGGCCAGAGCGGGCCGACCGGACAAGGAGGATCCGGGGGTTCAAAACCCCCGGCTGGCCGGATGTGAGTGGCCCCATTATGGGGTCGCGATTACTACAGGTGGGGGCAGCCCCCCCCCCCACATTCCGAACGGCTCGGCCGTTCGGCCGAGCCTCCTGGCCAGTGCGCCGGACCGCCATCGCGTCGGGCCGCTGAGCCGGGCTGCATACAGGTCGGGCCACGCCGCGCCAGCTGGGCAGGGCTGCGCCCAAATGGGCTGGACCCGGCCCTGTTTCGGGTCGACCCAGTTCGGGCCGACCCTGGGGATATATGGCCAGGTCGGACCAGGCCCTAACACCCTAATACCGAACCTCTTTCAGTACGTTGCCCATAACATGAGTTGTGGACCTTCGATCGACACACCGTCAGTTGAGATGCGATCCTTGAATCGAGACGGTCTTTTCGGTAGGTTACACTCATGTTTTCAGAAAACTTTGTGATCGGTCGAGTTGGTTCGTACACGAAACCAACCGGGCCCTCGGAGTGAAAACGCTTATAACTTGAGTTTCGGATGTTCGATTGACGTGTCGTTGACATTGTTGGATTTCTCTAAGTGAGACTGACCTTTTGTCTTACTCCGCTCGAGTTTTGGACGTAGTTGGAGTACGGTCGGGTTGGTTTTGACTTATGAAACAACTGGGCCCTGGGGACGAAAAAACCAATAACTCTCAGACCGGGCGTCCGATTGACGCGCCGTCTGTGACGTTGAGTTGGTGTTGACGATATGGAACTTTTGGATACATCAACTCTGGACTATGATTTAGTTGATGTATCAGCCCTTTGGCTCGTGGAGCGGACCCTCCCGAACGAGCTTGCTGTGTGCGGGAACCCTAGAGCTGGCTGCGACTACGACCACAATGACAACTATGTAGGAATCCTACGTGGATTTGACGGTGACGACTACAACACTCAGTGATCCTACGTGTATCAGTGCTACCGATATTGTGTGGGTCTGATCCTCTGTGGGTCAGCACTCAGCGGTCCTGTGTGGTCTAGCGCATACAAATCCTGTGTGGGTCCGATCTTGTGTGGGTCACTGCAGGGGTTAGTTACCTATCGATCCTTTGTGGGTTATTGCGGGGGTTAGTTACCTATCGATCCATTGTGGGTCATTGCAGGGGTTAGTACCTGTCGATACTGTGTGGATCCGATGGCTTAGATGAATCAGTGGCAATATCTGATCAACTCTATCGTCTTACGAAGAAGTATACATGTGTGAGATGAATCTTGACTTTCAATTCTTATCTTCGATAAGATTGACTTGTTATCCTGTGTAGATTACGTTATGCTTTCCTGTGTGGATTGGGTTGAGTTTCCTGTGTGGACTCGGTTGTACTTGGGCTCGGATCTTGGAGCCGAACGAGAATTGATGACTTAGGTATATGTATGGGCATATACCTAAGTGGTGACGGATGTTACTTCATGATTGTATCTTCCTTTTTGGATTATTCTTTGTGGATTCTGGGAGACCTTCGTTGGTCTCGGGGTCCGTAGTGAGTAACTTATACACACTCCTGCACGGGCTATGCCTGCACTACGTTGTGTTGGTTGTAGACGATGGACAACACTGATCGTGGTTGAGGTACGAGGAGCAGGACGGTACCCGGAAGTGGATCACTGGGCGGGACGTACATGGAGCGGATGGCTGGACCCGGGGAGTTGTGGAGGCTATATGTACCCACCCTTCAGGTGGGACTTCTAGTGGATGGGTCGAGGTTGTGGCTTTACATTCAGTTGTTGTTTTCCCTTTCCAGTTGTACTTTACTTTCAGTTTGTGTTTGTATTCTGGCCCACTTACTTTTCCGCACATACTGTTGTACCCAGTTTTTACTTAGTGTTTACTTCTACTGCTTGCTTGATCTGTGGTGTTTGTTTACTTTACAAAGGAAATGCCTTCCTTTTTTTATCGAGAATTATGCCTTGGTTCTAGTCGCCAGCCCCTGGACTATAGAAGGAGGGCTTGGGGTAGTCACGGAACGAGCCTCGAGGATGGGTCGTGACAAACTGGCATGCCCCAATAAGCTTTTAATATCAACAATCTTCTTTGTATTTTTTCACCATCAATGTATCTCACATTTTTTGGATCCGCCAATATGAATAATTGTGATATAATGTGACATAGTAAGATAAATTTATCGATCCAAAAAATGGAAAAATGTGAGCTTGGAATATATTAGGTGATAATCTCGTGTAATCATTACGTTGTCATGATTTTTTTAAAGATCATCTCTTGTATAAGAATACACAATTATATCAACCAAAAAATGACTAGAAATGAATCCAGGTATGGGTGGAAAACCTGATTCATCAAGGGTTTGAAAATGGAAAGGGAATTTGTTTAACTGAATGACATTACCAGATACTCTTATAGGATATATCATATCCATAAAATCATTTATGGTATGATAGAAATCCTGACTTACACATGATGGTAGCATGATCTTGGATCATTCTCCAAGAAGACCCTATCTCCTAGTAGTTTCTAGAAGATATCTTCTACATGAGGAAGTGGTTACTATTTCATAATTGTGTGATGATTCAACCAATATTAATCAACACATTTCCTTAGGGTTCAATTAGATTTATTGATGGAAAGTATACAAGAACCCAATGTATATTTACTATGTAATATTTACCTTTTATCTTCCATGTCCTCAAACTACCTCTTAAGTTTCAAAAGCTCAGTGTGATTCATAATTTATCTAAGAATATGTAGTATTTCCACTCTCAGAGAAAGATCAATGGTGGAAAATATTACCTCTCAAGGGTTATCCTAAAAAATTCACCAGGCAAGGAATCATTGAATTGGTACACCACTGTAGTAAAGATAGTATGTTATACCTTCTGAAAATCATGACAGAATCCTAAAATCAAGGTTGACACTTCAACCCGCCCATATTGCTCAGGTCTAGAATGAGTTTCAATGACATCCCAGTCTCCCTTGTGAAAATATATACTAAATTCAGGTGATGATAAGGATACCATCTAGTGATAAAAAATAATACGAGATCAATATGATATGAACCATTAAATCCTAAGAATTATATCAAAACATATCATCATGATGTGAAATGATTACCAAAGAAATGGTAGCCAACTCCCTCGAGAATACAATACATTCATCCGTGAACACTCTCTAACCATACTCATAGTGGAGAGTCTAGAGACATCAACCCATATTATAATTCATTCTCTATAAAATTAATCTCAATTTATTCCATAGATATAAATGAGTGTGAAGTGAATGTGTCAAATGAGGCAGATAGTATAGTTGATGCAACTAAAATCATACATCTTATTATATATTCCCTGAAACTCTACTTGTTAGGTTCATGATACACTGTATATAACTAGACAATTCTATTACAATTATTAAAAAAATTAACTCACTAAGTAGGTCCACACTGATGGAGATGCACAACATATATCAGGATTTAATTATCTAGACCACATCCTCAGCCTAAACATCTAGTGGTACTCTACCATCATTCTTTGTGTGGTGCCACCAATCTAACTCTAGAACCCATATCTAGTAAAGATCATATCTCACTAAAAACCATTATAATGTTCCTTCATAATCACTATAGATGAACCATTATCCCAATGGGTCATCTCTCTAATGAGTTTTTATTACACTATGGATTCATGTGACCCTTCCTTACACATTGATGACCTACCATATAACTACCAGGGTGTATATGGTTTCTTCCAATACAGTCATGATAAGTCTTCATGTGAAACATCCTTCCAGTGGATGAACCAATTCCCTATATAGTTTCTAAAATACCATGAAATGTACCTTCAACATCCCTCATATTACTCTTAATTATAAGGGTTTTCTTCACCAACTTTGAGATGATAGATTATCCAAAGACATTTAACTGAGATTGGATGGTAAAACTGATCCCATTATCAAAATGTATTCTCCTGGAAAACTCAATAACATCAAGAGATGTTAAAAAGTACTAGATATACATGTAAAATTATGAGTAATAAATAAAAATACATAGTACCCTGCTCTGGATTCATAGACATCCTTACTCAATCATATCATAGTTTCTCTGAGAAAAATTAGTTTGGAATTATTTCAAAACCACGTCAAGATATTGATCTAGAGTTGAAAAAATTTCTCACAATCACTTTATATATCTACAAATGATATATTATACAAACTTTACACTAATTCCAATAGTAATCCTCAACTACTCAGTGATAACAAGCATACCCTCCAATAAAGATTATGTGATATAAGGAATAGATTCTAATAGAAATGTAGGTGGGTGATATTACAATAATCCCATGGTAAAGTCTAATACATTTTGTGAAGTTTGTGGAGAAACCTCTATGGGAAGAACTAGACAGATAAAACCCTTACTAAGATAAATATCAATTACTATTATAGAAACCACATGCCCTACTATGGGATGTCCTTCTTGGGGACATTCAAGTGGTAGAGGTCCCACCACTTTAAGAGTGTGTTTATCATCACCATCCTTGAATATGACTCAAGTCCATACTATATTAATAAATCTAAAATTCCAATAACATTGATCAAACAGTGATACCTGGAAGACTAGGTTGTAGATATGAAAATAAGACAAGTATAAGGTCCCACTTCACAAGAGATACACTACCCAGCTTCAAACATCAAAATTCATCCCGAAGGGTGAGGTCTAAAATATTTAATTTTTATGGTACTATAATATGGATTATAGATTAAAAGTTATATAGTAAAACACTCATTAAGTTTAATTTTTCATCCCCATTTAATGAAAACCATTTTTTAACCTTATAAATTTTAATTTGTCTAGCCTATATATAATGGTATAATTATTAAAATTTTCATTCTCAATTTAGATATGAATAAAAATATAAATTCAAATTGGAATCCCATTTAGTAGAAACCAACTAAACTATTAAACTATATATCCATGATTCCATATCTATAGACACATAAAAAATTTCATATATTGTTCTTTCATCATGAGTTGTGGGATACGACCATTTATGATTATTCATACAATTTTTATAACTAATTTTCTTTATCTCATTATCCTATAAGAAATTATAGAAAATATATCAATATAAATCTATAAACATAGAATAAAAAAATAGGTAGTAAAAGTTATTAAATATGTGTTTAATGGAGTATGTATGACCTACAAATCCCTAAATACCTATGATGATACATGAGATAATGATCCCATTCCAAACTTGGTAAATGGGAAAATTCTATAAAACACCAAATCAATAATCATATAATAAAAAACAGTAGTAAAAGTGACTAAATATGTGTGGAATTAAATATTTATGAATTATAAATCCATAAATTACTATTATGATGCATGTGATAATTCTCCCATTTTGAACATGATAAAGTGTAACGTTACATAAAATAAAACATCTTAAATAATGTGAATCTCCAAAAAAGGAATATATTTTAACTTTAATAGGTAAAAACTAGAACTATAAGTCCCATCCCATGAAAAATGGGGTTTCCCATACATGTGTGTTGTATACTCCTATGTGTATCCTTATTACCAAATTTTGAAACATTCTAGTCTGCTATCTACCAAGCTCAAATATTGGGACAAAGGAAAACATTCAAGCTCTCAAACACAATTGTGACATCTGTTTACTAGTTTAGAGAAATGTGACTAGTCAAGTGTCCATACGGAATTAAGTGAGAAATAATGTTCTTTCCATTATCTTCATCTTACTTATCAAAATATAAATAACTATATCCCCTAGAACCCTCTATGCACTCGTTATACATCCAATATCTACATATGACCATCCATTTGAAGAAAAAAAGAGGTCTGAAAGAATAAAATGGATCCAAACCAAGATATTAAACATGAATAATTCAAGCCACAATGATACATCATGAGATGGGAATATAACTTATAGGTATTCATCCAAAGATAATGTTCACCTATACAGATTATAAAATCAGGATATACATTCCGAATTATAATCAATATATTAGAGAATGTAGTTAGGAGTCTTGTGAATGCTTCATGGAGATGATACATAGGTTGTTACATTATGGAGTAAACTTGTGAAAAAAAATAAAAAAACACCTACATCAGTATTCAAAATAACTATATGGTCATTGTCGATTCATCCCTAGGAGAAGAACATTTGATGAAGACCCCACCAGAAGCATAATAAATTTTGGATGAATTATTTAAAAAAATAAAAAATAGAAAGGAGAGAGTCCCCTATCCTAGAGATGAATTCACTTGGTAGAAGAGATGACAAAACTAGCTAGTCGTCCTGAGGAGATATCATAGAAGATGTAAATGTATTATTTCATTTGTAACCAAAGTGTACACTTGATTACACTAAAAATCCTATCGTTACAGTTATATGAATGGCCTCATCTCATGTACAACTACAAAGATAGAGAAGAATACACATTGATGTGTGATATAAACGTTTTACACTACATAAATTATTAACCATACAGGAAAAATAAATACAAAAAACGGGTGTGGTTAGTAATATTACACCCTTAAATTATATTAAATTAATGATATAACTTATTGTTTCTCACACAATTCCAAATGAAAATTGTAAGAATCAAGTTCATTATTAAGGTATGGAATGTTTTTATTTCAATCAATTTTTGGTATAATTTATTAATTATGGAATAATGAGATTTCCATTTGAGGTCATGGGTTTATCGGGGTGTCCAGGTCTTGTTCAGAGATCAGATCATGGATTTTTTGAAGAAAAGTAAAGGTTACACAGTTAGTAGAAACCTTGTGGGGTAGGCATCTTGATTATTACAAACAATGAGAGGCAAGATATTGGGTTCATATAGGATTCATAGTTCGAGGAAAACATGTGGATAGAGTTTCACACCCATGTTAGGGCCTCTATAGTTTTTGAAAGTGGGATGAGACATGGTTTGACCATATTTAGGAAAACTTTGCATGCAACTCTTGTGAGGTTCCTCTCCTTGCAGTCGTGGGAACACGGTTAGTGCACAGTCTAGCCAATGGTGAGGCCAAAATATACAAACTGTAGAATTGTAGGGAAATCATGATATTTTTCATAATTAATGTTACAAAAAAAATTTATTTTCAATTTAATATTCCTATGGACATCGCCTATAGGAGAGCTCCTCTTTGAATACTAATCAAGGAAATGTGAGATCTTCTTCATCTGAGATCTGAATCAAGAGTCATCCATCTCATTGGATCCATGACTGTAAATAATAAATTTCATTTTTTTTGTTCATTATTTTTCTTGGCATCGACTTCACTATTTATGTGCATGTTAATATTCACAATTTATGGGGTTTTCATCTATTATTTTTTTATCCTGATTTAAGTTGAATTAAGATCTGATATCAGAAATGCACTGTACTAAAAACCTATAGAAATTGATCTAATTCATTTACCTAGATTTATGGGTGTTTATATATATATGTCATTATGTCACATGCTAGAACTTATGAGTGATTCCATTGAAATGGAAAATAATGATTGATTAAAATGGATAGGTATAACCTATATAATCAATGATACCCATTGATAAATAACTGAAGGTTATGAATATTGAATTGGAACCACCCCTTGTGTGAGTTGTTTAATTATGTGTACCACCATGTGTTCTATATGAATTGATCACTTTTAAACAATCCATTTACCCCATTCTATGGGACATAAAATGATGAATTTAATTGTTAACTATAATTGAAATTTTATTTCATAAAAATAAGGGAATGAAAAACTATTTCTCTAGGATGTGTCCATGTATTTTATTACTTAATCATGAGTTATTATTATGTTAAATATTCCCACATGATATAATTATGAGTCTAAGACTCCTAATATTATCTCGTACTTGATCCACCTCATGTGTTGAGGTTACATTAAAAAGATCGTAGTAATTAAAACTGATACAATTAAATGAATTTGATTGAATTTTTTCCATATTCCATTATTGACACATGGGATCTCATATTAACTCCATGGACTAACTCATCTAGATGATTCAATACTTATTCATGAGTTATATTTGGACTCTTTAGTGGACTACAATGAGAGGACTCATATGTTTTACTGTTATGTTCCCAAGTTACTCATGGAAGATTTATATGCATTTCCAAGGATGTTCTCACAAGTTTGATTATATATATTCTAGGAGTGAGACTTAGTATCCCTTATCTGACTACTCAGGGAAAACTCAGTGAGGATGATGTTATACCACACCTAGAGAAAGACCTCTATTTTTATGAGGATATCCATGGATGGGATTTTAGGGTGTTTGGTTTATGTTATTCTTTAAGAGATGCCAATCATCCAAATAAGGAATTCCACAAATAGGCTTAGGTTCTAAACATAATAATTTATGAAATGATTTATATGAAGCCTCTACGAAGCAAAATCACATGATAATATTCGAACAAAGTCTTATATCATATATTATTTCTTAGTTAGTAAACTCTTCATCACATATCATTATGATGTAAGAAGGTCTATGTTCTAGGTCCTAAGACAACATACTAAAAAGATATAGGAATGACTGTTTATTTAGAGACATTTGGCTAAGGCTGAAGATTCTATCAGAGGATTGGTGTCCATGAAAACCCATTCTTTTATGGGTTGTTTAATTTCAACAATTACATTATGTATTTTATTACTTACTGCATTGTTTATTTTTGATATATTCACAATTTGGATGGAATTTGATTGCATTAATGGTGTCATATAGGGATTTTATCTCACACCCTAATCAGGCCATCTTTGGAACCTTAGATGATTATATGACTACAAGTATGGATATGTGAAAGCTCCAGAGACCCTAAACCTGACATAATTGGACATTACATTACTTTTTCAGAATACTTAATACATAACAAAAACCTACACTCAATGATCGTAATAGTTTAGTGTCTTTGGAAACTCGGAACACAATCTTCTAACCCTGGGGAAGAGAAAACATGAAAAGGGTGAGCTCAAATTCTAAGTAAGGGTAAACATAGAGAACATAAAACAATACATAAACATTTGAATGAAAAAGCCTGAACATAAAATCTAAACATCAAAATCTTGAGAAAAGACATTAATCATGGAAGTACATAAGGCATATATCATAAAGGAACATCAGTCATGATAAAATATCATGGGAATAAAACATTTAATTTTCTCAAACCATTAAGCACATGATATGATTTCTATAGTATCTAAGGAATTGCGGCCAAGACCATCTTAGTGGACAAAGTCCCTTCCTGAATCGAGTTCACTCCTCTTTCCAGTCTTGTATAACTGAACCAGATTAACATACTATTCTATCCATGTCTATCTCATGAGATATAAATCGTTACCCAATGCATTGGAGGGAGATATCGGTCCCACCAATCTCATAATGAAATCATACTTTCGTGTGCCACAAAATAAACATTCATCATTCATAATAACCAAATGAATAAAATGGGTTTCATAAACATCATCCCATCATAAAATATTCCATATAAAAAAAATGGATATAATTTAATCATAATAAAAATAAAACCATGTAAATAATAGATACAATATACTTGAAACAGAAACGTACTTAATAATGTCATCTTATATGGAAAATAGTTTTGATAAAACACTTGAAATGAATTCTTTAGGAAAATATTCATTCTTCATCAAAATCATTTTCTTCTCTCAAAATGACGTGAAATTTTAAAATAAAAGGATCATAAAAACATGTATAATAAGCTTCAAGAAAATTCTGCGTTATGAAACAGTAAAAATCTACTCATGTCGTATAAGTTAAAAAAACATTCTCCTCGTACTTTTTCGGAAAAGTAAATATCTACCACGTATGGTAAAAAAAGAAAGATTCCTTAAATACCATGTAGTAAAAGTAACAAAATGGGTAAAAAGGACCTTAAAACTACATGAATTCATTTTTAGAAAACAAGGACAGGGATGATAAATATAACCCCAGTAAATACTTCCAAATAAATAATCTCGGAAAAAAACCAGATTTGCAAAATTATCCCTTACCTTAGGTCTGATATGTGTTGTATGTATCCGAACCTCCTGTATAATGAATTAAATAATGTCATTGACTTATTACAGGATCATATTCATTATTATGATATCATATATGGTTCATTTATAACTTAATATTACTCGTTCTTTTGTAAATT
The DNA here is from genome assembly GCA_963277665.1 of Viscum album. Taxonomy (NCBI): domain Eukaryota; kingdom Viridiplantae; phylum Streptophyta; class Magnoliopsida; order Santalales; family Viscaceae; genus Viscum; species Viscum album. Next base: position 1,979,546 of record CAUJRU010000072.1, read on the forward strand.
ACATTTTAAAGCAGTGTTTTGGGTAAAATTGTTTCATTTATCATACATGTTTCGACAGGTTGTTCATGATATTATTACTTATATACTGATTTAATGAATTCCAAAATATAAAACATGATTTATATATAATATATATTCAGAATATAAATATATATGATAGATCGATAAATAAAATGAAATACACCGTTCATGGAGATGGTAGGCCGTACGTACGCATGAACACTGTTTTTGTTTCCTTATTGAATTAAATGGAATTAAGTAAATGAAACATATATGTACATAAATACAGTATCAATATTATGTAATATATTTCATTATTATTTATTATATATACTTTATAATCATACTTGAATGGTTAATCATGGAAAATGAATCTCATCGCGTTCGTGGAGACGGTAGTCCGTACATACGCACGAGCGAAGATATCATTCCCATGATCATGGATTTGTATCTAAGTGTATGTATAATATTTCATAATCAATATCAATTTAAAATAATCTTATATAGTAATTTATTTACAACATTATACCCATCCATGTACGGTGGCGGTGGAAAACATATTACACCAATGCGTGGAGACGGTATTACATACTTACACACGTGCGGTAATTTCGTTTTCCGTAGGATGGATAGAAGATGAAATAGGGTTGATTCATATTAATAATAACATCTCAGTATATTATTGATACATATTTTATTACATTATAGTGAAACAACTAAATAAGAAGAGGTTGAAGAAAAATGAATCTTGAAATAATCGGTTGAAGAGATTACCTCTTCGTTGACGCACCTCTTTTAAGCTTCCACTTAAGGCACTATAGTTGGGATTTGGAGGAGACCAGATCCTATATAATGTTTCTAGGGAAGATTATAAGGGAAATGGGCTGGGTTTTTCTGAGCTTGAAGTCTCAAAATTGTGTGATGAGAAGAGGGAGATGGTGCCCTTTTATAAGGGAGGAGAGGGGCACTTTAGGAAAAAAATAAAATATTATTTTATAATAAAGTCATATTCGGTTTATAATGGCTCCAAAGTGACTTAGATCGAATATAATTTGGGGATGGGTCGAAATATTCTCAACCAATATTTTTAGACAAATTTAGGTTTCTAATTTAACCTTATCATTTAGATTTAAGTCTAAGTTAAATAATTTAACTTTTACTGTGTCTTCTTGTTTCCTTACACTATATGGTTAATAAACATACTATAACAAGTCAATCTAACCCCATGTTGTTAATTTTTAATATATATAACCTTATCTAAGTCATTTAGCTGAGTTGTAGATTTTTAGGAATAGAATAACAATTAATAATATAATATTTGTTTTAATAACTATTTTATGTCAATTTTGACACTATTTGGTAATTGATTTTTGTCAAACTCATAACAGCATGATTAGTTCAAAAAAAGTTTCTTTAAAATATACTAACATGTCATATTAACCTTGAAATTTTTTGGAATTCATAAAATGTTTAAAATTACATTTATTATGGTATTTATAACATCAATTATGCTAATATTCCTTTTATAAGGTAATTTCTGCATCATCATTGTGTCATAAATAAATTAATTTATTTAATGTTTAAAAATTATAAATAAAATACCATTATGTTAGAAATAATTTTATATTTATAATGAATATTTATAGTCTAATTTATATTATGTATAACCATATTTTAAAAATGTTGTAGTTATTAAACATTGATTTTAACTCTTTTAACTCTTCTTTGAATTAAATAATAATATATGTACTATTCTTATTAAAGTGGACATAAAGGGTCATATTTTATTCCCAAGGTTATTTTTGGTCTAATTACACCTGTCCAATAGAATTAACACATGTGTTAGGGTAATAATAATATCATTTTTACCCTTAATTACCCTATTTCTGTTTAACCATGGTAAATAAAAGTAAAAAGTTATTATTCACCAAAAATTATTTTCATCACATTGAACCAAATTTTACTCCTTGATATTAACCATGTCTCTCGGATGTTTGAATTCAACTCACAGAAGTGGTAAAATTATGATTTTGGTACAATTTCAAATGATCCTAGGAGGTATGTAAAAGACGATAAAAACTTCAAAATAATTTTTAATATCTCTAAAATTATTATAAACTGACTCCAATGAATTACATTGAATATATATATATATATATTATTTATCTATTTTGACCTAAAATAAATTTAAATAAAAAAATAATTATTTAAATAAAAAAGTCGGGTTTTTCATGGTAACCTAGTGTTTTCACTATTCGTCAAAAATTGAAAGATTTCAGAAATATGCAATAAATTCACTCTAGACTACTTTCAATATTCCAAATCCAAATATGAATTCCATTTTGGAAGATAAAATTTATAAAATTTTAAAAACTGGGTATTACTATTCATAACAGCTAGTTCATAATAATATTATAATAATATCTCATTTAGTGAAACTCGGTATTGCGTTTAGCACACGCTATCAAGGAAGGTTTCTCTGGCATGCAACACAAGCCTAAAATAGTGTTTGCATACACTGTAATCTAATACGGTGTTGCGTATAGTGCAAACCAATCTTGGTGTAGTGTACAACACAAGATATCAATGAAATTAAAAAGAATATTTCTCATAAAATCGCGGGGTGTTACATTCTACCCCCCTTAAAATGAATTTATCCCTCAAAATTCATTGGGGTTATAAATCATTTACTACTTGTAAGTTTCTTTTATAGAAACCCACATCATAAAATGAAATTATAAATCTTAATTTTAAAAAGTAAGGTAAGAAACATAACGATTACCCAAATTAACTCATCACTAGATTTCCACTTGAAAGAACATAGGGGAAAATATGGATATAGAAGAAAAAATTAACCATCATGTTCTAAGGGAGAGTGGTTGAGGACATGGCTATGAAGGAGATATCAATCACACAGCCATAAATTTGTGATGATCTAAGGTACTATCTGATTCATCGGACATAAAGACACATGGAAAAAAATTTTGGTTTTCACGATCTTTTCTCTAATGTTTATGAATTTGAATTAGGAGAAATACTTACTTGATTTTGGTACAGTTTTTTGTGCATTGATAAAATTTCCACTTCATTTACATAAATAAATGAGGTTGACTTTGTCATTATTGAAGTGTTAGAAGATCATACGATAGAATGATGTGTCACTTCATCTGTCTCTAACAAAATATTAGCAAAATTTATTAAATCTACAAAAGTCCATATATGGTGAAAATAATTGTATATGGATCCAAAAATGGACTTGTACTTCATATATCATACCACATAATAAAATAAAACTACTTTCTACTAACCTAAGACATTCTGTAGCCCAGATGTAGGTGATAAAGGCCTTTCATACTTCAGTTGTGGGTTCGATTCCTGCATCCCTGTCCGACGCAATGGGTTGTCATCCATCTTACAGGTTGTACTTTTTCTAAAACAATAATATTACCACATTATAGAAATAATATCAAAATTTTATACACTTAAACAATACTATATGATGTCCAACTTAATGCATTCCAACCATTATGATTATCAGAAATACTTCTGTCTATTCTCATAGTATACAGAAAACAACTACTAGAAAGGTAATCTACCAAGCATGTGAATACCATTATTTATCTCCCATATATCCAAAGATATATATATATCTTGTTGCTCACATTCTGAACATGTCAATTCCGTAATAATGCATTCTCTTGAAAAATGAATACCCATTGAACCTTAGTGAAAACATAATTATTGTCAAAAGTTAACTCTTTCCACATACCGAAATACCAAAAATTTGTATACTCAAAACATGATATGACATTGTCCTTATACCAGTCATGAGCTCATTAATACTATAAAACATATCATTATCTCCTTATCCTTTCATTATGCACATATCATCTACCTTCCAAAAAAATTGAATAACCCTTCATGGTTACCGGTACCATTCATCATATACTTTCAAAAACCAAAGGAAAGACAATAGTGTAACAATCCTTAGATTTTTCTTTATTCCATAGTATCATACATTATTCTTGATAAACATACAATAATTCCACTACCTCCTTAAATCACTGACTGAGCTTCATCATTTCTTTCGTCTCATATATCATTTTTAGTCTCTTCATCATCGTCAACATAAATACTACCCATACGACCATGGTGATTCGCTTCATGAAATTTTCCCTCAGAGCATTGGTTTGCATAATTCCCTTACATTCCACATTTAAAACAATTAACCGTTGTTTACATCTTAGAAATACCATTATATTTTTCCATGGTGTTAACTGAACCTTTTAATTTATAATTACTGGCTTTGTGTACTTCTATTCCACACCCAAAGAATCTTCCAGTTCCTTTAAAACTTTCTCCCTGATGCCTCTTACCACAATATTTACATGATGGAAATTGAACTTTCTTTCCTCTATGATCATCATGAAACTCCATCTTTCTCTTATTAGCTGAGTCAGAAAACATACCAAAGTTGAGATTATTGATCATATTATGAGACTGATGATTATGAATAATAACGATGTTTGGATTTCCAAATCATGTTTTATTTGGTTTCTCATGAAGAATATCATTCCATTGTCCATCATATCATCCATTATCGTGAATCATCCTATTTCGAGCCATTTTCTAAAACCCAAAAAGAATAGTGTGCGATCAAAAATCATGCTAGGAAAACAACATAATAAAGGGGGTGTACCTTCAATATATAACATCTTAGGTTTAATTCTAAGATCATTACCGTTATTCTAGGACTTTAACCTATATGTATACTTATCCTTAGGGACATCCCTTGACATACCTTAAAAATACCTCTAGGGATTTCACTAATGTTTTTGCATCCTACTTTTTCAAAGGTTAACTAAACATTTCCTCTAATACCAACTATAGAGACCCCAAACCTAACGTAGATGGACATTACATTACTTTAGCGAAATACTTAATACATAAAAAAACCAACACTCAAGGATCGTAATAGTTTAGTGTCTTTCGAAACTCGGAACACAATATTTTAATCATGGTGAAAGATCTTCAACATCTTCCATAAAGATCTTCCCCTTTTGTTTTCTTACCTAAAACCATTCTTTATATCCTGGGGAAATGAAAACATAAAAAAGTTGAGCTCAAATTCTCAATAAGAGTAAACATAGAGAACATAAAACAATCCATAAACATTTGAATGCAAAAACCAGAACATAAAATCTAATAATCAAAATCTTGAGCAAAGACATAAATCTTGGAAATAAAGGAACATAAGTCATTATAAAATATAATTTTAATAAAACATGTAATTATGGGAAACCATTAAGAACATGATATGATTTCCATAGTAGCCAAGGCATTGCTGCCAAGACCATCATAGTGGACAAAGTCCCTTTCTGAATCGAGTTCACTCCTCGTTCCAGTCCTGTATCACTAAACCATATTAACTTACCATTATATCCATGTCTATCTCATGAGATATAAATCTTTACCAAATGCATTGAAGGGAGATATAGGTCTCACCCATCTCATAAGGAAATCATTTTTTCATGTGCCACAAAATAAACATACATCATTCATAATAACCCAACGAATAAAATGGGTTTCATAAACATCATCACATCATAACATAATCCATATAAAATAAATGGATATAATTTAATGATAAGAAAAATCAAACCATGTAAATAATAAATACATTATACTTGAAACATAAACATACTTTATAATGTCATCTTAGATGGAAAATAGTTTTGATAGAACACTTGAAATGAATTCTTGAAGAATATATCCTTTCTTCTTCAAAATCATTTTCATATCTCAAAATTCCATGAAATTTTAAAAGAAAACGATAATGAAAATTTGTAGAATATGCTTCATGAAATTTAGGCATTATCGAAATGTAAAAATTGGTTCATTCCATATAAGTTAAAAAAACATTCTCCTCGTACTTTTGTCGGAAAATTCAAAAAGTACCTTGTATGGTAAAAAAAGAAATATTCAATACATACAATGTAGTAAAAGAAAAATAATGGGTAAAAAGGACTTTAAACATTCACGAAATCATTTTTAGAAAACATGGACATGGATGATAAACATAAACACAGTACAGACTTACGAATAAACAATCCCGGATAAAAACGAGATTTGTAAAATTATCCCTTACCTTATGTCTGATATGCTTAATATGTATCCAAAACTCCAGTATAACGATTTAAATAATTTAATTGACTTATTAAATAATCATTTTCATAGTTATAATATCATATATGGTTCAATTATGACTTTATATTACCTGTTCTTTTTTAAATTCAATGTTAAAGCCGCGTTTTGGGTAAAATCGTTTCATTTATCGTACGTGTTTGGACATGTTGTTCTGGATATTATTACATATATACTGATTTACATAATTCCAGAATGTAAAACATTATTTATATATAATATATTTTCATAATATCAATATATATGATAGATCGATAAATGTAATGAAATACACTGTTCATGGAGACGGTAGGTCGTATGTACACCTGAATGGTGTTTTCGTTTCCTTATTGAATTAAATGGAATTAAGTAAATGAAACATATATGTACTTAAATCACGTATCATTGTTATGTAATATCTTTCATGATTATTTTTTATATATACTTTATAATCATACTTGAATGGTTAATGATGGAAAAAGATTCTCATCGCGTTCGTGGAGACGGTAGTCCGTACGTACGCACGAGCGATGATATCATTCCCATGATCGTGGAATTGTATTGAACTATATGTATAATATTTAAGAATCAATATCACTTTACAATAATCTTATATAGTTATTTATTTACACCATTATACCCATCCATGTAAGGTAGTGGTGGAAAACAGATTACACCACGACGTGGAGACGGTATTCTGTACGTACACACGTTCGGTGATTTCATTTTCCATAGGATGGATAGAAGATGAAATTTGGTAGCTTCAAATTTATAATAACATCACAGTATATTAGTGATACTGATGTTATTACTTTATAATGAAACAACTAAATATGAAGAAGTTGAAGAAGAAAGAAACTTGGAAGAATCGGTAGAATAGATTACCTCTCCTTCGACACACCTCCTTTATGATTCCTCTTAAGGAACTAGAGTTGGTATTTTGAGGAGACTGGAACTTCTATAATGTCTATAGGGAAGTTTCTAAGGTAAATGGGTATGTTTTGGTCGAGATTAATGGCTCAAAATTGTGTGAATGGAAGAGGGAGGAGGTGCCCTTTTATAAGGGAGGAGAGAGGCACTTTAGGAAACACTTAAAATATTATTTTATAAAAAAGTAATATTCAATTTATAATGGCAAAAAAGTGACTTATTTAGAATATAAATTAGGGATTGGTCGAAATATTCTCAACAAATAGGTTTTATACATGTTTAGGTTACTACTTTAACCATATCATTTAGATTTAACTCTAAGTTAAATAATTTAACTTTTACCGTGTCTTCTAGGTTTCTTACACTATAAGGTTAGTAAACATAAAATAATAAGCCAAACTAACTCCAAGTGGTTAATTATTAATATATATAACCATATATAAGTAATTTGACCTAACCTTAGATTTATAGGAATATAATATAAATTAATAATATAATATTTGTTTTAAAAACTATTTTATGTCAATTTTGACACTATTTGGTAATTGATTTTCTTGAAACTCATAACAGCATGATTAGTTAGAAAACAATTAATTTAATCAATACTAACATGTCATATTGACCTTGAAAATTATTTTAATTAATAAAAAGTCTCAGATTACATTTATTTGGGTATTTATAACATCAATTATGTTAATATATCATTAATAAGGTAGTTTCTGCATCAACATTGTGTCAGAAATAAATTAATTTATGTAATGTCTAAATATTATAAATAAAATAAAATTATATTGGAAATAGTTTTAGATTTCTATTGAATATTTATAGTCGAATTTATCTTATGTATAACCCTATATTAAAAATGTTTAGTTATTAAACCTTCATTTGAACTCTTTTAACTCATCTTTGAATTAAATAATAATATATGTCCTAATCCAATCCATGTGGAACTAAAGGGTAATATTTTATTCCTAAGGTTATATTTTTATGAATTAGAGTTTTCCAATAGAATTAGGACATGTGTTAGGGTAATAATAATATCATTTTTACCCTTAATTTCCCTATTTACTTTTAACCATTTTAAATAAAATTAAAAAGTTACTATTAACCAAAAATTATTTTCATCTTCTTAAACCACATTATACTCCTTGATATTAACTATGTCTATCATATATTATAAATTAAACTCACAAAAGCTGTAAATTTATGTTTTATGTACAATTGAAAATGCTCCTATGAGGTGGGTAAAAGACGGTAAAAATTTCAATATAATTTTTATATCTCGAAAATTATTATAAACTGACACCAATGAATTAAATTTAACTTATATGTATATATTATTTATATATTTTGACCTAAAATAAATTTAAATAAAATAAATAATTATTTAAATAAAAAGTCGGTTGTTAAATAGAAACCCAGTGTTTTCACTATTCATCAAAAATTGAAAGTTTTTAGAAAATTACCAGAAATTCACCCTAGGATAATTTCAATATTCTGAATCCAAAAATGAAGTCCATTTTGAAGGACAAAATTTATAAAATTTTAAAAAGTGGTTATTTCTTTTCATAATGGCTAGTTCATAATAATATTATAATAATTTCTCATTTATTGAAACTCGGTATTGCGTATAACACACGCTATCGAAGAAGGTTACTCTCGCGTGCAACGCAAGCCTAGAATATTGTTTTCATAAACTGCCAGCTAATACGGCATTACTTATTGCTCAAGATAATCTTGGTGTAGCGTACAACACAAGAAATCAATGCAATTCAAAAGAATATTTCTCATAAAATCTCAGGTTTTCACAAAAGCGACATTTCATCGGTTTTCGATTGCTGGCTTGGAGAATAGGAGAAAATGATCGAGATATGGATTTTGATAATAGATGGAATAGTTTTCGGTCATTTTGGTATATTTTTCATATATTCTACACCTTCCATATATACTTATTTTTTAGGATTTGTATATATAGGACTAGATCATCAATTTATATGAGATTACTTCTGGAACAATTAAATATATTTGGATGATGATGTTATTCTACTTTCTGATTGATTTAATGTTTACTATTTTGATTAAATGTTTTCTACTACTATGTTATACTATGAGAAGATGTAGTAGTCATCCCACAAATACACCTGAGGCCCTTAACGCTAGTCCGCATTCTCAAATGCTTAGGGATATTCCCTTGAGGCCATGTAGAAAACCTGTTTGGGGGTAGCATTCAATGGAATATGGATGTGGGAAATTACAAAGTGGTATGAGAGTGTCTTTTATAGTTTTCATTTATATTTTTACCCAATTTAATGGGATAGAATGTATTAGTAATTTGGTAATGATCTCTTCTTAGTTTTATAGAACTCACATTCAAGAAAAATCCATATTTCCTTGAATGAAAATTCTGATTTTTTGATGTTTACTATTATAATTGATTTGATTCCACTGTTGGGTGATTCGATTCAGTTGTGATGTTATCATTGATAAAATTATGGGTTATATTTTGTTACAAACTAATCAGATGAGGATATTCCATCTCATGAATCATTTTTAAAACTTATTGGAATAACCTTCCATGAATTATTCCATGAAATATCATATCCATTACTTATTTTCATGATATTGGGTTAGGTTCCATGGAAGATATACCTAATTTTTTATAGATATTATATGAACAGAAATTGTAAAAACATTTTGTTACATTGATTCCATACCATAACATAATTATTTTTTTCATAATTAGGATATATCGGACACCCTATGCATCCAATTGTGGCATGTTGATTCATTGACCATGAGTCGCATGGATTAGAATATGTAATGGTGTGCATTATGTGGAATCCATATTTTCATCCATGAGGAGTATGGGCCTCATTGAATTAGAATAGGTAAATAATTTGATGAAACAATGTAAAATTAATGTGAAATAAATATTTGAATTAAAAGGATAATTAATTTTTTGTTGCAAAGAACATGACCCACACCATACCTTAGTAGGGGCAGTAGGCATAATCGTATATTACCTTGCCATCTAAATGCTTCCTAGACCAGACTCAAGGACTAGTAATAGGGGTTTCATTCAACATTTAGAAGAATTATACTATCTTATTGTAATATTTTTGAATTTAGAGTTACTTAAATCATGAATTGGTGTGTGAACTTTGAATTTGTAGAGATATGCCACTGTGATGTCCTCCAGTTAGATGCTAAGAGGGTGGAAGTGATGATAATGTGAGTGTGGTAGATTAGGGGATATTGGTAGATCCTCCAGTAGTATCATCTAAGAAACCAGGGATTATAACATACATAGGTGCCGAGGAAAATTCTCCAATGGATTTATGAGTTTTATGAAGACCATTCAGGGACCACCGTGGCCTATCCTGACTATTGAAGAGGAGACATGTGAGTTCCTATTTTAGCATCCACCCACATTTTCTAGATATGGTGGACCATATTCTATGGATTCGTGGTTATATTCCATTCCATCTATCTTAGAGATACTCAATATATCTCCCATGAGAAGGGTAAATTTCTCTAATTATATACTGTATGATTCCTCAAAGAGACGGTGGGATGTCATTACTTGGAAAAATATTTATCATGAGATTTCATTGAGGGATTTTCATACAATCATATTTGATTACTTATATCCCAATTTGTTTATGTCTTAAAGAACATGAAATTTCATGCATTTGGAGTATGGAATGTTATAAGTTATGGTTTATTTGGAGTATTTTATAGAGATCCTATGCTTCATACTTATTCTGATGGGTGATGAGTTATCTAAAGCCATGTGATTTGTGGATGGTACCAGGTATGAAATACAATCACAGATGAATGTATTTCTTCTTACTACTATTTTTTAATAGTGAATCATGTTTTTATCACATATCATAATCTAAGAGAAGATTACAATGAAAACTCTAGTGGTTCAACATCAAGATATAGTACCGCATCAATCAGTAGTAAGAAGTGTCTTTGGAAGCTTCCATGTGGTGATATCAATATCAAAAGTGCATACTTAGGTATCTATGTGTGGTGCCGCCAGTGTGGTGGTATGGGACATACAAGACATCAATGCTTGATAGACATAATCTAGAGCTGATCCTGTAGAAACAAGAGAAATATATAATTCTTTGCATATGTTTTAATTTAAGAGCTATTGAGAGAGGGTATGAACTGAATCCTAGTGAAAGAGTGGGTCAGTAGGGAGATGGAATGCATCCAATCAATCAGGAATAGGTGGTGGTTATGGAAATGGTATTCAGACCCCATATTTTAAGTAATAGTATATTGGATCTCCTCTAGGTATCCATGATTTATCATAGGTCCACATATCCATCAAGATATACGCAGTGCAACTCGACCCTGTTGAGAAGAGACTCAGACCATCCACTATGAGTGGTACTATTATAGATTGACTTTGTATTAGAATATTCTCTTTTCAATATAGGTGATTCTCATAGATTTATATTTGTTCCAACAATGGATATCCTTAGGATCAGTATTCAATGTACTGATGGAATTATGATTCTTGATACTCTATTGGTAATTATAACAGAGGAAATACATCGGTGTAGGGAGTTCCCCCTCTAGATTTTTGGTTTCACATTATATAGGACCTAGTTTTCCTCGAGATAAATGGTTTCAACATCATTATTGGGAAGAAATGGTCAGTTCCCATTCATGATTTCATTTATTTATATCACCAAAGGGTGACCATCACATCACTAGAGGGAATAGAGTTCATTCATAAGGGTGAATGGATTGTTCGGCTGAGCAGAGCTAGACCTGAGCATCATAATTTGGGTGGGATAAGAGATGAGATTGCATGTGTATATATGGATTAACAAGGAATACATCAAGAAGATTTTCCAACAGTTGTTGATCATATCGGGGTCGTTTTCGGAGATTAATTTTCCGGATTAAATCCTGTGAGAGTGGTATAGTTATCTATCGATCTAGTGCCAAGAGTTTCAAGGAAATTCATTCCTCCTTATAGGATGTATACTATTAATTGGTTGGATATCAAGAGGTAGCTACAGTATTTAGAGGAAAAATGAGTTTTCCTACCAAGTACTTATCTATGAGGATCACTGGTCCGATGTGGAAAAGGCTGACAGAACTCCCAAGTTATGTGTGAATTATCATAAATTTAACCAATGCACGGTTAAGAACTGATATCCCTAACCTAGGATTAATGATCTCTTCAACCAAATCCAATGATCAAAAGTTTTATCGATGTTTTATTTGATATTTTTTTATCATCATGTGTGTTTTAGTTCCTAATACATACCTTTCGCAAGCTTTTGTCATAGATATGGTCTATATGAGTATCTTATTATGACATTTGGTGTCTGAATGTGCCAAATGTTTTCATGGAACTATTGAACTGAGTTTTCCATCATTATCTATTTTTTTTCCGGGGTATTCTTGGATGATATCTTGTTGTATTCTCACACTCGACATTACCCTGCCAAATATATAATATTTTATTGAGAACACTAAATAGAATTAATTATTTTCTAAGATCGCAAAGTGAAACTTCTGGATGGATCAAATTCACTTCCTCTATCACATTATCATTGAAAAAGGAGTATAAGTAGACCCAGATAAGGTGAGAGATATAGTTTCATGGGAGTATCACAAGTACTTTATTGAGATAAAAAATTTCTTAGGGCCAGTTGGTTTTAAAGGTGTTTCATACAGGACTTATCATGCTAACTAGCGGTGATCAGATGCTTAACTAAGAAGAGTGTATATTTTTTGGATCACATATATGAGATCCATTGGCTGAGTTTATATTGTAATCTCACATAGAGGTTCTTTCACATTGTTTTCATAACCCTATAACATCAAAGTTGAGGGAGAAAAGTTGTATTTAGTGAGGCCCAATCGGAAACATGTCTGGATAGGAATGAGATTGACCCATGTGACACTATCATTTAAGGCTCGTTAGATGTAAATATAATTGGTCTGGTTGGATAGATACAAGGGTCTGCTGTGTCCATGTATGACATCATCCTCATCTTGGTCCATTAACGATATGACATCATGGCATTCCACTAGGTCATTCTCTAAACAGTTTAACTATGTGGTAGCACCCTCAGTTTCAAACTCTTCAGAGCGTGAAAATAATTCAATGAGTGCTTTTCAGAGATCTTTTAAAAGATTGAAAACATCTAGGATTGAAATTTTGACCGGTATATGGGCTATTTTCATCAACACAGTATAATTTTAACTTACTGGTCTACGTTTTATAGTGTGGGGATTTTATTTTGCAGGTTCCTTGGAAGCTGATGTTGTTGATGTGGGAGTACTATTTATCGGGGCAGAATCCAGAAATACTTAATCTCTTAGTGGATTAGGCAGTCTAGGTCTTCCCACTTTCTAAGGAGGTGGTGTTATAGCCTTTAATCAGTCATCCAATATGATCATGTCATGGAAAACCCTATCATATGTGGTTGAATTACCCTATTCCTTCTGAGCCCGCTGGGGGGCTCTATCATGAGTTTCAGCTGTGTATATGGTTCGGGTAGAGTTTTAATTGAAGTAATGGATTCAAGCATATCCACATCTTCCCATATATCTTTGACCCTGATGACCTCTCCCTCCAGTTCCCAAATCAAGTAAATAGAACTCAAGTTCATAATTAGAACCATCATTTTCATAGTGATATATTAAATGTATAACATTAATAGTTCAGAAGGTCAACTCTTCATTTGATGAATATTCTACCTAATAGTTAAATTTTTATGGATACATTTTTTGGGGTAGTTCCAATGGTTTTGAGACTGTTGGGATGAAATATTATAAATTAATGGAAAATTTTTTAATTGAAAAAATCTCATATTTTTTAGCATCATGATTATTCTTTTGTCCATGTTTCTTTTTTGAGGACTGCCCTTTTGATGAATATGGATTTTCTGTAACTGAAGTGGTAAAAGACACAGTTGGTTGTTTTAATTGTGTTTGTAGAATGGATTGAGTTCAGTTGACTATTTTCCTGACCATCCAATAATATAATTTTTGGCATTCTTTCTTTTGACTTGATGTAATTTTCCTTTCACATATACATTGGTAACATTAACACATTCTACTAGGGATAGTGAATGTTTCACATTTACATTCCTAGAGTCAACCATCTTTTGTAGGAGGTCCTTAAAAATAAATTTTGGATGGGGTGACCCAACATTTTATGGATGGGTAAATAGTATGGAAGGTCCTCATCTCCTTCTTTGTTATGTTTAATTTCCCTTGGAAACTAAAAATGTTTTTTTTCAAAGCTAAGATGAAGTATCTAGGGACATAGTTATTTTGAAAAGAATATAAATTTTTTTAACTACTAAAATTGTATCCGCATTTTACCTTTTTGATCATCTTGATGAGGTGTTCGTTGATGTTGATGATCTTGAGGTGGATCCTTATGGGTTGATGATGGATTTGAATTAGGAGTGGGTACATGGGCCTACTTAATTATAAATGTATACACCTTTTCTTTTCATGTTCTTCTTCCCAGAGTTGATGGTATTACACGGGATTTTGATATAGTCTCTATTATAGAGCTTCCCACATATTGATCAATTGATTCCATATCCAGAAGATATCATGTATATTTAATAGGGATCAATGGGGTGCATAATTCATCATGGAGATTTTACAAAAGATAGATAGTAACTCCTTCTGAGGGAGTGTTATATTCAAGTACTTTTTTAATCTTGTACATTGAGAAATGAAATATGATTATCCTTCATTATCCATTTTTTCATGTTTTTTATATCAAAGACTTTTGTCTTATGTAGTGTTGAGCTGAACATGAATGAAATTTCTTAAAAATATCTTCACATCTAGTAATTGATCGATACTTAAGGATTGTATTCCAAATGAATATTGACCCTTGTAGTGATTGTA
Organism: Viscum album; assembly: GCA_963277665.1. Taxonomy (NCBI): domain Eukaryota; kingdom Viridiplantae; phylum Streptophyta; class Magnoliopsida; order Santalales; family Viscaceae; genus Viscum; species Viscum album. The sequence continues at coordinate 1,994,570 of CAUJRU010000072.1, forward strand.
TAAAACATATGAGCTTCACAACCTCTTGTTTCTTAGGGTTCCCCATTATGGGATCACATTGAGATATGAAATGAATCAAATTTTGATCTCGGTCTCTCGAGATATTATAGATTTGAAATGTGGAATTCCCATAATTTGGTTGGGGAGGGTTCAGATCCACCCATTTTGGATAAACCTTCTTTTCTATATTTATTGGACGACGCTATCCTTACACAGCTTCAAATTAATTTTTTAGTGACTCAATGGTTTTCCAAATCGTTTTAGAAACATCTAACTGAGTGGGTACTAGAAAAGCTATGGAATCTAGATCCTGATATAAGGAAAACCCTGGTGCATAAATTGTTAATACCACCAGTGGTGGTTCTTCTGGAATTTTTCTTGGATAACCCATGGGGATAGGCCAATGAGGATGTTCCCAACTCGATTCTTCTTATACTTTCAATAGAGGAAATTCATTATCAACATAGTTAGTTTCAAAAAAACCATATTTTATGAGGTGATCCTACTAGAAGAGAAAGACGAGGATCTATATGTGGAGAATGTCTACCGGGAATGTTGTTTCAGAGTAACTATACATTGAGCCTTCTCAACTCCTTAATCTCCTCTTCTTACTAAGAAAATATGTCCTCAAGAGAAAGGGATTTACCTTGTCCATGGGAATGCAAATACATGGTTTGAACATTAACTTTTCCCTTATTAGGGTCCTTTAAAAGAGGAATAATTTTATTATTTGAGGGGATACGTATATTTTGGGTAAGTCTCTGATTTCATGTACTCAGACCTCTTCCATTTACTTTGGTGTGGACTGCATTATGAATAATAACTTCATCATATGACTCCCCTAAACTAGACTCATATTTTGGAGGATCTTCCATGAAAGAATTAATTACATTCACTAATGCATAATAAATTTATAATATTCAATTAGTATCTTTGTGAAATCTATTTTTTCTATGCCATCCATGGGACGTGGTCCTCCTCTGTGGTGATTCCTTGGGAATTTCGTAGTGAACAATAACCCGAAGGGGACTATCTGATAATCTATTTGTGTATTAATTTTGAAACTTCTTCTCTAATTGGTAGAAAACATACTTTTACTGAGGAGGGTATTGTGAATGTGAAAAATCCCCTAGACCTATGGGTTGGGGATAATCTTGTTCTTCTTTTTGAACCCTTCAAAATGTATTTGTTGACTCGGAGGGTTGGGATAAAAAATACCTCATACCAATGGGATTGGGTGGCTCATGAACTTCTATGGGTGATATTATCACACATGGTCTTCAATTTTTCTGAGTTTTGGTCATAACATTGGTTGGGTTCATTATATGACACTAACATAAATCGACTTCTTTATATAACCATTGGGATATTTTATACATTTTCGCAATCTGATGTCTAATAATATCTAACAAGGAGGCCTAATACATGTTCTAAGATTCATTTTGCAGAATTATCTCAACAGATTCCTCTATTTTTTCCTGACATTGGGGAAATCTAGATGGTTCTTGTTCCTATTGAGAATCTATTTTGGTCATGAACCAAATTTGTTTTTTGTAGCTGTCCTGGGGAAATAACATTTCATGAGACCAATTTTGGTGGACTTTTCAAGCTTTGGTGCATAGTGAAATTCAATTCTCCATGTGCACCCAAACCTTCTAATATGAACACAAGAAGTTAGATCTATGATTAACCATCACAAACTCACTAATTCATTGAGGCACACACCTTTATGGTATACATATTGCTTCCCAATCATTGGATTTTGAGAAACCTGGAGAGATGCCAAATCAATTTGGTGCTACAACACATCTACTACCTTAATTTTTTTGATATTCATCATACTGGTTCACTTTGTATTTCATATGAAAAATATTCTTCTATATGTTGAGTCAGATATCATGAATTAAATATTCTGTCAAAATTCAGGGAATGTTGTATTGAGAGGAGGGAAAAGGCCATAACATGACTGAAATATCACCCTTATCTAGTTTTTTCACATGTTTTAAAAATCCCTTTCATCTTTTTTATAGAGGTTTCTTAACTTGGTTCGACAAGAGTGGATGCTTCCGAATTGATTTACCACAAGAAATGTGATTAGTTAGTGGTTTATCCTCTATATTAGAAAGAAAATGACCCAAAAAATTATCAAATAATGACATTCTCCTAGTATTGTTTTCTTGCTGAGAAATTATTTCACCTGCTAGTAACAAGGAATTAGAAATTATTAGACTTATTTTTGCAAGTGCATCTAAATAAGAGGTCTTTATCATCACTATATTATTGGAGAGATAATTGTCTTGACAATTTTAATCATTACTTTGGAGAGAATTTTCATAGTGAATTCTATAATGGAGAGGACCAACATGGAGGATTACAGAAAGGGATAGATCATCTTACTCCTTGGTCCAATGGACACATGGAGGGATGTCATGGGTCTCATCTAGAGATAGGTTCTTGATATTTTATAAATTGTCCCTAATAAATCCTTCATGATGAAGTGTCTGATGAGAAACTTCATAATTACTGTTACTACTCCTGTAATTTAGTAATGGGAGGGTAGGACGTTCTACTGCAATAGATAAGTGTTTGAGGGATTTAAGATCTCCAACAATAAGAGGATCCATATCACAAATAGACTCGTGATTATCTAACTTTTCTTTGTTATAATTACTATTAGATGTTTTCTTACACATAGTTGGGGCCACTTATTATGACAAGATTTAATCATGGATATGTGTATATGGATTCCGTTGAGTGTCCATCAAAATATTCCAATTAACTTTAATTAGAATGTGTATATATACCCAATCCGTCCAACGATCTTGTACCCAAGTGGAAGAAGATCCTTTTTGGCATCCAAAAGACCCATGATCAAATCTGGGTAAAGGGGAAAATTTCCAAGGAACTGCAGAAGTACTGTAGTATTACTGTAGAAGCGACAACATTGTAGTTGTGGAGGGACTGTAGGAAGAACTGTAGCGGTGGAGGTACTGTAGAAGCACGAGTACTATAGCAGTACTGTTCACCGTGGGGTCCTTTGGGCCAAAAAATGGATTTCAAGCCTTGTATTTAGTCTACATGGCCTTGTGGGCTTCAGGCTGTGTAATGGGTCACCCTCTACCCAGTCTAAAGAGGTCTTTGCTTTAAAAAATAAATTGAGGTTTCGTCCCAATCCTTTTAATAAAATATACCCGATCTAGTTGTCTGTATGATATGGAAGAGTGTGCCCCAAACCCCTCCTAGAATGGAATAGAGGTTTTTGTTTAATATGGGATGGCATGATGATGATTCATCCTTGGTATGGGGACAAAATTACATTTTTTGTCTGTTTGGTACTACTAAAATTACAGTTATGATATTTTGGCAAGCTTCTAAGATATAGGAAGGAATTTGTGTATTCCCTTTCACGATTTCCAAAATGTGTTTGGAGACTTTAGCAGCTAGTATGGGAATATATGTACATTCTGTATCCATAGTATGTGTATTTATGTGCTCTTGTCCTCTCATTTCTACCAGTGGACATCGATAGAGATCGTGTGTGGGGGAAGCGAGTTGAGTCTCTCCTAGGTTTTTCATTGGATCTTTCTAACTAAATCCTTCATGTGTGAAAAAATGATATTGTTGGCAGGATTGATGGATGTTGGATGGTGTATGTGCTCGTTGGATATTTTTTTCAAGCATGGTTGTAATACTTATTTATGTTCTACTAGGTGAGACTGCTAGTATGCTTGGTGAGTGTAGGAAGGTGTATGTTTCTGCTTGCTGATTGTCGCCACATTTGGTTGGAAGGCTCCATTGAATGAAACTAGACGAGTTTAGTAGCAGTTTGGAAGATTTTATGCAGGAGTATTTTCTTGCTCATGGTACTCCAGCATATTGGATGACTGTATTTTTTGGGTGCCACCATATGATCCTTCTAGATGAAAAAATTAAAGCGGATTAGCGTATGTGCCCGATGACTGTTTGAAATCAAACTTGGTTGGTGGAATTATCCAGAAGGCTAAAAGGTAGAAAACTAATCCCTATTATAATGATGTTGTCTTTGATGGTTCATCTTGAGTACTTGGGTATGAGGGGCCTGAGTTAGATAACTGATGATAACACCCTCATCATGTTGAGGGTTTTCTACCATATGGCATTGGTGGCAGTTATTGTTTGAAAGAGACTTTAGGATAGACCCTGAGGACTTCGAGATAAAGCCATGGGTGGCCTCTTAATACCCCTCCATGAAATAAAGTAGGTAATGATAATTATATTCTGGAGATAAGCTACCAAAATGGATGAAGATGGTTGTTGGCCTCGTCCTCTTCTAGGCCACCGATCGTCATTGACCATATGACTGGTGGTTATTGCTGATCTGGAGGGCCCGTCGGGCATCCTATAAGGTTAGTACAGTACCATGTTGATGGTAATCTCAGAATATTTCATTGGAGACCTAGTGTTGAATATTTTAAGTCAGCAAAGGAATCCTTTGAGTAGACATGTATCCAGCTTGAGTGACAGCAGGGGATCTCATGGGTGCCAATTTAACGGAATCCATTTTGAATGAAGGGAGTTCTTGGAATAAATTGAATGTATATATAAAAAATACAAACAATGAACTCTATAAAAGTATCATCTTTTTAGATGAACGTATGAATGATTGATTTCATTTTATGACCCTTATTTATTAATTGATAAGGGCCTGACAAATGGGTCACACTATCACCTTGGTTAAGGATTCACGTCGGGTTCACCATTTTTGTTTGTTCCCCTTACAAGGTGTGTTATAATTAGCATCACTATTTTTGAATGGTTTTCAATGGATTTACTTATAAAACCATAATCATCCAATATTTTGATATCAAAAGGGACCTTTGTTCCAAAGACAGGCGTGTGATAAGGAGATTAACTTAGAATGCTTAAGAACTCACATTTCATGAGAGGATGGGAGGTCGAGCTCATCGCACCCTTTTGAGGGGAATTATTTCCTACTCTAGCACTCTCATATATATTTAAGATATGTTCATGAATACTTATTAATTTTCCAATAATAATATAGGTTTCTCAAGTAATTCACAATCAAGTAATGGCATGTTTGAAAATCATAATCAACTGTATGTATTTTGTGTTCTTCATCTATGGAGATATCTGTAAGTATTCAAGGTCCTCTATAAATGGTATCATCTCATATACTACTTATATATTATTTGGTCATTATTAATAAAATGTTGGTTTTTTATCCTATTATTTGGGCACTCTTGAATTTATGGTCATCCAGGTAGATGAAAGTCTCTTTGGAATTTATTGAGATCTTGGGAGATGAAAATGTTCTCAAGATTTTATTTTCATCCAGGTAAATAGAGGTTACTCTAGATTTTATCATCATATAAGGACACAAAAGTTTATTTCATGTTGTGATTGAACCCATAGATGGCCTTCCATCATATACTTGTTAAATGAATCAAAACATATGTATCTCAGTTTCACTTAATGGGAAACATGATACCTTTTAAGGTTGATGATAAGGACGCAACAAAAGAGATTGACGTCATGTGGTAAGGACATATTGGTGAAAGGTTCCTAGTTAAACATTTTTGTGGGACTTGTGCCTAAGAAGACATAGGAAACTGGAAAATATATGAGTTTCCAAGTTGGATTATACCGTACTGGTAATGTGGCCCAAAAAGAATATGGTTGATTTGGTTTGTTGGGTTTTAACCTTGGATGTTGGGTTTGAACCTCTAGGAGGCTTCCTACATATCCCACTTGGATGAGAATCAAAGCCCACGTAGTTCAGTAAGTCTCATAAGGAAATATGACCCCTTGAGAGAAATAGGTTGGGGAATACTCTTAAGGAGGATTCCCTTGTTATAGGGCCTAATAAAGATGTATTAACAAATAGATATTTAGGGAGGCGGAATCCGGGACTTATTCCTATGATGGATGCCCAGATTAAGAGAATTAGGATTGGGGAACACTCCTAAAAATGATTCCCTGATAAAGGGAGTATTATTTTTCATTTCATTGATTATATTGTATAAATATTGGGATGTAATAATTTTCCCTACATATCTTAGTTATGACGGGAATCAGAGTTCTCATAGATAATTACTTCATGTGTATTGTGAAGGTATTTTAGTCATTACAAATCTATATTCCCACATGAGTCATGCTCAGTGTGAGAAAGTAGTGGATGTGAAAGATTCAAGAAACCACACACTCATTCTCCTCTAATGATGGGTGAGTTCTTGAAAAAAGTGTAAGAGACCAAGGAAAAGGCGGAATAGGTCATTGCTACTACAGAAGTGGCAGATGCAATGAACCTCCCCTCTATTCATTTTACATTAGAAAAGGGTCCAATGTAAGGAAGGATTGATTGTGGAGGATGTAGAGAGGAGTAAGACTGAAACCTATATATGAATGTCTAGGGTATTACACCTAGATTGAGGCCCTAAAATGGGTCCCATAGTGGGGATAAAGACCAAACCATTGTCCAAAAGGAAAAAGAATTGTGATTGTTACCCTCCCTATTGAGGATCAGAGGCTCCAGTTCATAGAGATGAGAATGGAAGGATATAGTCCTATCCCAACAGTGAAAGACCAGGAACTCCTTAACATTGTGCCTTGGGTAAGGGTCTATGTGACCATATATATCCAAATCCATGGACACCCCATGTAACCTTACCCTCTAGTAGGAAATGTCTTGAAAATCTTTGACCATAGATATCAAAATCCAAATGGGAGACCCGTTGATGATCATTGCCGTAATATTTGGTATATTATGAGGACTTGGTGGATGATTCAACATAATCCCTTTCAAGAAAGGGATATAATAAAGTAGAGGTCATTATATGAGTGCATTTGAAGAAAGTTTAATTAAATACTTGATAAGGCTGAATGGGTGAGGTGAACCAAGAAAGGGCGCTCAACTAAGTGGCACATAGGTATGGGGAACAAAAGTAGAATATGATGAATTGGTTACAACTTGGGTGATGAACAACTTGAATTTATAGACATGGGTGATACTTTCCAAAATAATTTAAGAGTCATCACTAGTATTCCCTATTGTGGGGTGCACAACTTCTTATTTTAGGAAGGACAGTCAGGCAAGTGTTCTCAAATTTGGGGGGTTGGTCGAATTATTCACTAAGGGTTGTTAATTTATAACACATAGAGAACCTAAGTGTCACTATACTTCATTAATTCCATCACTTTAGGTGTTATGAAACTACCCTGGAGGCATAAGAGGTCTTGGGTGAAGCACTAGGGCAATCAGAGTAGGAATCAAGATTCAAGTAAATTAGTGCATACAAATGAAGGCCCCAAGAGACTATTTATAGAAAAATATTGTACCCTGAGCTATGGTGATTTTGAATGAAAATGATGAGGTGGTGTGCAAGTGCTTGTGTGCCACCCATGATTTGGGAAACCATAGGTGAACCAAATGTTGATCCTTTTAAAATCATGATATTCTCCATCTATTTTCTCCACTTTTTTCCAACGTATTTACCTATGTGAATTTTTTCATCACTAAGATGGAACGAAGTGTCAAAAGGGACTTTAGAAAACATTTTCTCTACACTATGGTGGTTGATCCCCCGCACCCCTACTCAACATCACTTCTATGGTACAGTCCTGGCCCTTTGGCCTAGTGCCTTCATTACTATCACTAACCCCCGTGAAAAATGTAGAGTCAAACCACAAAATTTTCAAGAGTGGTTGAAGACATTTGGTAGATAAGTGAATCTAACACATTTCAGGGTTTCTACAACCACTTTTAATTGATAGTTAAAAATGTTATATAATATGGTAATATTATATTTATAACATTTTTATTTTTCAAAAGGGTTAATATATTTTATTTTTTCATCCATCTATTCTAAAAAAATCTGAGGGATGTCAATGTGTATATGTGGCATACCTCCTACATGTGATTTTTTCTCTCTTTAGATTTCCATGTCAAATAACCATTCTTGGAAGAATTATATGATATTACACACCAAAATTCATTTTTATGGTGTAATTACCTATCACATGATTTGTAATATCTCAAATTACGATTGAAATAAGAAAATTAACTTCATAGAATACTCTTCCTTATTGTGGGTTATGATTAATTCCTTCCCCAGAATATAATGTAATTTTTATAAATGAATTTCCATTATTATGTTAAAAATTTTCTCCTTAATTTTCATTTCTATATTCATATGTTATTCCATTAGCTTCATGATTTTGAGGAAGAACATGGTGGAGAATAACCATAACAGATTTTCTAAGTTTGATGGATCATTTTCAAATTTTTACAGTTTATAAATTTCATGTCCAATGAAGTTTTCAATCGAATATTTCCAAACAAATCCTAGAACAAATAGAGAGGATCATGAAAGTTCAAATTTAAAAACAAAATTAAAATATGAACATAGGAAATGAAACCTTATCTTAGTATCATTCTTCAAAAGGGTCATTTATTATATAAAATATCATTTTCATATTATCATCATCAAACTTGTAGGATCCAATTGTAGAATCTCTCAAGTGGTGATCCACAAATTCTCTATTAATCTCTGATTAAAACCAATTGAATGTTTGGTTCTAGTAACATTTAATAGTCATCTTGTGTTGTTTACTTTGATTATTACTAGTTCAATTTTTCTTAAAGGAATCTATCGAGTGCATCTCATTAGAATGAGGAAGGGAGGGGTGGAGATTGAAGAATGTAGTGTGAAATATTCTAAAATCTTGATTCTTTATATACCTTATTATATAAATAAATGAAATATATTTATATAGTTAGGTATTATGTTAAAATAATATTTAATTTTTTACCATCAACAAAATAATATAAAAATCCATTTATTCCCTCATTCCATATATTTATATTAATATTATTTTAATTTCTGTTTTAACAATAGTGATAATAAATATTATTTTAGCTTCTTTTAATTTAATACGTATCAAAAATCATGATCCTTTTCTCTTCATCCACCATGTAATTTATCAAACACCTAAATAAATATTTTATTCATAAATAAATTTATTATCCTCCAATAGGTGAATACATATTAATTAAATTTTCCATAAGTGTATATTTTAAATAAAACCTAAATAAAATCATTCCTTACTCTTGATAATAAAACTTAATCAATTAATTAAATTCAAATAGAATTTAATTGATATTAACAAAAAAACATAGTGTGTTCCCCTCTAGGATTTCTTATCCTTGGCATTAGACGGGGTTGAAAAAAATCTATGATTAATATCCAACATTGAGTTAGGGAACCCATGCGAAAGAACATAATTTCATAACATAAATAACCACATAAGAGAACAAATTGTGCAATATAATCCATTTCTCACAATATATTTCAGAGAATAATTCACATCCATGTTATGTACCTATATTCTTGATACATTATAATTTGACTATCTTAAATAAATATATTGTGACACCATGGACATGGAATCTAACATGATATTTCAATTTCAAACAATAGGATGAGGTATTAACTTACATTAACATGGATGTGAAAAATCTATCCCCAAAAGTCTATTAATAACATGTCCTTCATGATGCACCCAACATACCCTACATCCCTCAATTATACAGTGTCAGAGTTTTTCTCTATAAATAAATGTGTGTGAGACCTGAAATTCAAAAATGATAATCTAAAAGTCCATGGACCATTATTCATGCTCATTGATAATAATATTAGTTGAAAAATTATAAATTAATATTGATGAGTATGTTATCATAATCTATCATATTGTAGATTACAATGTATAAACTTTATAAGGACAAGATTTATCTACTTTCATTTACTCACACTTGACATTATATATACTATGTTCCCTATCATATTACCTTATCTAACCATATAACTATATTTAATAATATAATCATTACACTTCGAGGTTATCATCATAGAGGAGGTATACTATGACCTTATGAATATGAAATATAAGGAAATAAATTATTAAATCAAATTCATTCAAAAAAATTTATAATATGACATAATATATTTTATTAATACTCAAGACATTAAATACACATATAATCCAATGTACTAAAATTTTGTTCTAGAACACTAACTCTAACGAAGTCACAATTGGTCTAGAGTCAACTGCCTTTTTCATTTAGTCTACTAAACCTCAAATGATTATCATTTTTGTGCATAGTCATGTATTTATTCATGGGTTCTACCATAATATTTTCCATGGATATTCTGTCAAAGGGATGTTGACCTCTCTAAGAAAAATTTCTCAAGAGATGATATAACTAAATTATTTTAATCTACTGCTGATGTGACCATGGATCCTTTGTGAGAACCAACACTGTAGTATCATCAGAATAGAGTGTTATATGGTATTTAATACAAGGAATAACTTCATTATATGGGATTAAGTTTTATATAAAAAATGATTCATCATTTTCCTAAGAGGTTGTAATATACTTAGAAGATTCTACAAAAGTTTTGACATGAATATTATTTGATCTATTCTAACACACATAACCTCCATTGAGAGAGAATAGGTATATCATCATGACACTTTTTGAAACTAGCATATTTATATCATCTGATGATTAGTTACACATCTCCACTATAGATCGGGAAAATATCAGTAGTATGCCTCAAATACTTGGAGATATTCTTGATTACCATCCAATGGTGGTCACCAGGGTTATATTGATATATCCTTATAACACATAAAGTGTAGGTGAAATCTATCCCAATTAATAACATAACTTACATTACTAACCCAACAACACAATATTATTGAATTCTTTTGTTACGTTTTTCCCTCGTGTGTCTACAAACACATTTTTCTAGAATGATAAATGTTGTGTTGAATTAATAATAATCCCCTTGTATATTGTTTCATAAAACATATCTTAAGTAGCTTATAAATATATATAGATTTACTTAGGCTGAGAAACAATTTGTATCTATCGTGATGGATTGCGATCACAAGAATATATGTTTCTTCAATTAATATATTTATGGAGAATCATTGGTTCAAATTGAATTTAACAGACTGTAATACTGGAATTTAATTTCATATAAGAAATACTTCATCAATATATAATATTATGAAATTACTACACTCTGACCAAAAATTTAATATAATAATGGATAAAATTAATTATTTATGTAACCAAATACATTTTTGGAATGATCAAATTTAATGCTCTAGGAAATGGATGCTCTCTTTAATCCATGAATTGATATTTCAAACTTGCTTACCTTTTTGGAAAACTTTGGAGTCACCATCCAATTATATTACTTATTATATATGCCTTCCTAATTGTTCTTATTAATTAAATTTTCATTAAAATAAATTTTCTAAATATCTTCGTCATGGAAATTTATAATGGGAATTAAAATTTTAATCGATTTTAGAACTGAAACTACTGAGAAAGATTCATCATAGTATATTAATTGAAAAAAAAATTCCAATTTTTAAACAATCTATACTTATTAGTAATGGATTATCCATCTATGTCATGTTTCCACTGGAATACAAATTAAGAAAAAGATAATTTATATTCATTATAGGATCATCCAAAAAACTGACTTGACTTTGGAACATGAGATCTATTTCATAATTCATGGATTTTTTAAACTTGGAAACATATTTTCAACTTATGAAATAATAATAATTAACCATCCTCAGTGTAACATCCCAAGTAAGTAAATAATAATAGATATTTTTATCTATGTCTATTAATGATTAAGATAGTGTTATATAGGCTTAAAATGAAAATAAATACAATTTTATGCATGGAATACACTAATATTCTTAAAAGATTGTTTTACTGCCTTTTGATGGCAAACCATTTTTGAATCTATATTTTGACAATTTTATAAACTATTTTTGTCAAAATAATCTTATCCTTTATGATTGGGACATCAGAATTTACCTTGTGTGATTTTTTGGTATTTTTCTGACAATGTTCATTTTTTAATGAATAGTGAAAAATACTGCATTTTACATCAAAACTGCTTTTTAATATAATTTAATTATATGATTAGATTATGTTTTGAATTGGTTTTGAAGTTAAATTAGAATATATTTTTACCATTTTATCCAATGGTGGTCATTGGAATCAATTTTACTTTAAATTAGTCTTAAACTGGTGTCAATCTTTTGATACTTATTGTTTTGTAAAAACACGCTATTTGCTCTGGTAGTGGTAATTAATTATTAAATTAATTAATGTAACTTCTATGATTTGAATTTTTTAAAATATACTTCATTTTCGAATTCGGAATATCAAATATAGCTTAGGGTGAATTTTTGGTAATTTTCTGAAAAACTTCAATTTTTTATGAATAGTGAAACCACTAAGTGTAATCAAGCAAACTGATTTTTCAGTTAAATGAAAGTTTACCACTAATGTGTATTGAATTTTGAAAATCCAACATACATGGTTGTCATTAAGAAGTAAAATGGGGTTCAATGAGATTAAAATAATTTTTTGGTGAATAGTAACTTATTAAGTTCTTAATCGTGATTAGTGGTAATTAGGGTAGTTTAAGGTATAAATAATGCTTTAATAATAGGAAATGACCTAGACACATGTCCCAACCTTATTGGTTGTGTCATGGCCGACCTAGACAAGCCATGGGTCAACTTGGGGATCCCATGGAGACACTTTGGTTTGGAAATGACATAAATAACTTTTTATTAAATGTTAAAGTAAAAATGACACAAACAAGAGATGTTTTACGAAAACAATTTTTACATGGGGTTATAAAGATCATATTTTTTATTATAAATAGCAATTGGAAAGATAAAAAGATTTCCTACATCATAGTATTTTTTTATGATTTTTAGACATTAAATAAATTAAATTATCTATGACATAATAATGATGCAGCGATGACATCATTATTTGACGATTTAAATTAAATGGAAAGATAATGTAAAATCTATGAACTACACATGTCCAAAACTTATTGGATGAGTGGATTTCGAAGCCTTATCACCTTATCCACGAATTATATCAATGTGGGACCTTTTGAAACCGAAACACATTTTCAAATAAAGTAATATTTCTTTACTTTCCAAAAGTGACCCTCCTCTCCTCTTATAAAAGGCCCCCACCACTACCTCATTTCACACACTCCTCAAGCCTTTGGCTCGGCCAACCCCTGCCCATTTACTCTCTCCACATCCCTCTCCTCATCCTAGAGGATTCCCTTTGGGCATAATCCTTTCAAAGGAAGCCTTTAGGCTCAAATCAAAAGGAGTTACACTTTTAACGGGAATTCATTCTCTAATGTTCATTTGTTTTATTTTGCTTCTCCAACCCCCTAAACTCTTTTTATTTACTTCTTTTGTAACACCACCAGTATCTTCAATATACTAGGATGTTTTTATAAGAAATATTTGAGCTACAAACTCACACAACTACATCAAATGGTTAAAGAACATACGGTTTCCGTGGATGGCGAAATTCTGCCTCCCGAAACGATGATTGTTCAATACTCATTTAACACCTTCAAAGTTGGTCATTATGATGTCACTATTTTTATATATGATATATAATATGTTTATTTTTTCCTTAAGCTTCTGATTTTTTCATTTTGGGCATAACTTTATGGTTTCCATTATGGGTAAACACGATATCTTCATTTTAGGAAGTGCAGACTACCGCCCCCTCAAAGTGATTTGATTCGTTAAATACCATATGTGGGACATATAAAGGATGGAAATATGATATTATATATGATATTATACTGGAATTATAATATACCTTTATATCATTATCATTCCATTCTATAAAATATGAAATAGAAATGAAAGTAGCGTTCATGCGTACGTACGGCTTACCGTCTCCATGAACGGTGCATTTAATTTCTTACCTCTAAATGATTATGTAATATTATAAATGCATGTATGTACTGGATATATATGACATATATTATATCTACATCATGAATACCATTCTGGATATAATGAACCTTTGACCAAATTAACAACATGTAAGTGTAAGAAGTCTATTTTTGACTTAAGAACCAAATACCGACAAAATGAACATTATTAACTTAACTGATTACATGATGTTCATAACATGGCATAAAAGGAATAATGAACTTGAAAAAGTTTCATAAGCAATTAGAGATTAACTCAAGTTTATTATTCAGGATATTAAAGAACGGTCGGGTCAAGTCGAATACGAGGTATGGGACTTCGTCTCAATATCCTTTCGTTGAGGCATATTTTATTTTATACACAACTTTCTTTTATACGGTGTATAAACCCCTTTGACTTTTAGGTTTATTAAAAAGGAATATTTTTTATACGAATCGTTTACTAAATGAAAAAAGGGAATGTTTTTGTCGTACGTATGCGGCGACAATGACTTCTCCGCCGTCGTGACCGTTATTTGAGTTTCGGCTTCCTCTACAAGCCATGCCTTCTTTTTAAAAGAAAAATAAATACCATGTTTTACTTTTCTTTTATTTTAGTATTGAAAATGGTTTTCATAATGTTTTTATATCAATTTGTTGTATTGTTATCTCATGATTGAAATGTGGAAATTTTATGTTTCCTTTATGCATGTTTTATGTGATATGATTATGTTATGGTTCTTGGGCATTATTATGAAGACTGGCAGTTCCGTGATAAACTAAGGGCGGGTGAGCCCGTTATAGCTCTCTAATGCATTGGGTAACGCGAAGGAGTGAAACGTTAAGGTTTCTCCGAAGAGATTTAAGGGAATATACAGTGATGGGTATTCCAAACGTAACCAAGAGGGTTACTCCCTACGTAAGAATGTTATGAATGCCTCAAGTTACCTTTATGTCTTATGATTTCTATGATTTATTCATGATTTTATGAGGTATGTTAAAGTGCCTATGTTTTATGGGTAAAGTATGATTTCATTCTTATGTATATATGAACTCATGTTTCCTTTCCATGTTTTTTTTATAACCCATACTGAGTTTTTATGCTCATCCCAAGTTTTTGAAATGTTTTTCACAGGTCAAGGGAAAGGTACATGATAAGATGATAGAGTCAAGGATGTGTCAAGAAATAATCCATGTTTTATTTTAAATGTGTTTCCATTGATGGGAATGAAGAATATTATCTTTATGTAACCACTTTTTTTATATGTGGAATGTAATGAAAGTTTTATGATCTAATTCTCTAAAACTCTAAACCTGAAAAGATCCTCAATGTGTAATCTTGTAATAACTCAAGATTAAGTACGGTTTAAGGCTGGGGCCTTATAGTTGGTATCAAAGGTCGGTTTAGATAACTTTAGGAGTTATAATTCTATTAAATGATTATCCAAAAAATATTTTTTTTAAATGGTATAGCATTTAAAGATTACCATGTTGCTTCATCTAAGACATGTTTGTTCAGAATGGTTTTCCGCAGAGGAAACAGGGAAGCAGTGCTAGGAAGGCATACAGAAGGAAATAAACTTCTGAATCAGCATCCAGAAATGGTCGGAATTGGAACTGAACAGTCTGTTGCTGTAATGGCGCAGTTGACTCAAGCGATAAATGGTAGTGGTATCCATGCACGAGATCAGCCAGAACAACCGCAGAGGAACATGTCAGTGGTGGAACATTTCATGAGGCAACATCCACCATCATTGAGAGGATCATCTGACCCTGTGCTAGCTGAAGCGTGCATTAAAGCACTGGAGATGATTTTTGATGTCATGGGGTGTTCAGACAATCAAAAGGTTAGTCTTGCTATTTACCGTTTGGAGGGTGAGGCAGATCAGTGGTGGTCTATGGTTAAAAATATCAGGGATGCCGATGAGATTGATGCTCTTGACTGGGATGAATTCAAAGGGATGTTTCTTAAGAAGTATTTTCCTATGGCTGTTCGACTTAGGATGGAAAAACAATTCTTGGAATTGACGCAAGAGGAAGACTCAGTGGCCGCCTATGAAGAAAGGTTCACTCGATTGGCAAGGTATGCTCCAAATTTTATCCGGGGCCTTGATAGTAAAATCAATCGTTTTTACTCAGGATTAAAGCCAAAATACCGAAGGGCATTAGCTTCTCGTGAGTTTAAAAGTTATGAAAATCTTGTTCGATGTGCTGAGAAGGTGGAGATGGAGTTTGCCGATGAACAAGTTTTCTATAACAATCAGCAGAAGAAGAGACTGAGGTGGCAGGAGAAAGGTAAGAATTCTTCAAAAAAGTCTGATGGTAAGAGAACTAAGTTTCCAGTTTGTGATAAATGTGGAAAAAGGCATGCTGGGGAATGTCTTCTGAATTCTGGGAAGTGCTACCAATATGGTAAGATGGGACATAAGGCTCGTGATTGCACTGAAAAGGATCAAGGTGAAGGTAAGAACAAATTTGATTTGCAGTTAGTGAAATGATATAAGTGCAATGAGATGGGTCACTATGCAAACGAGTGTCCGACAAGGAGCTTGAGTGATGGGAAGCATTTAGACTACAAGCAGAAAGGGGTGGTGAAATCCTTTGCAACTACTTCAGCAGATGTCGGGCCATCAAATGAAGTTGTATCAGGTACTTTGTTTGTTTTTTCAGATTATGCCAGTGTGTTGTTTTATTCAGGGTCTACACATTCTTTCATCTCTGAAACCTTTTCTAGTAAAATGGGAATACCATCTCAAGAAATGACTCCTGAACTATTGGTAAAAACACCTGGGGGAAGTGTCGAGGCAAAAATAATTTATAAGAATCTTCCTATCCTTATCTGCGGAAAGAACCTACTTGAAAACCCTATTGTTTTACCTCTAGTAGAGTTTGATGTTATCCTGGGTATGGATTGGCTCTCTATTTACCATGCTAAGATTGACTGTAGAGCTAAAGAAGTTTCTTTTCAGAAAGACTTTCAGTTTGTTTACAAGAATGAACCCTTACTTTTGATAACATATCAAGAGGCCGAGAAACTTGTAAAAGATGGAAATGAATGTTACCTTGCACACGTCGTTGAAAATAAAGGAACTATTCAGATTAATGATGTGCCAGTGGTAAATGAGTATCCTGATGTTTTTCCTAATGAGTTTCCTGGAATAATACCAGATCGGGAAGTTGAGTTTACTGTTGACTTAGTTCCTGATGCTAACCCAATTTCAAAACCCCCTTATCGAATGGCACAAATTGACCTTTTAGAGTTGAAGGAGAAATTGCAAGATTTATTAGAGAAAGGTTTCATTAGACCTAGCACATCACCATGGGGTGCTCCTGTTTTATTTGTTAAAAAGAAGGATGGTTCTATGATACTTTGCATTGATTATAGAGCCTTGAATAATATCACTGTTAAGAACAAATATCCTTTGCCTCATATCGATGATTTGTTTGATCAGCTCCAGGGAGCTCAGTTTTTTTCAAAGATTGACTTGAGATCGGGGTACCATCAGCTGAAGGTAAAGGAGGCAGATATTCCGAAGACCGTGTTCCGTACGAGATATGGCCATTATGAATTTGTAGTAATGCCTTTTGGGCTAACCAATGCACCTGCTGTATTCATGGACTTAATGAATAGAATTTTCCATGAGTTCTTGGATAAGTTTGTGGTGGTTTTCATTGATGATATTTTGGTGTTTTCTAAAAGTAAAGAGGAGCATGAAAAACATTTAAGGGTTATCTTTCAAACCTTAAAAGAAAATAAACTGTATGGGAAATTCAGCAAGTGTGAGTTTTGGTTGCAACAAATTTCTTTCCTTGGTCACATTGTTTCTAAAGATGGAATAACTGTTGATCCTGAAAAAACAAAAGTTGTGGAAGAATGGCCAAGACCCACAAATGTAACCGAGATTCGTAGCTTCCTTGGTTTGGTGGGATATTACCGAAGGTTTGTTAGAAATTTTTCACGGTTATCTAGTCCAATGACTAAGCTAACTCGGAATGGTGTTAAGTTTATCTGGACAAAAGAATGTGATGATTGTTTTCAGGAATTGAAAAGAAGATTGGTGAATGCTCTAGTTTTGGCTCTACCTTCCAGGAATGGTGAGTTTGTTATATACAGTGATGCTTCATTGAAAGGACTTGGTTGCGTCCTAATGCAGAATGATCAGGTAATTGCTTATGCTTCACGACAGTTGAAAACTCATGAGGTAAATTACCCTACACATGATTTGTAATTAGCTGCAGTTGTTTTTTATTTTAAAATTTGGAGGCATCATTTGTATGGAGTAAAGTATGAAATATATACCGATCACAAAAGTTTAAAGTATATATTCACTCAGAAAGAGTTAAACAAGAGACAGAGGAGATGGCTATAATTAATCAAGGATTATGATTGTACAATTCATTACCATCCGGGAAAATCAAATAAAGTGGATGATGCTTTGAGTCGAAAAAGTAATGCTTCATTAACAATGTTTCATTTGGAACGTGATTCTTTGGTTAAGGATTTGATGAACTTTGGCATAGAAGTTGTTGGTGCAGGAAGTCCTTCTGTTTTGTTTCAGGTATTAGTGAGATCATCTCTATCAGATAGAATCAAGCAAGCACAGAAGCAAGATAGTGAGTTGCAGAAAAAGGTAGAGCTGGTTCAGAAAGGTAAGTTGCCTGAATTCAACATTGATAATGATTGCGTTTTGAGATTTGGGAAAAGAATGTGTGTGCCTTGTGATTTACAGTTGAAGAGAGAGTTGTTATGTGAAGCTCATAGTTCTCCGTTTTCAGTTCATCCGGGCAGTACTAAGATGTATAGAGATCTGCGGGAGTATTACTGGTGGGATGAAATGAAAAGAGATATTGCTGATTTTACTGTGAAGTGTTTGACATGTCAACTGGTTAAAGTAGAGCGGCAGTTACCTAAAGGGATGCTTCAGCCTTTACCAGTGCCAGAGTGGAAATGGGAGAATATATCCATGGACTTTGTTGTTGGATTACCGAAGACATCTCGAGGTAATAATGCAATCTGGGTTATTGTTGATCGGTTGAACAAATCTGCTCATTTCCTTGCTATATGAGATACTTTCTCTCTTGATCAACTTTCCCGTTTGTATCTTAAAGAGATAGTCAGGTTACATGGAGTTCCTCCCTCCATTGTATCGGATCGTGATCCCAGGTTTACTTCTAACTTTTGGAAAGGCCTTCAGAAGTCGTTGGGTACTGAATTAAATTTTAGTACAGCTTTTCATCCTCAATCAGATGTGCAGTCAGAACGAACAATTCAGACCCTGGAGGATATGCTATGAGCTTGTTCTATGTATTATCAGGGAAGTTGGGACCAACATCTTTCTTTGGTTGAGTTTTCATATATAACAGTTTTCATTCCAGTATACAGATGGCACCATTTCAGGCATTATATGGGAAGCGGTGTCGAACTCCAGCTTTCTGGGATGAAGTGGGTGAAAGGAAGTTGATGGGACCATAATTGGTAGAAGAGATGGCAGAAAAAGTTCAGCTGATTCAGAAACACATGAGAACAGCTCAGAGCAGGCAGAAGAGTTATGCGGATAACCGGAGGAAGGATCTATCTTTCGAGGTAGGTGATCATGTTTTTCTCAAGGTTTCTCCTTGGAAAAGCGTGATGAGATTTGGTAAGAAAGGAAATTTGAGTCCAAGGTTCATTGGACCATACGAAATTCTAGAGAGAGTTGGATCAGTTGCATACCGAGTGGCTTTACCTCCGAGTTTATCTCAGGTACACAATGTTTTTCACATTTCGATGTTGAGAAAGTATATGCCAGACCCATCTCATGTTTTGAGTCCATAGGTAGTTCAACTGGAAGAGAACCTATCTTATGAGGAACAACCGGTCCAGATTCTTGACCACAGGGAGCAAGTGTTAAGGAATAAGGTGATTAAGCAGGTAAAGGTTTTTTGGAAAAACCACATGATTGAAGAGGCAACATGGGAATATGAAAATGCAATGAGGGATAAGTACCCCCATTTATTCGATTAGTAAATAAATTGTGGGGACGCAATTTTCTAAAGGGGGGAAGGATGTAACATCCCAAGTAAGTAAATGATAATAGATATTTTTATCTATGTCTATTAATGATTAAGATAGTGTTATATAGGCTTAAAATGAAAATAAATACAATTTTATGCATGGAATACACTAATATTCTTTAAAGATTGTTTTACTGCCTTTTGATGGAATACCATTTTTGAATCTATATTTTGACAATTTTATAAACTATGTTTGTCAAAATAAACTTATCCTTTATGATTGGGACATCAGAATTTACCTTGTGTGATTTTTTGGTATTTTTCTGACAGTGTTCATTTTTTAATGAATAGTGAAAAATACTGCATTTTACATCAAAACTGCTTCTTAATCTAATTTATATATATGATTATATTATGTTTTGAATTGGTTTTGAAGTGAAATTAGAATATATTTTTACCATTTTATCCAATGGTGGTCATTGGAATCAATTTCACTTTAAATTAGACTTAAACTGGTGTCAATCTTTTGATACTTATTGTTTTGTAAAAACACACTATTTGCTCTGGCAGCGGGAATTAATTATTAAATTAATTAATGTAACTTATATGATTTGAATTTTGTAAAATAGACTTCATTTTCGAATTCGGAATATCAAATATAGCTTAGGGTGAATTTTTGGTAATTTTCTGAAAAACTTCAATTTTTGATGAATAGTGAAACCACTAAGTGGTAATCAAGCAAACTGATTTTTCAGTTAAATGAAAGTTTACCACTAATGTGTATTGAATTTTGAAAATCCGACATACATGGTTGTCATTAAGAAGTAAAATGTGGTTCAATGAGATTAAAATAATTTTTTGGTGAATAGTAACTTATTAAGTTCTTAATCACGATTAGTGGTAATTAGGGTAGTTTATGGTATAAATAATGCTTTAATAATAGGAAATGACCTAGACACATGTCCCAACCTTATTGGTTGTGTCATGGCCGACCAATACAAGCCATGGGTCAACTTGGGGATCCCATGGAGACACTTTGGTTTGGAAATGACATAAATAACGTTTTATTAAATGTTAAAGTAAAAATGACACAAACAAGAGATGTTTTACGAAAACAACTATTACATGGGGTTATAAAGATCATATTTTTTATTATAAATAGTCATTGGAAAGATAAAAAGATTTACTACATCATAGTAGTTTTTTATGATTTTTAGACATTAAATAAATTAAATTATTTATGACATAATAATGATGCAGCGATGACATCATTATTTGACGATTTAAATAAAATGGAAAGATAATGTAAAATCTATGAACTAAACATGTCCAAAACTTATTGGATGAGTGGAGTTCGAAGCCTTATCACCTTAGACTAGAATTATATCAATGTGGCACCTTTTGAAACCGAAACACATTTTCAAATAAAGTAATATTTCTTTACATTCCAAAAGTGCCCCTCCTCTCCTCTTATAAAAGGCCCCCACCTCTACCTCATTTCACACACTCCTAAAGCCTTTGGCTCGGCCAACCCCTGCCCCTTTACTCTCTCCACATCCCTATACTCATCCTAGAGGATTCCCTTTGGGCATAATCCTTTCAATGGAAGCCTTTAGGCTCAAATCAAAAGGAGTTACACTTTTAAAGATAACTCATTCTCTAATGTTCATTTGTTTTATTTTGCTTCTCCAACCCCATAAACTCTTTTTATTTACTTCTTTTGTAACAACACCAGTATCTTAAATATACTAGGATGTTGTTGTAAGATATATTTGAGCTACACACATACACAACTACATCAAATGGTTAAAGAACATACGGTTTCCGTGGATGGCGAAGTTCTGCCTCCCGAAACGATGATTGTTCAATACTCATTTAACACCTTCAAAGGTGGCCATTATGATGTCACTATTTTTATATATGATATATAATATGTTTATGGTTTCCTTAAGCTTCTGTTTTTTTCATTTTGGGCATACCTTTATGGTTTCCATTATGGGTAAACATGATATCTTCATTTTAGGAAGTGCAGACTACCGCCCCCTCAAAGTGATTTGATTCGTTAAAT
This sequence comes from Viscum album, assembly GCA_963277665.1. NCBI lineage: Eukaryota > Viridiplantae > Streptophyta > Magnoliopsida > Santalales > Viscaceae > Viscum > Viscum album. The sequence continues at coordinate 2,016,470 of CAUJRU010000072.1, forward strand.
ACCTTATGTGGGACATATAAAGGATGGAACTATGATATTATATATGATATTATACTGGAATTATAATATACATTTATATCATTATGATTCCATTCTATAAAATACGAAATAGAAATGAAAGTAGCGTTCATGCGTACGTACGGCTTACCGTCTCCATGAACGGTGCATTTCATTTCTTACCTCTAAATGATTATGTAATATTATAAATGCATGTATTTACTGGATATATATGACATATATGATATCTAAATCATGAATACCATTCTGGATATAATGAACCTTTGACCAAATTAACAACATGTAAGTGTAAGAAGTCTATTTTTGACTTAAGAACCAAATACCGACAAAATGAACATTATTAACTTAACTAATTACATGATGTTCATAACATGGTATAAAAGGAATAATGAACTTGAAAAAGATTCATAATAAAGTAGAGATTAACTCAAGTTTATTATTCAGGATATTAAATAACGGACGGGTCAAGTCGGATACGAGGTATGGGACTTCGTCTCAATCTCCTTTCATTGAGGCATATTTTATTTTATACACAACTTTCTTTTATACGGTGTATAAACCCCTTTGACTTTTAGGTTTATTCAAAAGGAATATTTTTTATACGAAGCATTTACTAAACGACAAAAGGGAATGTTTTTGTCGTACGTATGCGGCGACAATGACTTCTCCGCCGTCATGACCGTTATTTGAGTTTCGGCTTCCTCTACAAGCCATGCCTTCTTTTTAAAAGAAAAATAAATACCATGTTTTACTTTTCTTTTATTTTAGTATTGAAAATGGTTTTCATAATGTTTTTATATCAATGTGTTGTATTGCTATCTCATGATTGAAATGTGGAAATTTTATGTTTCCTTTATGCAGGTTTTATGTGATATGATTATGTTATGGTTATTGGGCATTATTATGAAGACGGGTAGTTCCGTGATAAACTAAGGGCGGGTGAGCCCGTTATAGCTCTCCAATGCATTGGGTAACGCGAAGGAGTGAAACGTTAAGGTTTCTCCGAAGAGATTTTAGGGAATATACTGTGATGGGTATTGCAAACGTAACCAAGAGGGTTACTCCCTACGTAAGAATGTTATGAATGCCTCAAGTTACCTTTATGTCTTATGATTTCTATGATTTATTCATGATTTTATGAGGTATGTTAAAGTGCCTATGTTTTATGGGTAAAGTATGATTTCATTCTTATGTATATATGAACTCATGTTTCCTTTACATGTTTTTTTTATAACCCATACTGAGTTTTTATGCTCATCCCAAGTTTTTGAAATGTTTTTCACAGGTCTAGGGAAAGGTACATGATAAGATGATAGAGTCAAGGATGTGTCAAGAAATAATCCATGTTTTATTTTAAATGTGTTTCCATTGATGGGAATGAAGAATACTATCTTTATGTAACCACTTTGTTTATATGTGGAATGTAATGCATGTTTTATGATCTAATTCTCTAAAACTCTAAACCTGAAAAGATCCTCAACGTGTAATCTTGTAATAACTCAAGATTAAGTATGGTTTAAGGCTGGGGCCTTATACTCAGTGACTAAATAACCATACCATTTGAGTTATAAAACCTATATTTTACTCTTATGAAGTGCATCTGTATTTGGAACATCTTCATCCATAGGTTTTTTTGGAGTCTGTTCTAATGTCCGCTATTGTATACATTGAGACTAGACATCAGATAAGTATTTATTTAACCCTCTATCTCTTTTATATATTTTCTCCCTCATAAGTAATATAGTTCTTTTTGAAACTATTACTATTTTGATTGTGGTTTAAAATAGGTAATATCTCATTATTTCATCGGGTATCCTATAATGTTAAAAATTATGGCTCATGGTGCATGTCTGTCTCCCAAAAATCATTAACAAAAACTTCTCAAACCCACACATATATGTATAAAATCATGGGTTTCTTTCCCTTCCAAAATTCTTATGGTATATTATCTACCACATTAGTTGGAAATTTGTATATTTTTAGTTCTACTATTTATAAAATGTATCATCAAAGGATAATGGAATACTCTCGTCACTAAACATTTTTATCACCTTTTCCAATGATATATGTGTCTTCCTTTCGATTACATTATTCCACTGATGTGTATAAGTGGGAGTGAGTTGTGATAGAATCATGATCTACTACAAATTAGTAATTAATAAATTCTCTACCTTACTATGAGAAGATTTTATTAATCTTATTACTACTCTAGTTTTCCACATAATTATTTTATTCAATGAAAAATTCTACATAAATCGACTTATACCTCAATATGTGTACATATCCATATATACTAAATTCATAAAAAAATATTTTAAATTAAGAGTACTAACCAAATTGTTCAATTTGAAATGGTCTAAATAAATTGGTATTAATTAATTCAAAAATATATTTAGAACATTCTTATTTTATTATAAATGTGGATTTAGTCATTTTACTTATAAACATGCTTGGGATACACCAAATAATTTTATATCAAAATAATATAAATTTCCATTTCCGTAAAATTTTCTAAAATTCTTTTCCTTTACATGACCTAGTCGATGATTCCATACTTGGGTGTCATATGATCCATGCGATATTGTTTCATCATCAATTTTCATTATCTTGTTCATGTAATCACGAACGTAAAAGAAATTATTTAAATTTTCCAAAAACATAAAAAATTATATCATTATAAAAGAATAAAAATTTATTTTCGAGCATGAAAATAAATCCATCATTATAATGTCAATATATAGAAATAATGCTTTTGAAAATAGATAGAACATGATAATATTTTTCAAAACCATGATCATTCTCATTAGCAACATGATGTGGGAGTCCATAGTTGAAAGACATTATGTTTGTCTAGGTTTGATGTCGATCAATCTACCTCACATTTGTTAATCTATTTAAATCTACTTGGATGATAAAATTTAATACATATATGAGAATAAAAACTAGTATCCAATACCTAATTATTAGAGAAATATAGATTTCACTTGGTAATAAAAACACTTAAGGATTCCCCTTTCATCAATTCAAAGTTGAATTTTTTATTCCAGTGGAACTTATTACCACATGAGAAATAAAAAACAATATATTCTCCTTTCCATCCCATGATCATTATCTTCTTAAAAAAATTGAATATACATTGGAGTAAGTGATATTGACAGTTCATATCATTTTATTTACCATAATTATTGAGGGAATATCATGCATAATCTATTTGTAAATATGGTGAAGTAATGTCAGAATATCAAGAAGATACATCCACATGTAGTTCATATTAATATTATCTATAATGATAAGGATTATTAGAGGGAGTGATGTAAGAAAGTTATCTATGTGATTTTAATTAAGAATATTAAACCCTATAAAATCTTGGTCCGTAATGTATCCAATATGTTTTATTGTATGAGGACATATAGCATCCCGTCTTTTTATAACATAACTTTTCATTCCATTACACAGAACTGAGGATCTTTAAGGTTTAGTGTCTTGGAAACAAGGAACATAAAACATGAAACAAAAAAAACATTCTTCTTAAACACTTGAAAGGCTTCTCCTCATGTTCACCCTAGGCTCATTACTGCATCTCATAACCTGGGGACATACATCAAAAGGAAGGGTGAGCAGAAGGCCCAACAAGGGAAACAAGTGAAACATTTTACATATGAACTTGAGATACATCAATAAAGTCATGAAAAGAACTTTAATGCATGAAAATGAAATCATGAGGCATATCATAATAAAAATAAAACTTTTTCATAACTTGAAGATGTGGCTGCAACATTTAATATTGACAATCGTTTCGTTTCACCAAGGTCCATCCCCAAGGTGTCGTTAAAAAATTACCAAGGTTTTTCGCCAAGGCATCGTTAAAATTGTAATCTCTAGTGGTTACATCATTACCCAATGCATTGGAGCGCTATCAGGGTGCACCCTTAAATTTGCCTTTATTATCATGTGAGAAACATATATCATCATCAAACATTTCATAAATAACCCATGTAGCATAAAATAAATGGGTTTCATTTCATAATCATAACGTTTTAAAAACTGCTTTAAAGACATGATCTTTACGTTACTTTAAACCCACGGAAAGGGAAAGCGGGTATCATGTATGTAAATCCCAGAATTTAAAATAGAACATTTTTATATATATGTGAATACCCCTTTAGAAATAGGAGCTTTGATTATTCACTTTATAACATAAAATAATTTTGAGAAAAGAGAGGCATTTTGAGACGAAAATTCTGCAGCATAACGGCTATGTTACAAGGTTTTAGAAAACTTTGAAAAGAGAGGGAACATGGGTCGAGCAATCATAATTGACCCATAAAATAGTAGAGGGAAAGAATAAGAAGTATATATGGACATGGTGGTGCAATTTCAAGGACATACCATTTGAAATGAAAAACATGGAAGGAAGACAAAAGTTTGATTTCTCTTATGAAATTTCGGCAGCCTAACGGCGTTACTTAAACTTCAAAATACCGAATTGAAGAGATCAAATGGGGTCTCTCATCATATGAACATAAGAGTCTAGTATTACATGTATAGAAATCATACCCCAACATAAAAAAAATGAACTGGAAGGAATTGACATGAAAGTAGAACTTCAAAACGAGAAGGGTGAAGAACCACTTAAAAATTCGGCAGCCTAACGGCGCCACTTAAAACTTCAAAATACGGAATTGAAGAGATCAAATGGGGTCTCTCATCATATGAACATAAGAGTCTAGTATGATAGGTATACAGATCATACCCCAACATAACAAAAAGGAACTTGAAGGAATTGACATGAAAGTAGAACTTCAAAACGAGATGGGTGAAGAACCACTTAAAAATTCGGCAGCCTAACGACGCCACTTAAAACTTCAAAATACGGAATTGAAGAGATCAAATGGGGTCTCTCATCATATGAACATAAGAGTCCAGTATGATAGATATAGAGATCATAACCCAATATAACAAAAAGGAACTTGAAATAATTGACATGAAAGTAGAACTTCAAAACGAGAAGGGTGAAGAACCACTTAAAAATTCAGCAGCCTAACGGCGCCACTTAAAACATCAAAATACTGAATTGAAGAGATCAAATGGGGTATCTCATCATATGAACATAAGAGTCCAGTATGATAGATATATAGATCATACCCCAACATAATAGAAATTAACTTGAAAGACTTGACATGAAAGTAGAACTTTGAAAAAGAGAAGGGTGAGAGAATCCCTTAAAAAAAATTCGGCAGCCTAACGGCGCCACATAAAACTTCAAAAAAATTGAATTGAAGAGATAAAATTGGGTCTCTCATCATATGATCATAAAAGATCAGTATGATAAATTTAGATATCATGCCCCAACATAATAAAAAGAAACATGAAAGGCTTGAATGAAAATAGAACTTGAAAACGAGGAAGGTGAAAGAATCCCTTAAAAATTCGGCAGCCTAACGGCGCCACTTAAACATTCTTAAAACGAATTGATGGGAGCAAGGGGGGTCTCTCATCATATGAACATGAAATAGGCAGTAGGATTAATATAAAAGAACATCCTCCAACATAAGAACATGGAGTATAAAAGAAAAGACATAAAAGAGATTACTTGAAAAGAAAGAGAGAGGTCAGATCCCTTACCTTAAAATGTAACTCTTAAACCTCAAAGGTTGGGACCATGAGGGCTTGGGGGAACCTTGGGAGGACCTCTTGGGAGGTAATGAGACCCGAAATTCGTTGGGAATGAGTGGTGAGTCGAATGGATGAGAGGAGGGCTTGGTATTTATAGGGAAAGTGAGGGGACAAGGCATTAATGGCCAAGGGACACCTCACATGGGCTTTTCTCAAACCCATGTGCTCTCCCTTGTCATTTATCATGGATTTAGGCCACATGGGGCCCCAAAAACAATAATTCATCACCCTTGGCCGGCCAACCCTCAAAAGATCTCATGATATCATCATGACACCGTTATGATTTCATTAAACATACCGAAACCCTAAAACTGTATTTTTACTATTCACTGAAAATTCAACTTTCTCAGAAAAATCCCAAAATTTCACATTAACCAAATATCAATGCTCTGATTTCAAAAATGAAATCCATTTTATAAAAATAATTTTCAAAATATTTTTAATTTAATTTTTAAATAAAAACACTATTCATCGAAAATTCATTTTTTTCAGAAAAAACCCCAAAAATTACCATAACATAATATCGATGCTCTGAGTTCAAAAATAAATTCATTTTTATAAAAATAATTTTCTAATTATTTTTAATTAAATTTTTAATTAAAAAACACTATTCACCCCAAAAAACTAATACTTGAATAATAATTAATGAAACCGTTATTTAACTATTTTATTGAATCACATTACTTAATCAAGGTGCCTAGATTATTTTAAAACTTTCTTTAAGTGAGATTACTAATCCATCTGGTCATATTACTAATCCTAATCATAAAATCACTATTCATAATTTACTATTCATCAAAAATCAAGTTGATCTTATTAGACTCTAAATTTAGTACTGAACATAATTGTAGAAGACCATTTTTTGAAAATCATTACACATTTTTAATTATTTAGGATTTACATAAACATATTTAAAATATCCTTTTTCTAAAATTCATCAAAAATATGCATACTATATTTATCCGGTCATTTCAAAATTCAAAAACTTCATCATAAGAAGAAATCCCAATTTTTATTTAAAACAAGGATTACACAAGGTAGTTATGGTCTCGTTACATAACCCCTTATAATACCAGCATAGGACCTAAGAGTAAGGTGTGGTAGGGTGATAGAAGCTTGGGGCGGCTCAGTCAACATTGCCCGAGTAGTAATTTCTATCAGTTTGAACTTCTCACGAAGGCGATTTTGTTCCAGCTTCACATGATGAAGTTCGGCTTGGATTTGATCCAGAGCAAAGCCCAGTGGTGCTACCTCCTTCTCAAGCTCTGTTAGATGGGCTTCGATCTGTCCAAGACTACTAGGTGAGGCCATCGAATCTTCTTTCTATAATAATTAACCAAGATTACTTATATTTAGATACAATAATCAAAACATTTTGTTCACAGCGGTCATGTTGACCGATGGTTATATAATAGTCAAAACCCACTGATCTCATTATAATTATCATCATGTTTATCAAATAAAACATTTTTGTTGAGTATAACAATAACACATAAAATTAGGGAACAAAATTTATTTAAAAATTTCGAGTCGTTACAATCTTCCCCCCTTAAGAAATTGCGTCCTCGCAATTTTAAAATTGGGTTTTGAAATTTCATTGAAAGTCCCACATCGGAAAAGGAGTTAGTAAAACTATTACTTTAAAATAAAGAAAGGGAAGTACAATGGTCACCTGAGTTAACCCACACTAGGGTTCCATGTAGGAAAACATGGACATGGAGGAAAAAACAAAGGGTCAAGTTCTGAGGGAGAGTGATAGAGAACATGATTAGGAGAAGGTTAACCATGAGAAAATCCCAAACTTATGATGTGTGTAAACGGTCTTTGATTACCTAGTAGGAAACGTAAACCAACAACATTTTTGTTTTACGTTTCTTTTCATAATTTTGAGGATTTCATTTACTACATAGAACAAAAACATAAGAAAATATACCTACCTTCAAGTAGAGTTTCATCCTTTAACAAGTCCCTACCAACACTAATCTTTTCTCCAAATGATGAGGATTCAAAAACACTTGGTCTCATAAAAGCACAAGAATCATCTTCTATAGAATCACATAATCTACAAAAGATTAACTATCTATTTCTTCTATCTTTAAACAGTATCCCAAAAACAGAAAGGTTAAGGTAAAACAACTCTTCAAAAAGAAAGAATCCCATAGGAATGGAAACTACTTTTAAATCATCAAAGTTCCATGGTACTACCCAAAGTTCATCATAGACCATTCCATAAATAACGGTCCTTAAAATTTCTCAAAACAAACCAAACTAAGATTGAAACCCAAATACAATAAGGATTTGATAACATAGTCTTCCAAAACAACTTCATTGTTCATCTCCAGACAACATCAACCACTCCTAACATCTTATAAAAAAGTAGCTAACCTAAACATATTTTACCCAAGATAGGTTAGTCATTCCCATAAGTACCCTAAATTACTATAAGTTCACCTTAAATTCATCGATTCTTAAAAATATAAGTCAACCTTACTCCTCAATGAAAATACCATAGTAATCTATTTACCTCGATCAAATATGGTTCCCAAAATAATGAACGTCTTCCAAAATAATAATAATATTTTAATCCCCTAATCATCCCTGTCATATTAATACGAAAATCATCGCATTTCCTATCACATTGGTTGTCGGAACATGTTCTTCCATTTCCCACCATTAACTAAGAAGAGAAAGCATAATTAGGGGATTAAGTACTTAGCTAATAATCATGAAAAGGAACTGAAAGCATATAAGGATAACTTGTATATGAAAGGTATACCCTAACTTGTGATCTCCTAGGTTCCCATCTAGGTTATGAATGATCATATATTCTTATGTGAACCTTTATTTTATTTTATCTTTGTTCCATTAACAATGGTTCATACCAAGCTTATGAATTTACCAAAGCATATCCCCCGGGAGTGTCGTAACCAAGAGTGCAGCAAGTCCCGTTGTCGTGTACCAGTTCCCGTTCGAGTCTAGCTCAAAGCGGTGTTTTCGGGTTTTACCCCTATGTACATCTGTGCCAGAGCCACCTCTACCTGCTCGTATCCAGACAGGGATGTATTTGCTTGGCAACCCCTTACTCAATACTCACCAAAATACCAGGAAGATTTCCTATATTAAACTTTTCTATAGGGTTCCTCCTAGAGTTTTCATATTCTAATTTCCACAAATAACTATACCATCCTTTGATACCAACTATAGCATCCCATCTTTTTATAACATAACTTTTCATTCCATTACACGGAACTGAGGATCTTTAAGGTTTAGTGTCTTGGAAACAAGGAACATAAAACATGAAACAAAAAAAACATTCTTCTTAAACACTTGAAAGGCTTCTCCTCATGTTCACCCTAGGCTCATTACTGCATCTCATAACCTGGGGACATACATCAAAAGGAAGGGTGAGCAGAAGGCCCAGCAAGGGAAACAAGTGAAACATTTTACATATGAACTTGAGATACATCAATAAAGTCATGAAAAGAACTTTAATGCATGAAAATGAAATCATGAGGCATATCATAATAAAAATAAAACTTTTTCATAACTTGAAGATGTGGCTGCAACATTTAATATTGACAATCGTTTCGTTTCACCAAGGTCCATCCCCAAGGTGTCGTTAAAAAATTACCATGGTTTTTCGCCAAGGCATCGTTAAAATTGTAATCTCTAGTGGTTACATCATTACCCAATGAATTGGAGCGCTATCAGGGCGCACCCTTAAATTTTCCTTTATTATCATGTGAGCCACATATATCATCATCAAAAATTTCATAAATAACCCATATAGCATAAAATAAATGGGTTTCATTTCATAATCATAACGTTTTAAAAACTGCTTTAAAGACATGATCTTTACGTTACTTTAAACCCACGGAAAGGGAAAGCGGGTATCATGTATGTAAATCCCAGAATTTAAAATAGAACATTTTTATATATATGTGAATACCCCTTTAGAAATAGGAGCTTTGATTATTCACTTTATAACATAAAATAATTTTTAGAAAAGAGAGGCATTTTGAGACGAAAATTCTGCAGCATAACGGCTATGTTACAAGGTTTTAGAAAACTTTGAAAAGAGAGGGAACATGGGTCGAGCAATCATAATTGACCCATAAAATAGTAGAGGTACAGAATAAGAAGTATATATGGACATGGTGGTGAAATTTCAAGGACATACCATTTGAAATGAAAAACATAGAAGGAAGACAAAAGTTTGATTTCTCTTATGAAAGTTCGGCAGCCTAACGGCGTTACTTAAACTTCAAAATACCGAATTGAAGAGATAAAATGGGGTCTCTCATCATATGAACATAAGAGTCTAGTATTATAGGTATAGAAATCATACCCCAACATAAAAAAATGAACTGGAAGGAATTGACATGAAAGTAGAACTTCAAAACGAGAAGGGTGAAGAACCACTTAAAAATTCGGCAGCCTAACGGCGCCACATAAAACTTCAAAATACGGAATTGAAGAGATCAAATGGGGTATCTCATCATATGAACATAAGAGTCCAGTATGATAGGTATAGAGATCATACCCCAACATAACAAAAAGGAACATGAAGTAATTGACATGAAAGTAGAACTTCAAAACGAGAAGGGTGAAGAACCACTTAAAAATTCGGCAGCCTAACGGCGCCACTTAAAACATCAAAATACGGAATTGAAGAGATCAAATGGGGTCTCTCATCATATGAACATAAGAGTCCAGTATGATAGATATAGAGATCATACCCCAATATAACAAAAAGGAACTTGAAATAATTGACATGAAAGTAGAACTTCAAAACGAGAAGGGTGAAGAACCACTTAAAAATTCAGCAGCCTAACGGCGCCACTTAAAACATCAAAATACTGAATTGAAGAGATCAAATGGGGTCTCTCATCATATGAAAATAAGAGTCCAGTATGATAGATATAGAGATCATACCCCAACATAATATAAATTAACTTGAAGGACTTGACATGAAAGTAGAACTTTGAAAAAGAGAAGGGTGAGAGAATCCCTTAAAAAAAATTCGGCAGCCTAACGACGCCACATAAAACTTCAAAAAAATTGAATTGAAGAGATAAAATGGGGTCTCTCGTCATATGATCATAAAAGATCAGTATGATAAATTTAGATATCATGCCCCAACATAATACAAAGAAACATGAAAGGCTTGAATGAAAATAGAACTTGAAAACGAGGAAGGTGAAAGAATCCCTTAAAAATTCGGAAGCCTAACGGCGCCACTTAAACATTCTTAAAACGAATTGATGAGAGCAAGGGGGGGTCTCTCATCATATGAACATGAAATAGGCAGTAGGATGAATATAAAAGAACATCCTCCAACATAAGAACATGGAGTATAAAAGAAAAGACATAAAAGAGATTACTTGAAAAGAAAGAGAGAGGTCGGATCCCTTACCTTAAAATGTAACTCTTAAACCTCAAAGGTTGGGACCATGAGGGCTTGGGGGCACCTTGGGAGGACTCCTTCGGAGGTAATGAGACCCGAAATTCGTTGGGAATGAGTGGTGAGTCGAATGGATGAGAGGAGGGCTTGGTATTTATAGGGAAAGTGAGGGGACAAGGCATTAATGGCCAAGGGACACCTCACATGGGCTTTTCTCAAACCCATGTGCTCTCCCTTGTCATTTATCATGGAGTTAGGCCACATGGGTCCCCCAAAACAATAATCCATCACCCTTGGCCGGCCAACCCTCAAAAGATCTCATGACATCATCATGACACCGTTATGATGTCATTAAACATACCGAAACCCTAAAACTGTATTTTTACTATTCACTGAAAATTCAAATTTCTCATAAAAATCCCAAAATTTCACATTAACCAAATATCAATGCTCTGATTTCAAAAATGAAATCCATTTTATAAAAATAATTTTCTAAATATTTTAAATTTAATTTTTAAATAAAAACACTATTCATCGAAAATTCATTTTTTTCAGAAAAAAACCCAAAAATTACCATAACATAATATCGATGCTCTGAGTTCAAAAATAAATTCATTTTTATAAAAATAATTTTCTAATTATTTTTAATTAAATTTTTAATTAAAAACACTATTCACCACAAAAACTAATACTTGAATAATAATTAATGAAACCGTTATTTAACTATTTTATTGAATCACATTACTTAATCAAGGTGCCTAGATTATTTTAAAACTTTCTTTAAGTGAGATTACTAATCCATCTGGTCATATTACTAATCCTAATCATAAAATCACTATTCATAATTTACTATTCATCAAAAATCAAGTTGATCTTATTAGACTCTAAATTTAGTACTGAACATAATTGTAGAAGACCATTTTTTGAAAATCATTACACATTTTTAATTATTTAGGGTTTACATAAACATATTTAAAATATCCTTTTTTCTAAAATTCATCAAAAATATGCATATTATATTTATCCGGTCATTTCAAAATTCATAAACTTCATCATAAGAAGAAATCCCAATTTTTATTTAAAACAAGGATTACACAAGGTAGTTACGGTCTCGTTACATAACCCCTTATAATACCAGCATAGGACCTAAGAGTAAGGTGTGCTAGGGTGATAGAAGCTTGGGGCGGCTCAGTCAACATTGCCCGAGTAGTAATTTCTATCAGTTTGAACTTCTCACAAAGGCGATTTCGTTCCAGCTTCACATGATGAAGTTCGGCTTGGATTTGATCCAGAGCAAAGCCCAGTGGTGCTACCTCCTTCCCAAGCTCTGTTAGATGGGCTTCGATCTGTCCAAGACTACTAGGTTAGGCCATCGAATATTCTTTCTATAATAATTAACCAAGATTACTTATATTTAGAGACAATAATCAAAACATTTTGTTCACAGCGGTCATGTTGACCGATGGTTATATAATAGTCAAAACCCACTGATCTCATTTTAATTATCATCATGTTTATCAAATAAAACAATTTTGTTGAGTATAACAATAACACATAAAATTAGGGAACAAAATTTATTTAAAAATTTCAGGTCGTTACAGGACAAGCTATCACCCCTCTCAAGTATTACTCTAAAATAGAATCTTAGATTTCTCAAACCAAAATACTGTTACTCACTCAATATATAAAACATTAATATTTGTGAGCATGCCAAGAAATAATCCATTACTTCTTAAGACATAATGAGATTACTGTAAATGGATGTAATAATTTAACATGTTACACCAATAGTGTACTCAAGTGTTTATCATATATAATTATATATTTATCACTTCCTTTATAGGTGGATTATAAAATGAGGATTATTTTATATAATATTTTATTTCAGGGAAAAACACAACTTGTAGGCTTTAGAACCATTCCTATACATTACTTCCTTATAGGTGATGATCATTCTCAATTATTTATTGAAGTTATAATGTTGATGATGAACATTCCAGATTTCTAAAATTATAGATAATAAAAATTTTAGTACTTCACATGATTACCATTTATGTGAGAAAAATTAAATTTATTTTATTATGTATCCTACTATTTTATAAAGTCCAAGCATCCCCCATGATTGGAATCATAATTTCTTTTTTCTTGGACATTAAAGTATCAAGAACAATATTACCCTCTAATAACCCAATAAGTGATGTTTAAGGAACTTAAAGGGAATTTGGGAGGTTGACCTTTTTCTACTGTAGACTTGGAACACCTTAATATATTTATTGGACTCCCCATTAAAGATATCATAACATGTATTTTCTTATCAAATTCCAAAATGTTACATCAATTCCTTCAATGGATACTTATCTTTAAGTAAGATAGTTAAGTCAACCCATTACCTTCATTATATCTCAATTATAGAAATATTTGTCCCAATCAGGTTTAGTCAAACACATAGTTCTATGTATTTCATTCCTAATCAAGTAATATGAGTCCATTTATAACAAAAAATATTTTTGGGTGATTTTATTTATTATGTATAAATTTTATCTTTTTTTATCATTTTCAAGTCAAGTTATTATTAGGTGGATTTACTTAAGAGACTAACCATATTTGAAAAAAAAATATACATAATCAATTTATTTAAATTCTGTTTTTATATTAATTTATTTATTTATGGAATTAATGTATTATATCCGTAAAAAAGTATTTCATAATGGGAAAAAATAAATAAACAATTACCAGAAGAGGATTTGTTTAAATAGTTGATTTTTTGAGTTGAATATAAATCAACCAATAATATTAAGGATGATCTCTTTTTTTCATTCTTTACTTGAGTTACATCATTCAAAATTTCTACATATGAATCACATGGGATGGTGTCATGTCGTTTCCTTCATGAACTGCCTCCACGCACCTTGAAATGCTCATTTTTACACTTTAATTTATATTTCACATGTAGATGGGGAGAAAAAATGTATTAGTTAATGGAAATTAAATAAATATCATATGACACACATGTATGAAATAATAATGGAGGGAGGGATGAGTCATAGGAAATCATTTTAGTGTATTTATTATCAATTGAAAAAAATGAAATAATTTATACCAAATTAAAATATTCTACACATAGGTTAGGGTCAGGCTCATGAACGGTCATATATATGCAATGAATACGTAAAAGTACACTGGCTAAAATTCATTTCAATTAATTCTACAATATGATGTTAAATAATTTTTCATAAAATAAATAAATAAACAAAAAAACACATTTTATCATAAATTCTACCTAAATTATCTTAGATCCATTCATCAGGAATGAGTTTATCAAAATTAAATTAAATAACAAATGCTAACATATAATTATAAAACAATAATATGATAATTTTTAATTATTGAAAAATATTATCAAAATTTCAAAAATATTTGGTTTTTTCAATGTATTATGGTTATAATGCTTCAATAAATAATTTAAATTAATTTAATCATTTTTTATTTAAATAAACCAGAATATTTACTTATGATCTACACACTATGTACCTCGATTTACGTGTACCATCGACAAATATATATGGCTTCATCATGTGCCTCAAATAAACTACATGTAAAATAATAACCTGGTAAAAATATTTTATCATTCTTTCCGTATATCTATATAACCCATCAAATGACTCAGAATGTTCTTAAAACATGAGACAACTCACCAAGTACACTAGTTACAAGCCGCATGTTCCACCATTTATCTATTTTCATAACATTTCAAATGAATCAGTTTATATTTCATATTAATAAAATAATGAACTACACACCTTGTACATTAGCTACGCATCATGTATTTCATTAATTTTCTAGGTTTCCAATATCATGTGTGATTTATACTTGTATTTGACCACTTTGATTTAGGACATTTCATTTGTAGACTATGTAGACAACACAATGTGTATTATATATAATTGATGTGCAATCTAACAATTCATCTTCTAGGATGCACTGGTCTATAGGTCACGTTTAATAATACACAACATGTAGTCACTTCTTGGAATTTGATGTATCATGAAACATGGATAGGTTTAATGGACATGGGTATAATCCGTGTTTTCAAGGTACATGCCATGTGACCTAATCGTACCATCAAAATTCTATGACACTTCCCAATATATGAGTTCTGAAACAAATAATTAAAATGAAAAAAAAATTAATTATACATAAGAATAATGAACAAAAATTTTGAATTGAAATATATATCTACTGTTGTGAATAATTGATCAAAAATAAAATAAATAATTAAAAATTTAAAACATAACCTCCATTTGATACTATTCTATTCTTACAAACAACACATAAGTTCTTAGTGGGTGAAAACCTTAATAGTTTTTTTATTCAATATATAATTCAAAATTTTATACAATACGTTGTCATCCGTAAAAATTAAATATTTAAATCAAAAATATATATAGAAAAGAAAAAATTACAATGAGAGGATCTTTTCATGTAAAATTTATATTTATTTTAAGAAGGATCATAAGAAATAGTACCTCCTCATATGATATTTCTTTGAATGTGTTGTTAATATTCAAAAAAAACAATTTTTAGACAATCTCCATTAAATTTTTTGGATCCAAATGTAATATGCCTCTAGTTGTTATCCACACGTGCTAATTTTATCAATGAGATACACCAATGGAATGTCAGATGCTACCCCAAAAAAATATAATTACTTTTTTAAAGACTTAATCTATTCAACATCCTTAAATATTGAAGGAATATCTCTAGTGTATCTCAATCTTGCGAAAAATAGAGTATTAAGAATAGAGAGAGAAGTTTTTTCTTAGAAATAATTCTCAAATATTGATTCTTAATTAAATCTACATAGTATACAAAATTATAAATTTATAATGTTAGGATTTCTGTTAAAATATTAATTAATTTTGTATTGGACAATAAATAATATAATAAAACATGTCTTACCCCAGACTAAATATTAATTATAATGTTATTATTTTAAATTATTGAATGAATTGATGCAATAAAAAATATTATTTTATAATCTTGTAAATTAATATTTATCATGAGACATGATAATGGTCCATTCAACCTTACAAAAAGTTATCCAAAAAACAGATTAAATAATATATTCATAATTAAACATATTTTCCACATACCAGTGATTGAAAATTTATTAAATATTTCATTAATATTTTTGATCAATAAAACAAGAATGAAATTATTCCACACTCTACATTAAGGTTGTTTTTTCATTAATTGAATTCAAATAGAATTTAATTGAGATCAAGATAAATTCATATAATGTGACTCTGTTGTATTAGATATCAATGGAATTAGGTGGTCCTATATAATGCCCAATATTAAAGTATAACAACAGTTCAAAGAACCCAAGATAAAGTACTTAATTTCATAAAGTCTAAAATCACATACGAACTCTTTCTATGTAATACAATCACTTTGTTAAAATATATCATAAAGTATATAGTACCTCAGTTTAATAAACGTATATTCTTCACAAATCATTCTTTTACTATATGAATTAAACAATTCATTACACCATGTCTATGGAATTTAAGGAGACTGTTCAATTTGAATAATAAGTCTGAAATACCAACTTCTATAAAGAAGGAAGGGACAAATAATTACCAAATTTATCAATTTATAACTTTTCATTCTTGGAGAACTAGACATACCCTACTTCCTATGAACTTATGCGGTCATGATTTTTTTCTGTAAAACTATGTGTGCATGTTATGACATTAAGTACTGATAATCACAATGTCTAAGGACCATAATACATGATAATTGATAGGAATATTTTATAATAAAAAACTTGTATAATTTATATTGATGTATTGTTCTCATAATTACATATCATAGATATTACCAACTGTAACCTTCATGAGTGGAAGCCCGATCATTATATGAGTAATTACATTTGATTTTTATATACTACATTCCGTATTATATTATTTTATCCAACCATATAACTAAATTTGACAAAATTATCATGGAAAATCATGGTTCTCATCATATAAGGGGACATTTAGGGACTTATCTACATGATAGATAATCAAGAACATTATTACATTAATTTCATGTAGAAAATTTATCAATATTTAATTTTATATTTTATTAATATTCAAAACATTGAATATACATGTAATACATTGTATAAATATTTGGTTTAATAAAAAAAACTCCATAAATACCCTATTTCTATATTAGGATATCACATTTGATTCATATATTAATTATTTACAATTTATGACTATTCTTGGGAATGAATCTATATTACGAATATTTTCCATCCTAGTAAATAATGGATTCCCATACATGTCTATAATCTTGCATCCAATCAACGCAATAATTTTTAATTTGAAACCTAATTAAGTTTTTACTCATGTGAAATGTATATTTAAATCATTCAACATTCAAAATAATTTTTAATTTTCATTTTTTAGTTTGTGGGATTTTAAAATTGTTGTATTAAAATGTTAATTATAGGATTTTCTATAACTCCTTCATGATATTCCAATTATACATACTCCTAATTTTTTTCGCTTTTATACAAATTTATTCTCATATACCTCTTATATTTTTCTACATATGTCCCATATATATATATACCTTGCTAAATATCCATTTAATGTTTAGGGTTTACAACATTTAGTTCAAATCAATGTTCCTAATTTTTAAAAAACGTGGTTTATTAAAACATAATTTCTTATTAAATCACATCAATCATCACCCCTATAAAATGTTTCTAATAAATGAATAGATTCATAAAAACGTAAAAATTCATGGATGAATATCTTGGATAAAATAAAATTATATTGAAAAAATATGGTATTTCCATATTTAAAAATTTCCTTTACATATTTCATTATGATTCACCAAAGCGGTATGTTTTTATTCTTCTTCACAATGAATATTCTCATGAAATATATATATTAGGATTCAATGATCATCAACAATGTTATATTTTCAAATATAAACATCCAAATTATTTAACCCCTTCTTCAAAATGGAATCATTATAATATATATTTATGTTATTTGATGAATCATAATTATAAATACCACTTTCTTCAAATGCTTTTGAAATTATTATTATTTATTAATTATTTATTTTAAAAAAATTTCTCACATATGTATGATATTGATTTAAGTTATGGGTGGTCTTGTAATTATATATCCCAATAATTCACAGGATAAAATCGGTATATCTCATGATATTTTTGTAATGGATTATAGATTGAAAATAATTCACCATGGGACTTTATACACATAATGACGATAGACTTGTGAGTGACTACTGATAGATGTTTATTGTATCATGTTATACGTAGTTGAAAAATATTTATGATCTTATGAAATCATTTCCTTATGTCGTGTATCCATGATTATGATGACAATATTTATGATATCATGTTATGAACCTTGCCTATAACGTTGTGATTTATCTTCTGATAATTACCTTATTGGGATTTCTACCTCACACTTTTCCTTATGTATCTTCCACATGATATCTTATAATGTTTTAGATGATATGTTGGAGATAATGGAATCATATGAATTTTTAAGTAAATATGACATTTTTATGTTTAATTGTATATATTTTAATATCTAATCATCCAATTATAAACGACCTATAAATCCTCAAAAGGTTTTGATTTTAAAATCTTGTTAAGAATTTTCAATTAATATGGATTTAAGCCCAGGGTATCTATAGAATTTGAAATAAAAAACTATATTTTTTGATACCCAAAATTTAAATAATAAAACTTATTATTTAATAGTACCATTTAGAGGATGATTAATAAAATTAAACTCTTATGCAAATAAATCAATTTAGAGATAATGTAAAATTGAGATGAAATAATAAATTATTTTTTCCGAGAAAAACATATTTACATTGTAATAAAATGGTCATGTTATGAGTTTATTTCAAAAATAATTTTTGATATTGTGACATGAATAATATTTAAAAAAAATTAAATAAATCATAATAATGTAACCCAAAAAATTTTTGACTATAATAAATATCTAGTGGATGTTACAAAACAAAATTATTTATGAAATAATGCCTTCTTAATATATTAATAAGGTTTTTTATGAAACTGATATTGAAATATTTTTATAAAGTATCATTTAAATGTTTTGTTAATATTAAATATAATGATTATTTGATATAATACTTAATTTAATTAAAAATAATTTATAGTACATTTTTCATATCAAATAATATTTATGGGATTTATCCTTTATAATGTTATATTTTTTATATCAGATAAAATTCATAGAGGATTAAAATTTGAATTCAAAATGTACTTTCAAAATATATATAAGAGTAAATATGATGTAAAAATCTTAAAATGAATTTTATTTGATATTTTATGAAAATTTTCAATGAAAAAATATTTTGACCTAATGATTTAAAATTTAATCAAATAACCATTATGGACATCAAACTATTTTAATTAAGAATTATTGTGAATGGATTATATGATTAAGAAAAGTAAATAAAAAAATACATTTTAAATAAACCTTAATATAACTATATGTTACAATAAAACATAATATAAATCTATGGTATAATAAAAAAATAATATAAGACTATATTCTAAGACAAAGGATTATGAATTAAAAGATAGATTTCAAGTCATGAAATGACCTTACATTGGATTCTTCCTTGGTTATATGTTCTTGAAATTAATGTATAAGAATAAGTTATGGATTAAAAAAATATTTAATAAAATATTATTTATCTATATTTTATATTATTATTTTATTTTCATTAATTATGTATTTATTACTTATATTTTGTTAATATCAGCAATCATTTATTTATAGTTTTTAACTATTGCTTCACTTCTTTTGGTACAATAATTTCAATTACACTTCCATGCTCCTGATATTATTATTCAAATAATAGTAAAGGTTATTTAATAACATGTGTATCATGATTTAATATGTCACGGGTTAATTTTATTTGTGTTTTGGTCTGAGTTTTAATAATAATATTTATAAAAATATTGTTTATTTTATTTTTAACAAATAAAATTAGGCATATTAATAAAGAGTTAAATATTAATATTAACATTACATAACCCGTGAAATATTATTTACTCGTTGATTTATAATATTACAATTAATTATTTTTACACAATCATCAAAGATATAAGTTTACAGTATCAGTCATATAACAACATAAATTGAAGAAAAGCAACAAACAATAATCTATGAGTCATAATGGTTATGTAAGTGGTAAATTTTATATAATGGAACTGTCATATAAATATTATGATTTTATTTTGATATAATCAAATTTTTAACTCATATCTATAAATGGTTAGATGCATAATATATGGAATAAATGATTAAAGACTGGATAATACACATGTTTTGATCATGAATCATCACATATAAATTGATTTAGAAGTGGAGGAATTGGGGATAATTTTTATGACTGGTAGTATAGAAATGTGGATGTGGAATATAAAGGATGAAAAATGGGATAATATTAAACATATATTTTACATATTAGTGTAGTTTTGGTTCAGTGGCATAGAAATCCATTAATTTTTTAAAATGTGGGGATTTTATTTGGAAACTTAATGTATATTAAAGGTAAAAGTATAATCACCAAAGAGTTGGGTGAGTTTGGAATTGAAATGATACATAAATATGACGGATTTATTCCTACACCTACGAATCATTTTATATAATAATTTAAACTCATCGTAAATATTAAATATTTGAGACACATTAATTTTCCCCTTCCTACATTTACCTTGTTTAAATATTTAACATAATAAATATTTTTTACAAAAAATATAATATTAATACTATTCCATAATTTCGACATCTTTATTAAAATTTTGAACACAATATAATACATTTCAATTTTAAAATATGTAAAAATTTACTTTTAAAAGAAACCATGAAATATATTGAAAAACTACATTTTTGTAGAAAAATGACTATTAGTACATTAATTTATATTAATCAAATTTAATTATAATTAATAGTGAAATTAATATTAATATATTATTAAAAAACAATACATTTTATTATGATAATCATTTAAACATAACATATTAATTTTGTCAGAATAAAAATAGATAACACATAATAAAATAATACATATAAAAATCAATTTTGAAGCATAAAAATTATCTTATTCCTACATATCTAAAAAACATTATTTAGTTGTAAGAAAACAATTTAATCATATTAATACTTTTTTATTAAATATTTTAATTAATTTTTTTAAATTTATATTTTATAAATAATCAAAATACACAAAATTACCCATGATATTGAATATATATATATATATATTCTAATACATACTTTTTTATTTTGTCCATATTTATACTTATAAAACCCCTCAATATCATAGTGTATTACATAACAAAAGGATATGAAATGGTGGTAGTTAGATGTTGTGGTTTAGATGGAATAGATCTCTTATATATTTATACAATCTAAAACGTCTCCCAAAAATGCATTTCGTCAAGGTACATTTAATGAAGTTTAGCTTGGGCTTGGTCTAAAGAAAAATATAATGAAATAACATTATTTAAAAACATAAAACAATTAGCCTATAATGAGATATTCCTTCTACATACATCCAAAACATATACATAATATATATATTTCTTAATCGAGTTACTTATATTTATACCTTACATTTAACAAGATATAATACAATGATCATCTGTTAATTAATTTAAAAAATTATATAATGGTTAATTTTGATAAAATTTTTAATCTAAAACAAGTTTTAATTATATTTATATATTGAAATTATGTTTTGTTACATTCTACCCCATTAAAAGGAACATCACACTCAAAATTTTATTACTATGAGGAAACAAATTAGGGTTATTTTGTCTCATTTCAACGTCATGTTCCAAAATGGATTCCTCAATATATGTTTTTTCCATATACCTTTTAATATTAGCACGTCATTGTTTCATTGTATATGATCTCTATGATCAAAGAAATCAACTAGTTACTTTTAAGAGAGGCCATGTTCCAATTTCAAAACATATAAGTTCAATAAACATGATGGATCTAGTATATACATACAAAATATCGATACAAAAACACATCTTACACCATTGAGAGGTATGGAGGGAGTATTACATAATAATTTACAATCCTTCATTGATTAAAAATCTTGATGTTATGGATGAATCAATGAGTTATATTTCCCTTCATCTGTAATCTCAAAAGCCTCTTCTAATAGATATCTGAATGCATACATTATCACTATCTTCAAATAATTGATCTCTATAATGAATATATTTATAGAAATTATTTGGAATCGATGATTGTTCTATATTTATTGAATTACATTGAATCATCTCTGTAATTTTCTAGATAATATCATGTCATAATAACTGCATCCCTCCTACATCACCCTTGCAAGTTGGAGTTACATATCTCGTCACATTTAGAGCCTCAAATAATTTAATTTTGATATTAGAGTAGAAAATATTAATATATTAGAACACAATTTAGGATTATTTTTATTCTAATTTCAGTTGAATTTGATTTATCAAGATCATATCATATATTCAAATTTTTAAATTATCCATTATAACTGACCATCAATTTCCGGTTTATTTGCTGTATAAAATATTATAATTATATCTAATCATTGTTTATGATCAAAAAAGATTATTGTGAATATTAGATCTCAATCAGTTACAATTAAATATGTTACTCAATGTGTTCTTATCGTATACTTATTATATGACTTGGTATGTTAATTGACTAAGACACCCCTTAAATAATAATGAAATGTGCCAACATTATGGGATGATCCCATACTACCCTGATGAATTGTGGACATTATTGGTATTATGAAACCAATTATGAAATCGATGATGCTTTTATAAAATTTACAATGTAATATATGTAGGGGATTTATTATCCCTAGAAATTTATGATATTCAGCCTTTCCATATTGGAATACAAATAATTATGGTACAAATTCCATAATATATTATTTCAGGATGTCCAACCATATGTGAAAATTAATATATTAATACATATTTAATATTATAGGTAGAATAGATATGTATGAGTTATTTGTATTATCCAAAAGCCTCTTCCTCGATTCTTATATTGGTGCGATATATTTTATTATTCCAAATATTTCATCTATATCTTGTCATAGATATACACTAACATTTTGTATACATTCTTCTATATGTCCATATAATATTTCTAGGCCTCATTCATCATCTCATAGATATATGATTAACTATTCATTTTGGTAATGGTAGGATATAATCCCTTATATTCAAGTCTATATAACCATTTTTTAAATCAAGTATTATTGTTTATATTTCAATACTTTTCATGGAAAATTGTCCTAATCATTCCAACATAGAGTTTCTGTAACCATTTTGGCCTTCTTGAGGCAGTCATATGTCATTCAATCATAGGTTTTTGAGAAATTCAAACAGTATCCCTCAAATAATTTTCAACTCTATTGATGTGAATATATATTTCAAGATCTTTTGTTCAATATGTATATCACAACATCCACAATAGTGAGAGAGATATGGAATATTTAATACTAATGTTACTACTAATTTCTCTAAATCATGCATTGGGTAATTTTTCTAATGGGTATTTAATTAACATGGGTCATAACTTATTACCTTTATATTTTTTTATAAGGATGAATCATGAGACCTTCATTGATGCATCACTATATATTATAAATCCATATATACAATAGGGTAAAATAATTTTAGGTACAGTGACCGACCACTTTTTAAATTCAATAACGATTTCTCCACAATATTCTATCTTGAGTAAAATCACTCCCTTATATGTTAACTTTTTTATGGTATTTGATAATAATTATAAGATTCTAATTTTTTTCATAGTTACCAAGTAATATAATAAAACAAAATATATCTATCATAGTGGTTGTTCTAAGATATTAAATAATTTTTCTTATTTTTTATGGGTCCATAGGTATAACTTTTTATATGATTATATGACCAAATAAGGATACTTTTTCCATCAAAATTCATAGCTATTAAAAATAGAAGATAATTTATCCTTCCATAAGGTGTTAATAATAATCCATAAATTGTATTCATATATACACATTCCCTTAGGTTATCTGAGAATATCATAAATAATAATTAAAAACAACATGTTCAAATATAATGGATCTATTAATCTAATAAATGAGGCAAATATGTGAATTTTATGTTATATTTGAATCACTGTGAATTAATAGTTTCAATACCTTTTTCATAATGTTTTATTGTATATATCCTTTATATTTACACATAATTGATGGTATCCTTAAGAAATATCCACCTTAAAAAAGTATTTATATTCTCTATGTTTATCAAAAAAAATTAGAAATACAGGGTAGTTTATAATTTTTCTTGATCATAACCTTATTATGTTAATGTTAGTCAATGAAATGATACATTGATCCATCCTACATCCTGGAAAATAGGACTGGTGCATTGCATGTTGAAGCGCATGGGAATATAAAAACATTATCCTGGTTCTCTGGGTATTTTTTTCTAAATATTATAATTCAATACGAAATATTGAATAGTTACTCTTCGATATAGCCATAAAACATTGTGTGAGATTAATTAAAACATTACCTTCACGTTATATGGGATGAGAAGATAAATTTTTAAGAAATACATAATTATAGTCTAATAAATTTATCATGTCTTCAATGTTGAGTTATTCCCACATACATTAAGACAAGTATATATTTTTATTTGTCATAAAGACTCATATTTAGTAATTTCTATCTAACGTGAGTTAATAATTATCATATTATAGATATATGATAATTGGATCCTATGTGATATTAAATGATTTTTTTCATCATAAATGTTGAAATCATATTTAAATAGGGAAAGATAGTCAATTCCCAATATCACAAAAAATTCTATAAAGGGAAGGATAAAATTATAGTAAGATGTATCTTCCCAAAATCCTCAACCATAAATTATTTATATACCTTGTAATCAAACATCACGAAAATTTATGTTTTCATAGGCAATTCAATATAAACAGTTTTAGGTGGTTAATAAACATTCATATAAATCATTAATGATATTAAATTATATGAATAACTATAATCATGTATGAAATTCCTATATCCAGATTAGAGAATTAGTGTACCTATCATGACATCAATATCATGATCTACTTAAGTGGTAATTATTGAATGGAATATTCAATATTACATTGGTCGTGGAGGTTGTTAATGTCTGTTATCTTTATAATCCCTTGTATTATGGAATTAATTTTCAAAACGGCCAAACACCTTTCATTTTAATCCATGAATTATGGGTGGATAATTTTTTGGAGTCTTCTTCTCCCCCATATTTTTTAGACACATGTTCATCACTCTTTGATAATAATGTGTTTGGTGGAAAAATATTACACATTTTAATTTTTAGGTTCCTTTAATGAAATTTAATGGGTACTTACTCACATATTTTTTAAATGTATGTACTTGAATTTTCTTTCCATGTTTTTATTTATCATTTAAATTTTGATGAAACATCTATTTTCATTTCTTATCCTTAAATCCATTTGGGTAATGAGTGTGTCCATTATAAATTTAATCATTATATTATCATAAATTTTTTTATTAAAATATATAAATTTATCTTATTATAACACCACTTTATTTTAGAATGTATTACTCTTTCATTGATATGTTATTGTTTGGTAACGTGATTGACACACAACACTAAGCTTAAAGTGAATGATGATATATTATAACATAGATTTTTAAATTTATGGTATGAATAGGATTAAACAAATTTTGATATATATATATTAATCAAATAATATACATTGATTAATTTATAATAAATAAGTATGCAATATTTATTAAATTCATTTTAGGCATCTAAAAAATATATTTACTTCAAAAATTGGGTTTATTGAATTTTGTTCCTGAAAATTATAATTAGTCACTATAGATTAGAAATTTTATTGTTTGGGGGAAATTTAATTTAGGAAATCATCATTTTTATATTATCTTAGGATGATGTTATGGTATTTTTAAGAAAAATTTATTTTTTAAGTGAATAGTAAAAAATAATTATTATTTTTAAACATTCAGTCCTCTTCATTAAATCATGTAATTTAAAATTCCCATTATTCTTGTAATATGGTCATACAATAACATGATTATTTTTATAAATAATATAATAAATTATATATGAAGCAACATTGTACATTATTTTTGTGTAAGTTCATTTTTTGGCATAAAAAGAAATTTTTTAAAACAAATGTTTTCTTTGAATTTGAGGAATTAATATATAAATGTAATTCTTCAACATATGTAAATTTAATATTGAATAATGTAATAAATATTTTAAATCATTATTCTCATATTTTTTAAATAAATCTATTTAATTTTTGGTAATTATGAATAGTTAAAATTGTTAATATTTATCACCTCAATATTGTTAAAATGAGAACAATAGGGTTAAAATATGGGATAAGGGCTAAAAATATCGAAGAGAAACTTCACCTTATTTAATTTAGTTTGTTACATTCTAATTTAATCACATTATCTTAAGTTTTTTCTATTTTATTTTTTCTTCTCTTGGATAATAGACATTTATTTATTTTAAGAAGATAATAAATAAAAAATTACACTCTTTATATATTAATATATCTTATAATTTTTATGATGAATAACAAGTTATTATTTTCCTTTCTAAATTTTTATTTGAAATATGAAATAATAATTTTTATAATGGGATTTTTTAAATTTTTATTGATTGAATAACTACCTTAAATTCTTAAGCACCTCTCATGTAGTGGTTCTTCATGTAATATACAAAGAATATCAATTATTTAAAAAATATAGTAATTAATTAAATTCTAATGAAATAATGTGTTTCAAAATTTTTATATATAAATATTTCATATTAATGATGTGTAAAAATTTTAAATTTTATTTTCATTTCTATCTTGATTCCTTTAATTTCAATCTATGTGAATGTTACCTAACATGACATTAATATTATCTCCCATTAAAAAATAAATTATTTGTTGATTTAAATTTATAAAATAGTATATTTTGAAAATCTATTATGATAGGGTCAGAAATATAAACCATAGTCCACTTATGAGGGACTTAGTTTAATGGAAACTTTATTGGACCCTAATGAGTAAAAGTCATTGATATCTTCGTAATCATCAGAAGTGTTAATAGGGGGTAAAAAACTAATATTTAAGGGTAAATAATCACCTAATTTTGTCAAAATATTATTTTATTTTAGTATATATACTCATAATAATACTATAGTCTACATATATCAACTTGATTTCACTTCAACATAAAAAATAATTTATTATATTTTAATATTTTATGTAATTCAAAATGTATACATTACATCACTATAAATGGAAACCAACTCGTATCTTACTCACACTACATTGGGACACTTATCTATACCAAAAAATAAAAAAAACACTTGTAAACATTTTTCTTCATGTATTAGTGTTTATGGTCTCTTTAAAAATCATTCCCAAGTGTCCTTAAGAAGAAATCAAATGGAGGACCCTAAAAGGGGTGGTAATTATTTTAGCCAATTCCATTCAATTTACTTCATCATTTAGCACCTTAAGTTATTTCATAACCACACCAATGTTTTAGAATATATATATAGCATTTACTAAGATTTTATTAAGCTGAATTCATGAAATTAATCCATATCCTATTGAAAAAAATATGTTATGAATGTATCACACAGGTATACATGAGGACTACCACTTCCAAGTTGATATATGAGTCATCTTCCGTCATAATCCTTAATGATAGGATATTATGATGGATTTAGGGTATATATATGATATATAATAAATAATTGTTCTTTTTTAATTATAATATCTTATCTAGTTTCTGACCATCCCATCTTTTGGGAGTGATTATATCTCTCTTGAATACGTGTGGATCACCACATCCACAAAGTGACACAATTAATTTTTATTTTATTATTAAACATATTATTATAAGAATATATTAAATTAATACATATAATAATTATAATATAAAAATTATTATGAAAATTTTAGTTATTATTTACATTTATTTCATTTTTTCCATAAAAAAGTGGAAATATCACTTCTGTGTACGTACAAACTATAGTCACTACTATGTGATGTAGTTAATTATTCATCCCCATAGAATATGAATGTTTATAAAAGTTTATGTGAAAAATAAATATTATAAATATTTCATGGTATATCTTTATTAGATGATTAAATAGTTTCCAAATTTCTTGTACTCGAACAATCTTACCGAACCATATAATGAAAACAGAATAGTTTTCAATCAAATTTGAATTTTAATTAATGAATTTCAAGTAAAATGATATTTAGAAATTATAAAGGAGTGAAAAATATTTTTTTATTTTTTAACATGGTTATGTAATATATTCATAATAAATCTATATTTATTATATTGGATATTTTAATGTGTATGAGAAAATACAATATATGAGGTAAGGTTTTTCGATATCACTTTTTATTATGAGAGACACATACTATATTAACAATGTTTTTAATTCATGTGGTGTAAATTATTCCTATAAGTTATTTTATATCATGAATACATTAAAATTCATGGTATCTAAATTCACATTTTAAATTATTTATTTCATGGGTTTTATCATTTAGAAGTTACAATGGATTTTAGGGTTTATGTTAAAATATCAATTCTTTTTTGGATTATCTCTGCTAATATTGTGTCGAGGGAAATTATATGTATATTATACTTTACACCCCATATATTTTATTCATCTATGGATATTATGATAAATTTTTCATATTAGTTTTATTATCCTCTTTTTGGTAATCGTAATTTTCGATGGAATGTTTTTAAAGAAAATTTTACATTATTACATTTTTGGTTAATGAACTTTTCTGTCCATGGTGATGCTCTTAAAATATATTATATATATGTTTATAAATAAAATTATTTTTTATGAATTTAAGGTTCATTATAATTTATATTATTGAAAATTTATTACAGGTATTCTTTGGGAATGAATATTTTTTTGAACTATTTTTTTGAACTATTTTGAAAAATATTGAAGAGAATATGCACTTTTATCCTATATGGTATGTATTTATTTTCCCATAATCATTAAAATTTAGTATTCTGAAGCCTTATTTAACTATTTTAAATTTATTTTTCTTTTAAAATAATGTTCTTAAATCTTTTTGAAAATTTATTTAAAATATATTCAAAATAAATGAATATTTTTATCATGATTTTGAAGAATGTTTTGACTGAAATTTTAAAGATATTTTTTACCCATGTTAACATTATTTATGTATTTTTATTCTTTATTGGGTATATTATATTATGTTATATTACAATTTATTTATCTGAAATTCTTATGAGGATGTTGATATAATGATAATTATGTGAAACACATTTCTTACCCATAGGTTAATTATGTTATGATAAAACATTTACAAAACCCGTTTTTTCAAATAGGTATGATATTATGATATGATGAAATATTTATTAAAGCTACTTCATTACCATGTTTTTTTACATGATGGTATCATGAATGTTTAATGCTATTGTGACACATATATGCATGTGTTTTATTATTTAACAGGTGGAATAGAAATTATTTTTCCCTCTACTACATTGGGAAATGATACATATATCATAAGTAATATATAATGAAATGGGGGGTGAACTGAGTTTAGTAAGGGAATATATGCAATATGATAGTCTTGGGAGTGAACCACGACTAATGTATCTTTACCATTAGGTTGTCCAAATAATGACTCCCACTGTCTATGAATGTCTTGTTCATCACCTAACCTCCAAGTAGAGTCATAAAAAAGAAAGCATATGAAGAAGAGGAAGACCTCAGAGACGCCCCTCCATCATTTGGGGAAGATTTCTCCACCCCTGTGGATGAACTCAGAGAAATAAATCTGGTTACAGAGGAAGATCCACACCCCATTCTAGTTAATGTGACCATGAATTCTAAAGAGAAATAGGTGCATAATTCCTTTCCATATCTACTTTGGAATTTATTTTATTGGAATTACATGGAGCTACCAGGTCTTTACTCTAAGGTGGCCACCCATTATTTGGGTTTTCTAGAATATCATTAGAGATACAAACAAGAAGCTAGGAGAACATGCCTGAATCATGATTCACAAATTGAGGATGAAATCGACAAGATTATAAAATCCTAAATCATTCAATATGTGTAATATCCAATGTGGTTAGACAATATTATCCTGATGAAAAAGTTGAATTGGAAAATAAGACTATGTATTAATTTTAGAGATCTCAACCCATATTGTCCCAAATATGAATTCCTTTTTCCAATCATAGAACTCTTGATTTATGAAATATATGGATAAAAAGATCTATACTTCATGGATGGTTACTCTAGATATAACCAAATCTAGATGTCTATAGAAGGTGATGAATATATAGCCTTTATACCCTCTCAAGGTATATTTTACTATCTGTTAATGACCTTTGGTTTGAAGAATGCTGGTGCGACATATCAACATGGAATTCACCACATATTCAAACCCATAATAGGTATATTTATTTAATTTAATGTTTATGATATGGTGGTCAAATATAGACAATGTTCTGATCATTGGACTAAACTAGAGAACACATTCATCAAGCTTCAATAATTTAATCTGATGATAAACCCCATTAAATGTGCATTTGGGGTAACCTAGGGAAAATTTCTTGCTTTTATTGTACACCATAGAAAATTGACCTTAAGAAGATTAAAGATATCATTGGCATGTAACCTCCTCAATACATGAATTTGTTTATTGGAATTCAAGGACACATGGCCTACATATAATACTTGAGAGCTAATCTGACCGGAAAGTGTTTTCCCTTCACCAAATTGATGAAGAAGGGGGTCACATATCAATGGATGGATGAATTCCAATAGTAATTTGATACCTTCAAGAAATAACACTTGATTCCACCAATATTTATGCCACTTATTCAGGGAAAACTATTCATACTTTATGAGGAAACCTTTGAGTGATCAATAGGTTCCCTCCATGCATAGAAGAATGATGCTAAAAATGACAACAACCATTATTTTCTCAGTCGAACCATGATCAACATATGGAATCAATATTCATATATTGATAAGATCTCCATAGTATTAATCATTGCAGTTAAAAATCTAAGGAACAACCTCTAGAATCATGGGGTCCACTTAGTCTCTTGTTATAACCCTCTTGAATTTATCCTTAGTCATCCTAGGATTAAAAGTCATTTTTAATGGTGGTCAGTTATTCTACAACATTTTGATATATAGTTTATCCCACATAATGAAATTAGTTTCCATGAATTAGAGTACTTCCTTTATGAGTACACATATATGGAAGAAAATTATTTAAATACTAAAATACATGATAAAGAATTATTTTCTATATAGGATATTCTCTGAACATAAGAAATTTACATTGATGGTGCTTCTAGAAGTCTAATGAGGATGATACTAGAAGACCCTATGCTCAACAATGTTAGGTTTGGAATTTTACTTATCTCCCAAAAAAAGGTGGTGTTTTTATACTCCTTCATGTAATTGGAAGGTGGTACCAACAACGAGGTAGAATATCAGGCTCTCATTGTAGGACTAGAATTATCAGTCCATGTACCAATGGATCAATTAGATGTGAAAGGTGATTCAGAATTGGTAATAAAACCGGTCAATGGGGATTACACCATTAGAAAGGAAGAAATAATTCCCCTATGTTATTATGTCTAAGGGTTAATATAGGAATTTTCCTCGAAACCAACATTGTCTTATGTCCCACAGTCACAAAATGCTCATGCTGATGCATTAGATGTATTTCCAAATCCATAGATGACACAAAATGCGATGATACACTCATCAGCATTGCTCAACATCATTTGGTTTCAACTTTTGTTACAATTATAATATAGTAAATCAATAAAATCATCCCCATTTATGAGTCATATGGTCATACCATGGGATGGATGTTTCCCATCATGGAATATCTCCAAAACACGGTACTTCTATTAGATAGAGGTTCGAAAGAGAATGTTCAGTGGTGAGTAGTGAATTTCAGTCTTTAAGATGGCCAAAATCACCATAGGATCCTCAATTGATGAGTCTTTGACGAAATTATCCTCATATGCATTGATGGGTATGAAATTATTGCTATCATGAAAGAATTACATGCATTAGCATGTGGTTCCCACTAGTATGGGTATAGTCTTTTTGAAAAAATCTAAAGGATTTGATACTTTTAGCCTTTGATGACATAAGAGTTCATAGATTTCACTATGAACTATCATATATTTCATGTTCATGACAACTTCATTCATAAACCCCTAAAATTTCTACATACAACCAAATATTCATGGACATTTTCTACATGGGGAATGGTTATTGGGTGACTTTATCCTCTATCTATGGGCAAGAAGTTCAATTATATCCTTACTACTAACGATTTTATCTCTAAATGGGATGGAAAAATACCTCTTAAAGAATTTAGAGCCAAAATAATTGTTATCTTTGTCAAAGATGACCTCATTACCATATTTTCTATCCCTCATACCATATTAATGGAAAAACCCACCAATTTTTGTTCTCTTAAGGTATGGAAGTTATATCAAGAATACAATATGAAATACAACCATTTATCCCTCTATCATGTAGTAGAAAATGGAAAGATATTGGATTTCAAAAAAACATTTTCCAACTTACTCTAGAAGTTGGTGGATAAATATAAAATGTCTTGGTCTGATAAAATCTTGAATTTCATATGGTATTATAGGAATAATACACATACTACAACATATTCAACACTATACTAATTTTAATAAAGAACACAGGCAATCATTTCTACTGAAGTTCAATTTCCTTCACTCCGAGTTTCATTTTTGTTATCATTTATCTACATATGAGAAGTATTAGAAGATACTAGATGAGATGGAGTGATTTAGTGAAAAGATATTTCATACCTTGCATCACGTATAAGTATATCACAACTGAATAGAATATTCCATCATCATGAATGTTCACCTTCATTCATTCCTCCAAAGTTTTCTATGTTTTTATATCAAATTTCAAAGTGAAATAGAATAAAATAACCTAAATTGGATTAATTGATGAATAATTTATACAATTTTAATTTAAAACAATTTTAAAATATAGTTTTTCCTTATAAATAAATTGGATGAAAAAGAAGCTGTGAAATAAAATTCAGTATTTTTCACTATTTATCTAAAAATAAAAACTCAACAAAAATTTCAAAATAAAACCTAAAATAATTTTGATGTTTACATTAAAAAATGATGTTTATTTTATCATATAAAATAAACATATTTTCCAAAATTGTATTTAAAATTGGTTATCCATTAAAAGTATGTAAAACTACCTTTATAAAATATGGGGTTTTAGGGGTACAATTGGGTTTGTCCTTATCCTGTGCCTACCAAATCAATTGGATGAATAAAAAAAATATTTGATTATGTATATCACATATAAAATTAATATATAAATTCTATAATATATTTATAATTTAATTGGTTTCGAAAAATGTGACCAAATAGTATTTTGTTTAAACTAGGTATTACCTGCATTGAAAACTAACTCAGTATTGCATGTTTTGAATGCTATTAACAAAATATTTATTCTAAAAGTAAAAAATTATCATGTATTGGGTTGATACATTCTTACCTATTACAAAAATATTTTTCTCAAAATTTTAGGGGTATTTCCTCCAAAACATATCATGGTTGTTTTCCCTCATTGAATCCTCTAGTTACCATCTTGTTTCTTCCAATTTCTGATTTTTCTAGAGTACCTTAACATGATGAGTCATCTAATTAGTCAAAAGTTATTATCTTGTATAAATAATCAGGATGGGTTATTTATATTATTAAATTTCAGGTTCCAATTCTACTTCATCATAGATGAGCACAGGGGTTGGATCAGGTATGTGATTTCTTAGTAGAGATATATGGAACACATTATGTACATTTGAGAGATTTGGTGGTATTTCCAAATGAGAAGAAACATTTTAAAATATTTTAATAATTTCAAATGGTATGATATACTTGGGACTAAATTTACCTTTTTTATCAAACCTAATAGCACCCTTCCATGTGGATACTTTTAAGAAAACATGATCTCCCTCTTGGAACTCTTTTTCCTTCCTTCGATTATTGACATAACTCTTTTTCCTACTCTGAGATACCTTAATATGATCCTGTATAACCTTTAACATTATCATCATCTTTTCAATAATTTCTTTTCCTCTGAGTTTCATTTCACCAACTTCATCCGAACAAGTTGTATTACGACACTTCTTTCCATACAATGATTCATACTATTCTATTTAAAAACTTGAATTAAAACTATAATTATATAAAAAATCTACCAAAGGTAGGTACTGATCCCACATACATTGAAAGTTGAGTTAACATAATATATAAATGTATTCCATTGTATGGATTTTTATTATAGACTATCAATTAGTTTGATAATGGTATGCAATGCTCAAATGAATCTCAGTATCAAGAGCCTTCTTAAGAATCCTCCCGAATTTTGAGGTAAATCATTGATCTTGATCAGAAACAATTCATAGAGGTGCACCATGAAGACTTATTATTTCATTAATATATATCATTGAGAGTTTATCAGAGGTATGTCACCTCCAACATCAAGGAAATGTGAAAATTTGGTTACGATACCAACAATTACCCATAGCACATCATTCTTCCTAGGAGTCTTCAGTAGTCCGGTGACAAATTCCATATTAATTTCTTCCCATTTCTACAAAGTAATAGGAAGAGGTTGCATGAATCTTATAGGATACCTCTTTACATCTTTCACTAGTTGAAAAACCAAACATTTGGACTCATAATAATCTATTTATTTCTTCATGTAATCCCATAAAAAATGTTGCTTTATGTACCTATACATCTTTATTCCACTAGGGTGTAAAGAGAAATTTTGTATATGGGTGTCATACAAAAATTCCATTTGTATCTCATCTATAGATGAAAAAAATATCCACTTTCTAAATTTTATGACACCAAATAAAAAAATCGTTAAGTTTATATCATTTTCAAATTTTATTTTCTCCAGAAAGTACTCATCAACAGATTAAGAATCATTTATCCTCCCTAATAAATATTGTTTTGAAATCATTTGAAAAATTATTGAAGTCTCCACTTCCTTAGAAATTCCTATATCTATATTAAATATATCCATCATCATAAGATCCTTCTCATTCCTCATTTGAGTTAGAAGTCCTTGATCCTTCTTATGCAATAAGTACACTACCTTATTTTCTTTCTCTAGGTGGTAGTGTATTAACAAATCATAATCATTGAGTAGCTCGAGCCATACCCTTTGTCTCATGTTGATCTCTTTCTATGAGAAGATGTAATTCATGATTTTATGATACAAATATATCTCACTTATTTCACCATATAGATAATGTCTCCATATCTTCAATGAAAATATTACAAATTCTAACTCAAGATCATGTGTTGGATAGCTCTGTTCATTAATATTTAATTTCCTTGATGCATATGCAACAAATTGTTTATTTCTCATGAGGACACAACTATGTCCCTTTTTTTATACATCACTATATATGAAAAACACATCACTTATAGATGGTAGATTTAATATTGTATCATTGAATAATCTTATCTTTATTTCATCAAAGAGTTCTCCAAATTCCTTAGACCAAACAAACATAACCCCTTTTTGTGTATGTTAGGTTAATAGGTTAGCCAATCATGAAATATTATGAATGAATCACCGATAGTAACCATCCAAACTAATGAAACTATGTACTTTTGTTATGTTTATTTGTGTGGTACATTCTCAAACTACCTTTTACTTTATAGTATCAGCCGATATTCCATCCATAGAGACAATATGACCAAGAAAAGAAACTTATTATAGCCAGATATCACATTTACTAAATTTATCATCTAACTATTCTCTTATATGAGTCTTAATAATGATTAGAAAGTGATTTTCATAGTCATAATAGATTTTAGAATAAACCATAATATCATCAATGAATATGATGAAAAAATAATCATGATATTTCTTAAATAATATGTTGATTAGGTCCATAAAAATAGATGGTGCATTAGTCAATACAAATGATATTACTGTAAACTCATAATATCCATACCTCATTCAAAAATATTTCTTTAGAATTAATTCCTTCCTTACATACAATTTGGAATATCCACAATGAAGATAAATCTTTGAAAAACATTGGTTACCATTCAGTTGATCAAACATGTCATCAATGTGAGGAATATGATACTTGTTCTTTATGTCGATTTTTTTGAACCTTATGGCTAATGGAGCCAATTCTTCATCACTGTCAAATGATTATTATTCATTAGTAGAACTTTTATAACAAGTTGTTTCCTTCTCATTGTGTTCATAACTAGTGGTTTTGAATGCCACTAACTTTCTCTTCGATTGATAATACTCTTCTTTATTGACATTAAATTCTCCCTCATACATAATTAAATTACTTATCATCTCCTTTATTGGCAAGGTATTGATGTCACATGTTTCCCTTACTGACAAAGAGGTTCCTCTCCATCATTCTGGTATATATATGAGAATTAACTTGATTTGTTCCTTGTCTGTAACATATTTTCCCAAAGAGATCATAGTATTTATATTCTCATTGAACCTGAGATTCATATTAGAGATAGGTTCATCATGATTCATTTTAAAGTTGTCACATTTAATAGAATATATATATATATATTAATTATCATTTTATTAACACTAGTGGTTCCTTAAAGTGCAACAGCTAGAGCATCCCCAAGTCCATGGGCTGTTTTACATGCATAAATCCTATTGAATTCTTCATCTCATAATGAATAATATAAAGAATTTATATATTTATAATTTTTATTGTATGATTCCTTAGTTGGGTCATCCCAAGTATTTCTATCACCATTATGAATTGAATATTTTTGTCAATAGAAGTGCAAATGTAAAATTCCATGCTTTCCAAGTGTATTTTCAATTTAATCTTCCATAGAGCATAATTAGTTCCATTGAAGAATGTAGGTTTATTAGTAGAAGAACCTTCCAATATATTATCCATCTTAATGAAAAATTTTTAATAAAATATAAATTTATAATTGATTGAAACTTATAGATCCTTTAAATACAACTAGAATCATAGTAATGAAATATAAAACATATTTTAAAACATTGAAAATAGTGGTTTAAAAATTCCCCTAATACCAAATGTTTGTCGGAGTAGGACACTCAATAGGGGGGTGAATTGTGTTCCTATAAACATTTCTATCACAAATTGTTTGATTAAAAATTATTGAAATTTCCTCAATTTAAAACTAAATAGCACAGTTAAACAATGTAGCCGATTTATTAAAGTATTTTATGTTAAAAATAATTCTCAATTATTGGTTGGTTCTCAGTTAAAACAATATAATTTATTTTATTATGTTTCAAATTAGTTTACTAAAACATATTATAAAATAAAAACTATTTATGATTAACTATCAAAGTAATGATAAGTTTTATGAAATTGAAATAATAAAAATGAAAAAAAAACTTGAAATCACATAGTAAAAGTAGACAAGGGGTTCAGTCTCAAGCCAAGACCTAATCCAATTCACTTTGTGATCGCCTTTCACCAAGCAGTTTATATTAATAAAACTAATCCACACCGTGGATCAGGGTTAAAAATAGTTTACAAACATCCTAGTCAGTGAGAACCATTCCAAAAGTTTCATGAGAGTGTACAAATAAACATGTCACATAGGGACCTATTCCACTATTATCTGTGGGAGTGAAAAGTGAAAAGGTTTTTGAAGATATCTTTGTATCTTCAAGTTCAGATAATATGAAAGTTTTTATTTAAAATATAGATACAAAAACCTCTCTAAATGTAATAAATAAGTACAAAATAAAGAACTAATTATGTGAAAATGTTTATAATGCTCTGAGTGATATTATTTGCAGCTCTGGATTTATTGAGTGTAGCAGATTTGAATCT
Source organism: Viscum album (assembly GCA_963277665.1). Classification (NCBI taxonomy): domain Eukaryota; kingdom Viridiplantae; phylum Streptophyta; class Magnoliopsida; order Santalales; family Viscaceae; genus Viscum; species Viscum album. The sequence goes on from CAUJRU010000072.1 coordinate 2,054,678, forward strand.
CAAGTCCACTTTTATAAAGAGACAACAAAATATATTTTCATGGAAGCTCTATGTTCTGGTTTCCAATAAATTGAGATTCTCCTTCGAGATTATCTTCACTAGGGTTTGTTGATACATGGATTTTCAATCTTTAGATCTCAAAAAATTAATCCTTGTACGCACAGTAGTTTGATCTTGTTTTTTTCACAATCAAGAAACATCTAAGTCACTAAGATTTTCTCTTTTTTTCAAATGATTGATTTCATACACTATAGAGTCGATAAATAGAATGATTCACATCTTGAGGGCTTCTTTTTACCTTATACAGTACACTGAAAACATAATTATTTTTACCTATAAAATATCTGTAGTAAAATAAATAGCATTAAAAATCATAATATGAGTATTAGAATTAAATTCATATTTAAGACATATCATCAGTGACATTGTTTTTCAACATCTCAGACTATTGGTATGTCAATCGATTAGTAGCACATTGCATTGGTATCTCCATTATGTCAGTAGGTCATTTTTATTATAGGTTGATTTTGTTGGTAGGTAGTTTCTATCAGTAGGTAATGCGTTGGTAGTTCGGCAATCGGTAGCTCAGGCTTAGAAACAATTTTGTCTATCTCTGTCGGTAGCTTATGGCTATAGATTACTCATATATCAGTGAGTCTGGTGTTAGTGACTTGTATATCGGTAAGATAAGTATCATTAGATCATTTTCTTGTCGGTGACTCATACCTATCAGTGAATTATACTTAACCAAAAAAACTATAAGTCTGTCTTATGATGAGAAAACTGAGATTAGAGACATTATAATTATAAGTAACCAAAATTCAACATAATTCAATTTGATAAATCATAATTATGCATGATTTGTGAGAATTAAAACTAGATAATTCTGAAATAATATATAATTTGAATTTAATGGGCAGAGAATGAAATAATGAAAAAGTTCTTATTGAAGAACATTACCTATGGTTCGGGTAACTTCTTTTGCTTTATACCAAACTACTTCCTTTTTTTATTTATATATAGGAAACATATTCCTATTGTAGGTAAGGGATGTTTTGATTTTATTTATATTGTTTTTGGAAGAGTTAAATGGGTTTATAAGTGTGTGTAATGGGGGAGAGTGAATGCCCATTTATAATTGAGGAGGAGTGGCATTATTTTAAATAACAAAATGGAAACACTATTGGGAGGAATCGCTTACATAATTTTCCTCCAATAATGAACCACTTTGTATAAAAGAGGTTATATGGTTGAAATATGTCTATAGAATGGGTTTCGGACAAGATCATATGTCATTTTGAACGTTACGATTATTGTTTGACTACTAAGTAAACATTTTTTTACCTTAATTGTAGAAATTATTTTAAATTACTTTCACTAATATTTTTGGTAAAAAACTATGTTAACATAACTATAAGTTATAAATTAAAATTATTACATGTATATAATCCATTTGTCAAGTTAAAATCACTAAATATGTAGAAAATAATGTAACATTTATACTATTTATGAGATGAGGATGCATGAATCTAAAATAAAAATGTTCAAATGTTTACTAACTTTTCATATATAATTTTAACATTAAAATGATTCCAATTACTTCAATTGGATTAATATATTTATTATTTATCTATTTTTACTTTAAAATAAATTAAAAATATAATTTAACATTATAAATTATTATGATCAAAATGTGAATTTCAATTAAAATCTAGTTTTTTCACTATTCATAAAAAACATTCTCAGAAAAATAGAAAAAATTCATTATAAGATAATTTATAGAATAATAATTAATATTTTAAGATTAGTTTCTCAAAAATATTTAATAATGTTAAATTTTTGTTTTAATATTATTCACATGATTTAGAGTTTTAAACGACTAGTTTTTTATATACATTCCAAACATACCATAACTCATAACGATGGGATGTCAATCCCTATATATCCAAAATATGTCTATGGTCAATTTCATCTGGTTTCATGAAACCCTAATCTCATTTTATAGATTTTGACCCCCTAAGGAATTTTTTTTAAGACGTTGATCTCTATTGAAATTACTTATTGGGTCATTGAGAGAAAACCAAATGTCAGATTAATGTTCATTCTACTCTTATACATAAATATTTATTGAATAATAGTTTTCAAATATTTCATGTGAATTCTAGGACAATTTATATGGTTTTGACTATTAATTTTTTTAGAGTTTCAAAACACTAAAACAAATTTTACCTATTTCTTGAGAAAATTACTAGTTATGTTGATGTAAAATCACTTCCTAAATTTCAAAAAAAAATCTAGAGTCATATTCATATTATTATATTGTACTATAAGGTCATTTTCTTTGTTTTCACCGTTGATACATATTTTTTAAAACACACATATCATAAAAACTCCATATTTTTTCATTTCAATAACATTGTACGTCATATTGGCATGCATTATTCTTATGGACATTATAACTCACTCCAAAATGGGTTTCTTCTAATTTAACAAAAATTTGAGGTTGTTTTCTATGATTTTGACTATAATATGCATGTTTTAGTATTTTAAGACACTAAAAATTCATTTACAGACATCATAAGAAAACCAAGACTTGGATTGGAATGGAATTAGTTCCTATATTTATAAAACAAATTTACAGTCATTATCCTATTAGATTATAGCAACCTAAAATTTTTTTCTCATTTGTCACCCCTAAGGGATGTTTTTGAATAATTTATATCAATTAAAATATCTTATTGTGTCATTCGAAGCACGACATAGGTCATATTGAAATCACTTCTTCTATTACACAAAAAAATGATTCAAATATGGATTTATTATGATTCCACACAAATATAAGGTCATCTATGATGATTTGGACCACTATATTCAATTTATAGATATTAAAAACACTAAAAGTGTGTTTATAGACATCTCAAGAAAACATCCCATATTTTGATACAGATTCAATTAGTATATTCCAAAAATCAATATATGACCATTTTAATTTGATTTAAGGGTACATTGAGGCCATTTCCTAGTTTTTTCCCTTGAGGAACATGTTTTATGACTTTGATATTTATTAAAACTTCACATTGAGTCATTCCGAGTGCATATCCTTTACAAGTGACAATGAGTCATTCTGAGTACATTTTTCTTATAAGTGACAAGTTTTCTACTATTAAAAATTAGTAAATATTCATATATGGTTATACTATGATTTCATACAAATCAAGGGGTTTTTTGTATAGTTAAGACCATTACATGCATGTCTTGGGGTTTTAAAACATGAAAATGTGTTTATAAAAATAATGAAACATTTCTAGTTGGATTTATGTAGTATCAGTTTCAATATTTGAAAAATAATCATACAGTCATTTTTCCATGATTTTAAAATATCTAAATATAATTTTATTGGTTTTGAATCCATGAAACAAGTTTTTAGAGAAACTGGTATACATTAAAACAACTTACAATTTTGTTTCAAGAACATCTCATGCCAAATTGATGTTCCATCTAATATTACACAATAAAAATGATTCAATGTTGATTTAACAACGAATTTTGCAAAATAAGAGGTAATTTTATATGGTTTTAACAATTAAACACATGTTTTTGAGTTTTAAAAAACTAAACAATATTTTACAGACATACCAAGAATAACACCCCATTTATTTATGTAGATTTGGTTGTTACATTTCAAAAAAACAATTATATAATTATTATTATATGATTTAATGACATTATAAGGTCGTTTTTTTATTTTAAAACCCTTAAAATATGTTTTTAAAAACATTTATATCTATTATAACTGCTTATTAATTCATTTCAAGAACACCACATGTTAGATTGATTTTTTATGTACTTGTACAAATAAAAAAGGATTCAACAAATTTTTTCCTATGATTTTATGCCAATCCAAGGTCATTTTGTAGGGACTTGAACATTAAAGGCATGATTTAGAGTTTTAAAACACTAATAAAGTATATATAGATATCTTATGAAGAGAATAACTCAAATTGACATGGAATTAGTTATTTTATTTAAAAAAAATTATTGTTGTTTTCCTATCTTTTCATGGAAATTGATGTCCATTTAATTTGGTTTTGTCCCTCAACACTCATTTTTAAACACCTTTATATCGTTTAAAAATCCATAATTAGATATTTTGCGTACACGATACTTCTAATTGCAATTTCATGTGTTTTTATAAATCATAAATGCTTCAAAAATGGATTTCTCTAGTTTCACGCCAATATTAGTAAATTTTATATAGTTTTGACCATTACACACATATTTTAGATTTTTAAACCACTAAAATTAATTTATGGATAATCTAAGTAAACCAATAATCAGATTAATACATAATTAGTACATACATTTCTGAAATAAATATTTTGTCATTTCTATATGATTTCATGGTGCTCTATACGCATTACCTTGGTTTTTACCCCCTAGGGAATGTTTTTAAAGACATTGATATCTATTAAAACTGCTCATTAATTCATTTCAAGCACACTACACATCAAATAATTTTGTTGTGTACTCATGCATATAAAATATTATTCTAAGATGCTTTTACTATGATTTATCACGGATACCAGTTCATTTCTCATGGTTTTGACTATTACATGCATGTTTTAGAATTTAAAACTCTAATATTTTTATAGGCATCCTAGAAAAATAACCATATGGATTGATGTGGGAACATTTAATATATTTAAAAAATAATTCTACAATTATATACCTACTATTTCATAGAACTTTTATGTTTTTATCATGGTTTTGACCCCTAGCAAAAAATTTAAAAAATATTTATATCATTAAAAACTCATTTTTCTGACATTTTAACCACGCCACACAAAATATTGACATTCTATCTACTCATACAGATTTAAAATCATTCTACAATAGTCTCCTTATGAATTTAGATCAATAAAAGTTTATTTATTATTATTTTTACCATTATATGCATATTTTACATTATTAAAGAACTTTAAATGCATTTAAGGACATCTTGAGAAAACCTCTACTGTTATTGACATTACGTCAGTTCCTTCATTTCAAAAATAAATAAACAGATTCTTCTCTATACTTTCATGTAAATATATGCTCATTTTTGTGGTTTTATTCCCCTCGGAAATATTTTTAATGAATTTTATAACTATTTAAAATTGATTCTTTTTTCATTCCAAGCACATTGTACATTATATTTACATGTTTTATTCTCTTTCATGTAAAATTTTATTCAGTGAATTTTTTCATATTGTATCAAACAAATAAAAACAACAAAAAATTATTAAAAAATAACATCCCACATAACATTACTCCCCCTCATATAAGAAACAAAACAAGATAAAATATCATTATAGTAATAAATAAAATATTTTTTTAGACACGTCAGAATTTGAATTTAGAATTTCCCTCTGTAGGATGCACTATAAGTTTTGAAATTTTCTTAGGAATTATTACCTTTATCCTTATAAAAATATAATCTACGTCATTTTACATTACGAACTACCACCGATACTATTTTTTCAATAGTATAATATTTCCTTCACTTTATCTTTCAAACATCAAAAAAAATTTATGTGCTTCTAGATTAATTACACTGCTTAAACCCCCATTAGATGGTGTAGTAGTAATGACAACCATAACCTACCAAAGTGATCTATTGGTGTGGGACCATAACATATCCCTTTTAAATATTTGTGATGTTCCTTTGGTAAAGTTATTCTAACTATATCATTCATGGAAACTAATGATCATTTGATGGGATTTTCATCCAAATATTATTGATTTTTAATAGTTAGTAAAACAATATTAAAAATGATTTAATAATTTATCTTCACTTCATAATATTATAAATATTTTTATTCTTCATTATTAATTTATTATAGTAATTAATTAACATTACATGTTAATGAAAAGTACTTATTCTATCGTTTCTAGTAGGTAAATTCATGAAAATGTCATCAGGCATCTGATGAATATTAATGAAAATGTCTGTTCAACTAACAATATTTTCAAAATTACAAAACAAAATAAATATATATATTGATATTAATATAAAATTTATATTTCTCTTGGGTAAAATAAAATAAAATAAATATTAATGCATAAAATATACACGTTGGTTCTTTTTATGGAAAATCTATATTCCCAACAATATGCGAAATGATTTTTTCATGATTAATTATATATTTCTAGAAAATTCATGAAAAAATAAAAAAATTAATAAAACCAATAATTTTAATCCATTTAAGTTATTAAGATAATATAAAATTTGAGAATACCTTATGAGATCCATCCCTATTAATATCAACAAATCTCTTACACTCCTCACAAGATATGCTTTCTTGAATGATCCCATACATTTTCTATGTAATCAGAGAAGTGAAATTAAATTTTTTCCCTTATCTCCATTTTATGTCCCCCAATTTATTATCCAAATTATTAAATGTCCATGGACATGAAATAGGGCCAGTGACATCAAAATAGAAAACATATAGAAATAAAAAACATAAAAATTTAGGTGTATGTTAATGCTTCTACTCACACCATTTAAATTATTCATAAATGGATTTTAAATCAGAATTACATTTAACAATTTTTTAAACACTACATTCTCCAAATCTACTGAAAAATGAATAAACTATTTCTAATTAATAGGAAAGTTCATCATCTCACAAGCAAGATAAGGAACAATCCATTTGTAGATTTGAACAACCTCACAAATAGGTACCACAAACTCGTAAAATATAATAATAATTTTAAAGACATTAAGGTATCATCCATATGTTTCATTCATATTTGTTTGTCTTCTATTGTTAGCTTTATATCTTCTAAAAATTCATCTAAAATTTAATAAAAATATGAAGTTCTTTTTCTAAAATGACATATATACAAGTAATGTAAATGAAAAAATATCTCCTATAGAGAGGATCAAAAAAATCATACACCATCAAAAGTGAATCAGATGATTAGATACCAATAATAGTTAGGTATTAGGAAATATCACTAATAATTTCTATTATAATGAAATAACTTATATTTTTTAGAGGTTATGGTAGATATAGTGTGCTCTAAGATGATGATTGTATAGTTTCTCTAATTTGTTTCTCTATAAATTCCAATTATTCAAATGTCTTACAGTATATTAAATGTAAAAATAAAATAATTAAAATATTTATTCAAAGTGAAAAAATAAAAGAATGTATAAATGTATGAAACACTTATATATATATAATTTTAATATTTTTTCATTACCAGCTTATCCATTCGACTATATTAATCTTCATTATCCTCAATATTATCAACCTCAATTATAATAATTATATCATTTTCAACCTCTCTTGAATGCTCTATTATTTTTATATAATCAAGGAATAATTATTGACTGTTTTTTGTTGATGAGTTTCACTATCATAGGGTACCAATTGATATACATCTCTTATATCATACAAGTATCTCTATTTTAACACTATAACAACACTCTAAACTTATTGAACATAGTTATTCACATAATAAAACATATTCCCTTATGATGATATGATAAATAGATGTTTCTCTTCATGATCAATGGTAATAGAGATAAGTTGACTGAAGTAAAATGAAAAATTTATATCATTATACCCATATCAATTTTGAACCACTTGATTTTGAATAATAGAACAAAAAATTGTCCATTACAATTTAATTTGGAAATATCTACCAGCTTTTCATAGTATCGCACCACCTCTTGTGTAAATACACCACTATTTTGAGTTTTTAAATCTTCATAATTATTAATTTTATAAACCTCAAATCCATGAATATAATAAGAATCAAATTTCATAGATTTACTTTGGAAACCTGATGAGAAAAACTTCAAATCATAACAAATCTCATCTATATTAGGAAAATTCATAATCTATACAAGAATACATAAGGTAATAATTTTAGGATAAATAATATGTCTACATTTCAATTATATGATTATGATTATGTACATTGATGATAGGTGAACTGTTATAAAATCCCCTTATTAAAAAATTGGTTAATTTCATCTCATTTCGAGTAATATCCCTTACTCATATTTTTTTGTAATATAAATTACGAAACAAAGAGATATGTAATAAGACTATTGATTAGGAAATATCTATATTATTATTTTAAATCCATTTTATTTGGTGTAAACTATGATCCCATGCCAACTAGTTGTTCTCTAGTTATAAATACCAATGACTATTTTTTAAAATGAGAATAATTTGAGATGTCTTTAACACATATGACATGATATAATCTAGTCTTAATCCATTTAAAATACCTAGAATATAAGTTCATTCCATCTTTAACTATATAACATTAATCAATATATCATTTTTGTTGAGATTTACTCCTCACATATGATTTCCAATTACCTATGTAATTAAAGAATAAAACACAAGATACATATTAAAATGTTCTATACAATGATTTGATAAATTGAAGTCATCAATGAATATAATAATAATAATAATAATAATAACAATAACAATAAAATTAATGTAACTATAAATTTGATAAATTAAATGTTAGATTACTGGTCCACTAATTTTAGCTTCCTCAACTAAATGAAGAGTCAAATGAATCATAATAGTGAAAAATGAAGTGGAAATAACATATCCAAATGAAAAGTGTCAACACAATTATTTTTTTAGGTTTTTAAATATTAGTAGGATTTAAAGTTTTTCAAAAAATATCTTTGAAGAACAATCAAAACTCAACTTGAACTATAGATACTTTTTTAGGTAACACATTACAGAATTAGAAAGGTATAAGTTACTCCATTAGAATATGTGAGTTATTACTTTTATTTAAATATATATTTTGGTGTTTTTTGTTTACACACATTGAAATGTTACATGAATATCTATATATCATTGTTAACTTATTTAATGTTAGAAAAAATATGCATTTCATTTGGGATTTCATTATAATAATAGTTGATGGATATTTTTAATTCTCATTTTACCACAAAACACGCATTACATTTATTTCTACAAAATAATTTTGAGCATTGAGGCGAACCTTCTATTTACCCATGTCATTAAGAAATGTATAAATTACATTGTCACATATGTTATACTAAATATGTATTCTATAAATATTATGAAATATCAAATTATACTCCTGATAATAATTTTTGAAAAAAAACATACAAATATACTACTACTATTTTTTTCCAACTTCTTTAGATACTGGACCTCATACACTTCCCTGCCATTTCTTTTAACGGATTATATTTTATAAATTTTATATTGAAATTCATTCTTTTATCTATGATTTTTGAACTGGATAATATTTGTAGTGACACTATCAATTTAATGACTACATTGAATTATATAACATACCAACCTTGGTCAACCAAACCCTACACCTATGCTAGCCGTCACACGGTGTGGAGAAGTAGGAAAATATAACATTTCATGTATTTAGATAGAAAAGACATAAAACAGGATGATAATTTAGAAGAAAAGGATACAGACAAATCCATAAAATCAAATTCAAACTAGAAAAATCCAAAAGTATGAATAAATCAAGATCTAGAAGTCTCCATGTGACCAATATTCACCTTCAAACCTACCTAATACAAAGGAAAAGACCAAAGTAGAAGCTGAAATACTGCATGATTCCCTTCCCATTACCTGTATCCTATAATAAAATATTCTACAACCACCCAATGGAAGAAGTAGGGTGTAAGTAGAAATCCCAGTATGATACCACAACATTATCTATACAAGGTCCAGTAACCTGAATTTAACATTTCTATATTTAAAAATAAAAATTGTTTTACAAATAATTTTCATAAATACAATTAATTTGTAAATCATTTTCCATTTGGTTTTCATAAATGAATTTCATATTCTTAACCAAAAAAATTAACATCTATAAGTGATATAAACAAGAAATAATATCAATGCTTTTTAAGGTATGTAGGTATACACATATCTATGAAATACTATAATGCGATTTCATGTGATATAACATCACAAAATTAACCCATGAGAAACAATCCATGATAAAACACTATATGATAAAAAACAATAAATGATAAATAACCTCATATTAGGCCATATACTATAGAAAAAATGTTTACTAGACACTCAAGATCCTATAAAGACATAAAATTTGTTCAAACCAACATTATGTCCCACCACATTCCATCAATATCCAAAAAGGTTACCTCATTGTAGAGTCACACACACTAAGGCTGCTTGTATCTCTTTAACAATGAACCCAAGGTTCCAAATGTTCCAATTATAAAAATACATTTTATAAAACATGGTCAAAATTTTATAAAACATTTTCAAATCAACCCTATTCCTCTTTGGTCACTGAAAACCAATTTCCAAATTAAGAAAATAATTTTTCAAACAAAATACCATTTTTGAATATATTTTCCTTTCCAATCAATCTCATGAAAGAATATGAATTAAATGTAATGAATATAAAAATTAATTTAATAAAAATAACAACCCATTCATTGAATTAAACCTTTCATATACTAACCTACCTCTAACTATTAGAATCCTATATGTCTTCAACAATAGTGATTAGAAACCATGAGAATGGCCTCCAGAAGACAAGATGCATTATGAAAATGAAATGGATTGATAGAAAAAACTATCTGATCATAAATATGAAAATAAACACAAAACAATTATAGCCTCAACCAAATCCGATGACGAACCAAAAGGAATTATTACCTTGAGAAATGCACTGCTACTGCAATAATGACCAATCTCTAAACGAAACATTCTGGAAGGTTTAGAGGTCTCCAAAATCACCCCTGAGAGCTTCCTAGCTGAGTTGGTGAAGAGATATGAAGAAAACTAATAATAAATCATTTCTATATCACTTTAAAATCATAACGTGCAACATTCTCATGGTGTGTGATCTCATGTTATGTAAGGTAATCCACTAAGGCTAAAATAACCAAAAAATTTGTTGTATTTTTATTAAAAATAAATTTTTGACCATTTAAAATCACGAACCTATAACACAATGTGTAAACCCTTAACGACCTAAACCTGTTTCACAACATCTACATGATGAAAATTACACATCATGTAATATCCCAATAGACTCTAGAAGCTATAGGTTTTAAGAAGTAATATGAAACACCCCACAATTATCATTCTTAAACTTTGGGAATAAATGTGATATGTATTTTAATAGTTTATAATTGGAATCCATTAATTCAGTAAAAAAACATACCCAAACATTAGGTCATTTACACCATAAAAGGCCCTCAATCCCCTAAAATCCCTAAAATAGTCCCAAAAAGGACAAGAAAACTTGAATAAACAATTGGTTAACTGAAAATCATAATAGGGTGTTATAGTCTCCCAACCATAAATTATTTCTTTACACAAAATTACTCAAATTCGAAGATTAGAAAAAAAAATGATGGCCACTACTCCCTCATCAACAATTGCATCTCCCATGAATTATAGTTATCATATATTTGTTTTCAAATTACCTAGACTAGTGGAATAATTTAGAATGTAGTTCATTATCTTGGGGATGTATAATATGAACTAACTGATCATCAAATGTGGTTTTGATCCAATAACATAGAAAATATCTGGTATATGCCTCCATAGCTAGGAAACATGTAACACATCATGGATATATGTAAACCCATATAAAAATTCCAACTAATATAACACCTTCAATAGTCATCCAATGATCTAAAAGGGCCCTGAAAATTGGGTGACAACTTAACACGCTTTCACAACTAACAATATCCTAATATAGTTGAAACTCGTAGAAAAATTAGATCACTGGTCTCAAACTCCACCAGCTGATGATGATGGTCCACATAAGATCTATGATATATCTATGCCATGATCATTATCTTCTAGACAAACTATAAAATCTCTGTCATCTACTAAATGATATTGATCCCAATAAATGACATCTCTCCTAACGCTTCCCACCTCAAGGGTGATCTACATGGCCGTCAATATAAAGAATCAAATAGATACATCCTAATTGAGGCATGCTTACTGTTATTTTAGGAAAAATATTCTAGAGGTTGATTATTTTCCCCAAATCATCAAAATCAAGAGCATAAGACTGAAGCATATCCTCAAGAACATAGAATATCCTCCCTTTCTGTCAATCCATATATAGATGATAATCCATTCTCAATCTAATTTCTTTACTAAACACTTCTTGAAATTCTTTCTAGAACATAAACATGAACCTAAATTCCCTATCAATGTCATCTATAGAGAGAACCCCATGAAGTCTCACAATATGTCATACATACAATTCATTATGCTATTCCACCTTCACCGTCTCCTTGATTGGGAGGAAATTTAAAGATTTCATGAGTCGATCAATAATATCCCAGAATGAGTCCTCCACCCTTGGATTAAATGGAAAAGTAATGATGAAATCCATGTAAATCTAATCCCACATAAATACTAGAATGGGAAAGTACTACAAAAAACAATGTGTCTCTAGTGTTCCACCTTAATTTTCTGATAAGTAAGACACCAGGATTCAAAATCTGTAACTGACCTCTTTATCCCCAGCCACTAATACCAATATCTCAAGTCATGATATATCTTGGTATCCCTAGGGTGAACTGAAAAACAAGACCAGTGTCCACTATCCAACAACACTTAACTCATGGAAAATGGAATATTGATCCTACCATAGAAGTAAAAAGTGACACTGAGAGACTAACACCATTCACTAAGGGTCTCCTAATAACAAAATCTTTTAATAAACCATTGGAACTCTATTGATATCATTATCTAGAGACAAAATTTCTCAATAAAAGATAATTCATTTTTCCTCTAATCCAATAAAACATGTCCACTAACCTTTTTCACTCCCAATCTATACATAGCAGCGAACAAACACATCAAATACAACCACTTAAAGAATTACATCACATCTTGTGTCTTTAATTTTATACTCAATTAATTAGAAACCACATTTACTTTCTAATAGGTTTATGTAATATCAAAATCAAAATTATTATGGTATTCCACCATGAACATCTATCAAAAGTTTATATCCTTCTGATTAAAAATGTATTTCATGAACTTATGATCTTAATACACTATAAACTATTCTCTAAAGAGATAGTAATACCACATTCTGACAGCATTCATAACCTCCTCTAACTAAATATCATGGTTAGGTTAGTTCATCTTGTGGGGGAATAAATGGAATGATTCATAAGCCAACACTTATTTCCCCAATATCAAGACACACCCCAAACCCATATGAGAAAAATCATAGAAAACATAAAAACTCAAACCCTGTTCCAAAAGAATAAAAACTGGGGTTGATGTCAACCTCATCTTCATCTCCTCGAAAATATTTTTCAATTTTAATTCCATTCAATTTTTACACCCTTAAAGTTCAAGGAAGTCATTGAATATGTGATATTAGAGAAATATTGAACAAAAAACCTATACTAACCAACCAAACCCAATACTATTAGGAACTACAACACATTTATGGTCTGTTCCCATTAAATAAATGCCAATATATTTTTAGGATCCACTATGTTCCCCGTATGAGGTACCATGTTCCTTGATACTTTTTCATCCCAAATCCAAAACCCCCATTTGGAATGATTACCATAAAGATAATATTCCTCCAAATTTCAAATAATGATATCTATATGGTCCATATTCTCCTCCTCTATCTTGGAGTAAACCAATATATCATCCATGAAAACAACAAAAAATATTCCAATAACTAATGAAAAATAAGTCTAATAAAATATATAATCACCATTGGATAATTAGTGAAACCGAATAGAACAACCAAAAAACAAAAAATGACCAAAATAACTTGTGAATGATGTCTTAGGTGTATCCTCATCTCAAACCCTACAATACTGGTACCTTAAAGATATGTCAATATTTGAAAAACAAAATTCCTTTATAAGTTGTTCAATAAGGTCATCAATCCTAGGAATAGGATATCTATTCTTAATGGCCAACTAATTTAACTTATGATAGTCAATACAAATTTGGATACCCCCATTTACCTTTGTAGAAAAGAAATCATATGAAGCCCACAATGACATTCTAGAAAAAAAAATCCTTTAGCCTCTAAGTCCTCAAGTTGTATCTTATGTCCCACCAACATAATAGGTCCCATTTGATATGATTGCATAGAAATGAGCATCATTCAATGGAGAAGGTCAATAGTAAAATTGACCTCTCTTTTGGATGGTAAAATAATGATGCCACCTGAAAAGTCCTTAGGGTACATAGTAACCATTACAATAATTAGACCAATAAAAAGAAGTCAACTATAATATCAAACATCTCTCAAATTTGACATGAGACTACCCCATCATAAGGAAAAAAATCTTTTCATTCCTGATCTAGAGTCCCACTCACCCTAAAGGACGTGGGTCACCAAATTGAAAGATAAGAACCATACCCAAAAGTGATAATAGTCTATTTGTGACTTTACATTTATCATCATATCTGTAAAGATAATTACATCAAATATGTCAAGATCAATCACCAGGAATTCCCATTGTACCTCTAAGTCATATATCATCACCTAACACACAAGACACTTGAAACCTTTTATGAACCACATTCCTAAAGGCGTGGAATGATCCATCAAGTAATACATAAGTTACAAACATAATCCCAACATCGATACTAACTTTGATGATATATAATAATTATTTTCACCTATAAAAAATGATAAAACCAAATATGATGAAATAAACACGTTACCTCTAAAATTAGTTATACCTAATTTATATTCCACTAGAACATACACAGTCACATAAATAAATTTGTTCTTAGCCCCATTAACAGCCCCTTAGCCTAGGGATATGACCCACCACCCTTGAAAGAATCGGTATAAACATACAAAACCTTTGTAAGAGTGGATCCTACCTTACTTCCCTAAGAAATACTTTCACAGAAATGATTCGTATGATCTGTTAATTCATAATAATGACATGTCCTTGGATCCTCCAAATAGTTAGGTATGATATGACCAAACCACCCACACAAATATGAAAAAAATAAGTTTCTATCTTGAAGAATCCCCTAAAACTATTCCCAAAGAAAACTAACCACCCTTATGCTTCCTCTTGTAGCTAGAAGATACACTCTAGATAACAACTTCACCAACTAAACCTCCATCCAAACCTATCTTACCAGCTATATTTGACTCATCCCATGATTATTTTTCAAATACATCCAGAAATGTTGGAACAAACATGAGGATCATCATCAACCTAATGTTAAAACTCAGTTCCAACTAAATCCCAGGAGGCTACAGTTACTCATTCATGACAACCTCCGATACCAGATTCACCGGCTTAGAATAATGGGTAAAATACTACAGAATGGTATGCTAATACTATTCCATGGTCAGAAACTGTAAAATATATTTCATGCATAACATCCTAGGGTAAAAAGTATTAATAATTATTTTCTAGAGAGATTCTTATGTAATGTTCTCGCATAACATAGCATGACAAATAGAGTCTATTCATCTCCTTCTACATCCCTAATGCACGCATTTGTAAAAAACATCTTTGAGACTTAAAGAGTCTTCAAGAAATTAAAGATATTATCAATATTCTTAGTCTACTCCTCTGATTCCTTTGTACCATTGTCACCATGAATGATGGGTGGATGTTACTTAGTAAACTCAACACCATTATCCACTATATCTCATGGGTTCTCAACACCCACTTAACATTGAGTCTGAATAGTATTGATAATAGATTCAACCAAAGAAGGGTCCATTGGATGATTATGATGTGTAATATATCTCATAACTTCCTCTCTTATATTTTTAACAGTTCGTATTAGAGGTATTTAATAATAAAAATAAGAAAATAACCAATTAAATGATATGAACATTATAAAAATCATAGAAAAATTTCAATAATTAAAATCAATTCCTTAAAACAGTATGAATTTAAAGAAACTAAAAATTCTTATTAATGAAAGAAACATAAAAAGTGGAATATGTTAATTTAAACAAATATCCCATATATTTCATTCAAATTACCCGAACACCTATGTCTCAAACTTGGTTCAAGTACCTAAAAAACTACGATAACTAAAGTTTAGTCATAGATGTGAGCTGTCCAGCCCCATTTTATACATTTACTATCTGAATTATAATATTCCTAAATAATTTCTACATAAGTAATAGAACCAAACATAGGCTGTGCTAACGCACTCCAGACCGAGCCTTCCCTTTGATACGAAATTGTAATAGACCAACCTAGAATAACCAAACCTTACACTCGATCCAACCGTCACATGGTGAGTTGAATCAAGAAAAGCTAACAAGTCCTGTATATAATTAAATAATACATAAAACCAAAGTAAAATGGGGAAGAAATGGAAAGTCCCAACAGGGATCAATGTATCACCAAGAGGGGGGTGAATCAGAGATACATTTTCCATTCATGTTATCTTTCTTATAAAACAACCATTTCCTCCTAATATATAATTATTACAATGATGAAAAAAATCACACATCCATAAGAAAATAAGTACTTATAGGGTTCACTAATCAAAAAGTGTATCTAGAACTTGTCATGGTTTGAGAATATTCAAATTCCACACAAGTAACTAGAAATTTTATTTGGGTCGATAACACATGTAGGAAATACCCTTACACATGTGTAGAAATATGATCAATACAACAGCTCATGTGATTATTCTAAAATAAATGATGTAAAATATGTTTGTGTAATAATTTAATAAACCTTCACAAGTTTTTCCCAACATTTCATTGTATTTAAAAACAAATTCTACTTATATTGATCTTAAAACCCTAATTCATTACTTTCTATCCCATCAGTAGGAAGAGACATCCTTTTTGGACTTTTACTGAAAACTAAGTCTAATTGCTCAATTCAATTTCTTAGTTCAAATATTAAATCCAGAAAATATATAAGTAAAGATACATTGGAAACAATTCTATACAATTTCTTTATTTCTCTAGAAATTTTAGTCAGATTACTCGATCTGATCAAGTAACCTCTTTCATTCACTTATTCTCTCTAGAAATATTCCTTAATAAAACTCTCTCTGAAAACTCTCTACATTACTTCTTATCTCTAAATCATTAGTGATCTTTATCTCTCTATTCCAAAAATGAACAGTGAAATCATTGTTAGAAAGTAAAATTAAATTATTTATAATTATATGTGATCCAAAAATATAATAGGTGGGAATCTGAAAATGTTTTCCCACTCAACAAAACTTCCAAAAAAGAAAATTTTACATTCATTTAAACATTATATTTGACTATTTATGAACTTATCAAATATTACTGATTCTTTTTGAAACATTTCAAATCTTCTCACAACATCAGTCATCTTAAAAATTATAAACATTTCATTATATTGATACACTTGTCATTCTGATACTATTCTTCGTTATGATGAAAAGATATTTAAAAATGAAAACACAAATTCTATACCTTCATATCAACTAGGAATTTTAAGAATTACTAAATTCATATTACAATTATTCATTTCAAATGAAAAAATATTATATAAACATTGTCACAAAATTATTGGAATTATAAACCACATCTACAACACAATCAAAATATCTTTAAAATAATCCTCCTTTCTTTAAATTGATCAAAACATACTCTCACTAAATCCAATGAATTTCAATAGAAAATGAATTATTTTTGTCAGACTACATCTGATTGAGAAGCCTATACTTCCTTCCAATGGATTAGTTTCACTCATAGTCAGATTAATCTGGGCCAAATTGAAATTGGAACAAATAATGTATTCATTTTTTATTGAACTGATTAAATAAAATACTTCTTTTTGTTAATGAAAATGGTAGACTACATTATTGATCATAATCTGGTTGATTAGTATATGATCTCATTTCTCATTGTTCCCAATAACTCTAAAAATATTATTTTTTCTATAGTAAAACTCTATATCTGATGAAATTTTGATAACAAATCTTTGTCTGATAGATCTTTCCAAAAAATTCATCAATGGATCAATGAAACATCGTTTCTAATGGACTGGTGAAAAATACAACTACATTATCATTAAATTTTAATAGATATTTTTAATTTTTTTGTGTTCTGGATTAGAAAATATGTTGTGTTTTCTTATCTAATTGATTGATCGATTGTTACTTTAGAAAAACATATGACTTCAGCAACATCAAAGTTCCTAGACAACAACCAATTTCTATGTATTGTGATCTTCACTCTGATAAATTGAAACAAGAAAATTTTGACATCTAAAACTCTGTACTTTCATAAAATCTTTCTTGTATCATGATATCCCCATGATATTGAGAACATATGGATTGACATGACATTGTCTGAATTTAAAAACCTTTCCCCTATATTTCTACAAATCTTGGATCAAAAGTGTTGATTTCTTAATGATATTGGAAACGTAAAATTCAGTAATGAATAATTATTTTTTAAATAAAGATATTTATATTCTGATACCTTTTCTCATATTGATTGATATATAAATCTTTACCCAAGGTTAGTATAAAAAACAAATTTTTATAGAAATACATTTCAGAATAGAAAACCAAAACCAAAGTATTTTCTGAAGACACTGAGTCTAGTTAATTAACTATGGTACCTCCATCTCCCAATCAAAAAATAAATAAAATAAAAATAAATGTTTTTAATGAAAAAAAATATAGAACAAACAAAAAATACTTCAACCAGCATCTGAAAACCATCTCTAGCCATCTTGGTCCTAAAAATCGATCTTTTTTATTTTACGGCCTACTAAGGTTTAGAAATCATTATTATTAATAATATCAATATATGTACAACTTATCCAAAATTCAAAGCCCATGTGAGAAAACTCATTGTAAGAAATAAGAATCGTTGATAGAAAAACCATGTTGTTCATAAGTTTTGACTTACAGAACTACTTCATCTTTTTAAACCTTTCATTTCATCTTTCTATAAATTCATTCTAACTATAAAAACAAGTTTCACAAAATCACTTCAATAAACTATTTTTACGATTCAGACACTTACATATTGAATTCACACCTTATCAAACATTACACATATAAACATTATTAATGACAACTAGGTTCTTATTAATTAACTTGGTCTCTCATGTTGGTAACTGGAAGGAGGCCCCATCCCATTTCCTGCTGAAACCTACTTCTCCCGTGTTTCATCCTACCATCTCTAATCCATAGGGGAATTTGTAATAGTGGATACCTTATGAAAGAATCCTAAATATTAATATTAATCTCTCATGTATCTTGGGTGACATGTGGGGAGGAGGGGTTGTTCACAACTCTAGGTGTTGCGTGGTTATGGATTTAATGGTGCATTATAGCATTGGGACATCCATCTGAGATGTGGCTGATGCAGTAATTATGGGGCTCACTCTCTATAACCAACAAAATATCCATATATCTCAAGTAGTGACAAATTAAATGTCCATCCATGAATCCCTACATGATTATGGAATCACGCTGTGGTTGGTATCATTCATCATAAAAAAATGAAAAGCTCTTCTAAACAAAAATATCAACTTCACCCACACCTATCGAGAGGGTAACAAATTGGATGACCACTTGAATTATCTGGAAGATCGTGGTACTAATGTAACATTTATTTCCCAAATTTATCACTTAAAATAGGTGGGGTGAATCTGATTTGAGGGGACTCTCTTGATCTCCATCATTTTAAGCCTCCATAGGTCGTTGGTTCTCCTTCTCCACATGTAGCTCCTTCCTGAATAATAAATTTATTGTTTAAGTAAAGTAAAATTTTTAACACATATAAATGGATAGATTTATGAAAAATTGTTTTTACCCATGTGACAACACTATACAAATACTAGATGAGATAGGGGATTTAAACACAAACCTCAACCTTGGAGATATGATTCTTGGACACAAATTTTAAAAATCAGTTTGGAAAATGAGTTATTTGGTATTGGTTTTTTGAAAATGCCAAAAAGTTATTTTGATGTAGTAACATACTCTAGTATGAGTTCATAGTTCTCTACATGATCTTTGATGATGTGATATTTTATTTCAATATGTTCTGAATGATAATGTTGTATTGGATTTCCTTTATGGTATGTAGGACTTTGATTATCACAATCCATGAGAAGAGGTAACATCAGTTCAATAAATAAGCCTTCTAACTTAGTCTTTATCCACTTATGTTGTGTAGTAGCCTGAGTGGTGGAAACATACTCATCTTCAATTGTTCTAAGAGTTACTAAATTTAATTTCATAGTATTCCAATTTATATAACTTTCACCAAGAATAAAAAATCCACTTTATGGGGATATTATATCTTATAAACTTCTTACCCATTCAACATATATATATCAAAATAAGTCAATTCTTCATGAGATATCATAACTACGTCCAAAATATATTGTGCCTTAAATATATTTAAGAATTATTCTTCTAGACATGAAATGTGATTCTGTTGGAGAACATTGTAATATTTCACATAAGGTAACAACATAAACAATGTTTTTTATTGAGGTAGTAAAACAAAATAGACATCCAACCAGATTTTGAAACTCATTAGTGTCAACTTTCTTATCTTCACCATCGTTAGTCAACTTTATTTCCAGTAAAATTGGTGTGGAAATAGGTTTCAAATGTTTTATCCCAAACATGATAAGATGTTACTAAAAACATATTTCTTGATAATGAAAAATTCTCTTCTCCACTTTTGAGAGTTGTAACCCATGAAAATATATCATTTCACCATGTATGCCCAATTCAATCAATATTATCATTTATCCAACAAACCTTTCAGAAGTTATTGTATCATTCCAAGAAAAGATAATGTCATCAATATAAACAATAATAATGATGGAAATTTACCTACTTTATTTTAAGTACAAATTATTATAAACCCATCGTTTAATAATGTATAACTTCTTTAAGAAGGTATAAAATTTAGAATACAATGATCTCAATGCTTTATTTAGCACATACAAGGATTTATTCAACTATAAAACATAAAATTCATCTTAAATAATAAAAAAAACCACACAATTTTTCAATGTAAAATTCATTATCAAGTAATCCATCATGAAATGCAGACTTCAAATCGATCTAAAAATTTTTATTACTTATTTTTTCATCAATTGAAAGAAATATTCTAATTATCTATATCCTTACCTCTAGAGAAAAAATTTCATCAAAATAAATGCCTTCAATTTGTGAGTAATCATTGAAAAATAATATTGATTTTTTTCTTACCACATAATTATCTTTACTCAACATGTTATGAAAACCTAATTTGTAACAATAGAATTTTTTCATTTTTTAGGTATGAGTTCCCAAGTATGTCTCTTCTCAAGCTGATCGAACTCTCTATTCGAAGCCTAAATCCATTTTGGGTTCTCAATGGGTTCACTTACAAAATTTGGAACAAAATTTGAATAAAAATATGTATTTTTTATAACATTTGATGTTCTTATTGTTTGAAACTTTTGATGTTGACCACCAATAATGTTTTGATCTTAAAAATGTGTACTAATCCTTGGAAGAGATGTGCACACTTCTTCCCCATCACTAGAAATAACTGAATCTGATTCTTCAATATATTTGGTATCATAATTTTTGAATCATTTTTAGGTTTTATAACAATAGTTATTTCATAATATTAATCTTACTCATCTATATGTGTTTTTAAAATACCACTCATTTCTTTTTCGACAACTGTTACATCAAAAAACTAGTTATTCTTACTGTATCTTTCTTGAAACTTCTATATTCTCTTATATCTAATGAATAGTCAAGAAATAATCTATATTCACAAATCTGATCGAACATTCCAAGGTTTCTACCTTTGTTCATTATTATACAGGTACTCCCAACAAATCCTAAGTGTTTAAAACATGGAGTTTAATTATAGAATATTTCATTAGGAGTGATATGAGAACATTGCCTATAGAAACACTTATTATAGATATAAACATATATTCTCATAAATTTCCTTGATAAGTAATGTGAATGGCCATGTTCGAGTAAAATAGTATGCCCCATTTAAATCGTACTTCTATTATTTCTTCAAACAACACTATTTTTTGGTCTGTATGGCACACATAACTCATTCCAAATTCCATGTTTTTCAAGATAACTTCTTGACTCTAAATTCATTTATTCACTACATTATCATTTCTCAACATCTTCACACAATACTCATATTTATGTTCATCTATTCTGTAATAATATTTAAGCATTTTCAAATCATATGAATTATGTTTCAAATACATAACACAAGTAAAGAAAGTAAAATCAACAATAAAGGAAATGATGTACATATCTATAAATTTTTATTTTTTTCTCATTGTACCATAGATATCAAAATGAATAAGTTATAGTGGTTGAGTTGAATTAATATCAACATTCATATCCAAACATTTTACAATCATACCTTTCTATAAAATTGTGCAATACCTAAATCTTATTCTTGAAATAATTGGAATACCAAAGACACTATTGATTTTATTACTTCCTCATATTTCTCTAACACATATACACCAACATTTTTAGAAAAAAATTATTTTCTCCTATAGTTTTTATGAAACATAAATTCCAAAATTCACAAACAAGAAATAAGTTCCATTTTGTATGTTTTCTTCTTGTAACAACATTTCCACGGTCATACCACAGTTCCATTTTGTATGTTTTCCTCTTATAAAAAAAGTATTAACATCATCAAAAAGTTTCGACACACTCAAAATTTTTTGATTCTGCCCACAAAAAAGATTTCTTTTATATCAATTTTTATTCTCTAATAATATAATATCAAACTCCTTTGATTCTACGAGATTAATCATTTCAAAACATAAATTTTCTTTCCATGAAATATTTGACATTCATAAAAAATTTAAAATCTTCTATCATATTAGAGGGACACCCAATATCCATGATCCGTGGTTTCTCTCCTTTTTTAGATTTGAGAGAAATTTATACAACAACAGTTTTTATTTTTATTTAAATATCTTCTTTTAATACGTTGGTTGTTGTTATATACATGTGCTTTTACCAGTAGAAAAACAAGACATCCTTTTGAAATATTTCTGGGCTTTTCACATCTTCCACAAAATGTTCCCAAAGGTTGGAACCTATTTTCGACATTCAAAACGTCTTTATTAAATTTGTTATTTTTATTGGATTGACTTACCCTTTATATTTGGTTTCTATAACTCAATGGATAGTTTTATTGTTTTTGGTTAAACAAAGAATTATTTTCTATATTCCAAAATCCACTACATTACTCACATAAGAAATAGATAGAATAATCATCTTTTTAAATTCTATAGTATCCAGAATTTTGAACATGTTTTTCAAAGACATTAATATATTTCATATCAAAACATTGTTAAGCCCCAAACATTATGTTATCAACCCGAATATGATTTTTATATTTAGATTTCATTCCATCATAATCTATATGAAAAGTGGTAGAAACTTTTGTTTCTGACTTATTATTTTTAGAAACTTCTTAACTTTTAACTTTATTAGTTTTGGCCATATACATGACATCCCCATATATCTTTTTCTTAGTAACATTTTAAAATTTATGTTTATACTTTTAAGGTATATTTTGTTGATCCATCATTGGTTTACCCTTTCAAGAACATTAACTAACTTTATATATAGACTTATTGAAACATATAATTCCCTAATTAGATTTAGAAAATGTTTTTTAACAAGTTATGAACATTATACTTTTTATTTCAACCTTACATCAAGATGTTAGTTCTAATTATTTTACATATCAAGGGACTTATTTAGACAATAAACCAATTCCATAAATTTATATTTCTCTTTAGAAATAAATTCTTGATTGCTTCCTATTTCAATTTTTTTCTACAACCTCATGGATTCTATTTCAAGTCTTATAATATTTCTGAGACTTTATTTATACTCTCTTTTTATGTGAAAATATAACGCATCATCTCCTTATTTAAAACTAATTCTCCCATAATATTAATTATTAAATTTTTCATTAAAATTATATTTTCATTTAACTGAAAAAACATTTCTGCCTCAAGTTCACTATATTCCTCTATCATCTATAAAATAAAATCTTATCCATTTGGGTTTGGAGAACTTTTTTAACTTTTCACATCGAATAAGATTTTTAAATATCAACTTGTTTCTTATAAGATCTTATTGACCTTAATTTATCTTCATCCATATACTCTTCATTCATTATTTGGGGTTAATCTGTAGAAAAGTTCCCAATCGTTCAACATTCAAAAGAATTTATTTGTAGCTACCCTTTTTACTTTCCTATACCTATTTTTTCATTTTTTTAAAAATAAGGTTAATTTTTTTTAAATTCTTATAAACCTCATTTTTTGATTCAGAATCAAAAACTTTTTCTTCTTCATGAATATTCTTAGGGATTCCTTTATTCGAATAATTGAAGGAAATTTCTTCATCATGTTTTTCATTTCCTTTCATAACATTCTCCCCTCCCATTTCATAAATAATTTGAGTAATATAAAATGCATCTAAATATATAGTCTTGAGATCTCTATCTTCTATGGACGAAACTTTGACTCCAAACTTACCAGGAAGAATTATCAAGAAATGTTCAATAGTACTTAAATCTTTTATCTTATCACCAAGACATCACATGGTGATTAAGAATTCATTCACCCTTGTAAAGAAGTCACCAATAGATCCATACTCACCAATTTAGCGATATTAATAATTTAGCCTCTATATTTGTAACTTTTCCATATTCAATCATCATATTTCATTAATATTTTTCTTCATCTTCTCCAAGATAAATTCACCTGTAGAAACTCCATTCACTCTTAGAAAATCACATTTAGAAATTTATGATAGTAAAACATTCTGAGATCTTCTATTTTTCTGTAGATTCCTCGTATCCAAAAATATAAGAGGATCATTTTTAAGATGATGAGGAAATCCATCTATAGTAGCTTCCAAAACATCAAATCCAAAATACATAAGGTATGGAAACATTATATATTTCTAGATATGATATTTCATTACATAAAATAATTGAATCCCCTTATTATTCACATAATTTTAATTCCCTATTATAACATCTCTTAAAAAATAAAAAGTTTCATCTAAGAGTAAATTTAGCAAACCTTTGCTCTAATACCAATTGAAAAAGAACATCTAGGATCAATATACTACTGATGGGGGGGATCAGTGAAATAATTTTTATTTCAGTTATCTTTCTTATAAAAAAATCTACCTTTTGTTCAATAACTATCACAATAATGAAAATACCTTCACACATCCATAGGAACACATTTATTTACATGGTTAAATTCTCAAAAAGAGTAGGCAACCCTTAAAATGGTTTTGAGATAATCCAATACCACAAAATCAATTAGAAAAAAATTATTTTGTATGGATACCACAATGTTGAAATACCCATATTATTTTGTAGAAATATGATAACTACAATAGTGAAGATTCTCCCTCAAAAATGAATGAAATAAAAAAAGTTTGTATAACATGTTAATAAACATTAACCACTTGGTTCCAAAAATGATACCTTGTTAATAAATAACATCCAATTTTATTTATATTCATTATAAAAATCTTTACTTTCTTACCTAACCGAAGGTGTGAACATACAATTTGTAATTTTTTGAAAACATTGTCTGATGGGTCAATCTGATTCCTTGGCCTGTTTATTCTATAAATAAAACAGATAAGAAAATATACCTCTAAAATAATTATATAGAAACTACTTGATTCCTAATAAATCAGACTCTAATTACATTTTCTGATAACTTTACCCCTTTCTTTCACTTCTTATATATGTAAATCATCCTTATAGAAAATGTTTATGGAAAATCTTTTCATTCCTTATCCTCTCAAAAAACATCATCTCCCTCTATATATATATATATTCTACAATTAAAAAGATAAATTATCATTATAAAGTAAAATGTAAATAATTATATTTATAGTTGACTGAAAAATGTAGTGTGAAGGAATCATAAAATGTTTTCCCACTCAAACAAATTTCTATAAACTCAAATTTTACATTCATTGAGAAATTATATTTGAATATTTATATAATTCTAAAATATTCTTGATTCTTCTAGAAATATATCAAATCTTCTCACAACATTATCTAACTTCAAACATAAATATTTTTTTATTATTATAAACATTCCATTCTAATACTATTTTTCACTTTGACGAAAACATATTTAAAACTAAAAACTTCCATTTTGTTTCTTTGTACCAATAGGACATTTTAAAAAAAATGAATTTTTGTCCTAATTCCTCATTCAAATTTAGGAACATATTTTTTAATTTTTTTTCAATAATGTTAAATTTATAATCCCACTTGAAAAAACATCCAAAATATCATTCAAAAAATTATCCATTCATTTTATTGATCAAGACATCCTCAGACTATCTCTAATGAAGTTCAACAACTAATCACTTTTTGGTGTTAGATTGTATTTGATGAATCCCCCTATGTATCCATCCAGTGGATCGACACCAATCATTATCTGATGACTCTTTACGTAAATTGAAAGAGTCAAAAATCATGACTTCATTTTCTCTTGATCCAATTGAAGACAACATTTATTTTAATTTATAATAACGATTGACTCTATTTTTTTTTATCATCATCTAGTTGATAGGTATCTAATCTCATTTCTCATTAGTCCCAAAAAGTCTAATAAAAATATTCCTCCAATGATAGAACTATTCATCCAATACTCTTCCAACACCATAACTATGTCTTAAGGATTGGTGTAAGAAATTTTTTTATGGATTATTGGCACACCTTGTCCGATTTACTAATGGTTGTATTGAATATTTTTCACTTTAACTATCAATTGATCCTTTGTATTTTTTAATTTAGTTGGTTTAATAGTCTGTTGAATCAACTTTTCTAATAGATCGGTCGATCATTACTTCAAGAAAACTTCTTAATTTAGAAACATAAAACTTGGTAGTTTTTAAAAAGTTTATGTGTTTGATGATCCTCACAACAATAAACTATGACCTAAATAAATAGAAAACATTTTCCTTTCTGAAAATTATTTTGAAAAAACATATCACTTTAATGAAATGAACAAAAAATATCTAATTTTCCAATAAAAATAAGAAATTCAATACATTAACCAATTATATAGATACAACAACCTAAACCTTATGTTAAATTAGCAGCCTTTGATAATGGTGATTAAAAACCACAAAAACAACCTTTGAAAGTCAAGGAATGATAATAAACTGAAATTTATTGATTTAAAACACTATCTGATCACATATAAAGACACAAGTGAAATTAAAACTAAAGGAATAATCAAATCCAGTTAATAACTAGAAATAAATATTACTTATAGAAACTCACCCTAACCATAATAATGGCCAATCCATTAACAAAATAACCCATAAGGGGTGGGGTTATCAAAATTATCCTGTGAGAGATTTTTGATTGGGAGGGAGAATGGATGTAATGAAAGAAATATGAAATCATCCTTGTAGTACCCTAGAATCCAAATTTATGACATTTATATGTCCTGTAATCATATTACACATTGTGTAATCCATGAATTCTGAAATCACTGAAAAACATGTCACTTTTTTATTAAAAATTGATTTTTAACCATTACACATCGTGAGCCTATTACATAGTATGTAGACCCTTCACACATAGAACCTATTTCCTGGACTCTTACCAATGAAAATTACACAAATTTCATAAATTTACACACCATCCAATCGAGCAAAAAACTGTACAAACTATTGTTATTAGGAAAAAACCACAACGACCCCACTCCAAGAGTTCTCTAATGTTGAGAAGAACCCTTTTAAGTCTTTGATACATATAACAACTCGGCTCTTTATTACACACTTAAACAAGATTTATTACATATACAATTCACTTGAGAAAACATGTAAGATAAAGACGTCTATTGTCTTTAGGGATTAGGAAAATTAAATAACAACATAAAACACAAAAAACACTTCTTTGTTTTAAACTTCATTTACAAGACCACTACATTCCCTCATACTTAGGATTTCATGGGACAGGCTGAGGATATGCATAAAAAAACGGGTGATCTATAAAGAAAAGTAAGGGAGTAAAAAAGTAATAAATTGAATAATAAAGTACATTTTAGCATATAATCATATGAATGGATCATAAACGAAACACGAACATAAAGGAATGAGACAGCATGATTATCATAACATGGAAATGTGAGAAAAACTTAACATGGTATTAGTATGAGCCAAGCCTCATTGCACATTGATCATGAATAAGCCCTCACTACACTATAGTTAGCATGAGTGAACCATAATTTCAATTAAATTAGCATGAGTAAACCCAAATTTCACTTGATGTATCATGATACTAATCTTTACCCAATGTATTGGAGTGCTATCAGGGCACACCCTTCTCAAACATTTCATTTCATGCAAAAGTGTGCCACATGGATCATACAACATAGATTCATTAAAAATAATTATTTATTAAATGATTAAGGAATGTATAGATAATTAATGTAACTCTATAATCAGTAAGTAAATGTTTATATAAGTGAATACCCTTGATAGATAAATGGGAATGGTATTCACTATATAATGACTTTGGCTTGGAAAATTGTGGTGCAATTTAACCAGCATAATAGTGTGAGATAGGAATTTATAAAAATAGTTGATGAGAGAGAAATGGGTTTCTAATAATATGTAATTGAAATGGACATTAAGGGGGTAATATAGATACATGTCCCAAAAAAATTAATGGAATTTAGATACTTAATACAAAAGAACTTCTTTAATGTAATTGAGGAGAGAGAAAATCGTTGCGGAATTTTGGAATGGTAACAAGTGTACATGGGAAGAATTAATGAAAGATAAAATGGTATATCATCATTAAAAATGTCTAGGGAAGTATGGGGGAGGTGTAAAATCATACCCAAACATTTATAATTGAAAATAAAAGGTCATAACAATATTAAGAAACTTGGATAACATTAGAAATGAAGGAATCTCATACATGGAAGTGTGATCCCAAAGGATTAGGAGGGGTTGAGAGAGGATTATTGGGAGCTTGGGGAACCTTGGGAGGATTCTTGTTAGAGGGGGGAAGGGATTGGTTGATATAAAATGGATTTGAGTGAATAGGAAGTGGGAGCTTGGGTGGGATTGTATAAGAAAGGAGAGGGAATTAATTATTTTTTAGGATTTTAGACACTACACCATAAACTAATCAAAAACACAAACCATAACATGGTTATTTCCCAAGGTTTTTGATAAAGTTGATTGAGAAACAATATTTTATATGTAAAATGTCCTAACTTTTTAAATTATTAGACTTGAATATGTGGAGGTGAGTCACACTCTCAAGAAAATCATTTAAAAAGTTAAAATGTTTTATAAGCCTTGGAGGGTCCACTAAAGCTTTGTAAAATAAATAAAAATACAAAAAATCAAATTATTTTATTGGAAAAACATATATTTTCCGAAAATAATTTTTATAGTATTTTATTACATCACTATTGGGTCATTATAATGTTGTAAAACGCATTATATATTTAAATGATATTTAATTTTTACCCAAAAATTCAACTATCTCAGAAAATTATGAAGAATTGACATTTGGATAATATTAATGTCCTGGTTGAAAAAATAATATTCATTTTATCTAATAATTTTTATTAATATGTGAATTTTCTCTTTTAAAATAAGAACTGACATTTATAAAAAAAATTCAAGGGTTTTTGACAAAAATAGATTTCAAACTTTAATAAAAATTACAATTGTATTCACAAAACATATACGATAATTTATATTTAATAAAAAGTAATAATAATTTATTAACATATTATTTAAATACAAAATCTATTAACTCATAAAAATATGTTTCATAGTTTTATATTAACTAAAAATACTATTTGTACACTAAGAACTATTTACTAAATAACAATAATAAAATGAATGGATATATTTTTAAAAAAATAACGTACATAGTCATAGTACTATGGTATTATTACAAAAACCTTTAAAAAGCCTCATAAGACCTTTGGATAAGGTGATAAATTGTGATAGACTCTTGGGGTGGCTCAGATAACATCACTCGAGTGGTAATCTCTCTCAAATTTCACTTCTCCTGTAGGTGGTTCCACTCGATCTTAACATATTCAAGCTCGGCTTGGGATTCATCAAGAGTGAAGCCCAAAGACATAAACTCCTTTCTATGCTCTGAAAAATTGGCCTCGTATGGAGAAAATATATTGGATGAGGCCATCACTTCCTTTTTCTATGTAAAATGGATTTATGAAAGACCTATATTTATGCTAATCATGTGATCACTGTTCAATGGATATATTTGCAACGGTAAAAATTATTAAAGGTATTTTTAATTCCAAAAACATAAAACCAAGGAAGTTCATCCGTTTTATATGGGAATTATACATAATAAGACATTTAATTGGATTAAAAGGGATTTACATTAACAAAAGTTTGTGTTGTTATAATCTTCCCCCTTTAAAAAATTTCCCCCTCGAAATATCCTTTTCCCACACTAAAACAGATGTGGGTAAGTCTACTTAATCACCACCTGTGATTATGACATTGCTTATTCAAACTTGTGGTTTCTCCACATCAACTTGATGAGGGGCATTGTCTTATTTCATAGAAATGTTTCTCTATAATATAACATCTTCACCATATTCTCTTCATATGAGAAGTTATTCTCCAATTATACCACCTCTGGATTGAGTACATGTGATGGGTCATCTATGTACTTCCTCAAGAGTGATACATATAATACATCATGTACATGAGATATTTTTTGTGGGAGTGCTAGTTGATATTCCACTACTCCAATGTGATCATGGATTTCAAAAGGGCCAATATAACTTGAAATAAGCTTTCCCTTCTTCCCAAATTTCATAACACTCTTACATGGTGATATATGAAGGAATACGATGTCTCCGACATCAAAATCTAGATCTCGTCAATAATTGTTAGCATAGAACTTTTTTCAACTCTGAGTAGTGTTAATGTGCTGATAGATGGTCTTAACCTTTTCCACTGTTTCTTTGACCATTTCTGGACCTAAGAGTTTTCTCTCCCCAACTTCATCCCAACATGTCGGTGTTCTACACCTCTTCCAATATATAGCTTCATAAGGAGCCAATTGTATTCTTGAGTGGAAACATTTATTGTAAGAGAACTCAACTGGAGGAATATGTTGATCCCATCCTCTATTTAAGTCTATTGAGAACTCTCTCAACATATACTCTAGCATCTAGATATTCCACTCAGATTGGGCATCATTTTGAGGATGATAAGAAATAATGATGTTCAGCTCATTATTTAGAGCACATAAGAGACAATTTTAGAATATAGAGGTGAATCTTGTATCTCAATCAGATACAATTAATATTGGTACTCCATTCATCCTTACCGCATCTATGATGTATATTTGTGCCATTTGATCTAATGATAAATCCTCCCATATTTTAATGAAGTGTGCAGTCTTTTTAATATGATCCACAACATCCTAGATAACATTGTTTCCTTTGGATGTCTTCAAAATTCCGGTGAAAAAGTGCATGGTGATGTTATCCCATTTCCATGCTCGTATGAGTAATAGTTGCACACCCCCTTAGTCTTTTACCTCTCATCCTTTACTTACTAACATACCAGAAACTTTGATGTTTACTAAATGATCTCCTTCTGCATGTTATCCCACCAATAAATCTCTCATAGATCTCATTACATCTTTGTGTTTCTTATGTGGATGGAGAAATTTGAACTATGTGCATCATCCAAAAGTTCTTTATTTAACTCTATATTTGATGTAACACATATTCATAACCCAAATCTCAAAATTCCATTTTCATTAACGTTGAACTCTGAGTATTTCCATATTTTTGATATTTTCCCCCTTTTGAAGTTTTGCATCATCCTTTTGAGCATCCTTTAATCTTTCAAAAAGAGAATGTTTATAAATAATTTGTGAAATTATTGATGATGTTACCTTATTTATGATTCTCATGTCCATCTTCATCAAATATATAAATATTAGATCCTTTTAAATTTTCATCAATGATATAATTTCTAGGTCCATTCTACTTAGAGCATCTGTCACCTTGTTTGATTTCCCAGGGTAGTAATGGATTTAGGATTCATATTCTTTGATTAGCTCTAACCATCTTCTCTTGTGCATGTTCAACTATTTCTATGTGAATATATACTTGAGGCTTTTGTGATCCATATTTATTCCATACTTCTCCACAACGAGGTAATGTTTCCAAAATTTAAAAGCGAAGATCACCTAAGACAACTCTGGATCGTGTGTTGGATAGATCTGCTCATAGACTTTCAATTTCCTAGAATCATAGGTATTGACTATGTCATTTTTAAACAACACACAGCCCATGAACTTCTTCAAAGCACCACTAAATACTACAAAAAGTTCTCCACTTGCTGGTAGTGTGAGCACAAGTGTAGTGATTAGCCTCATTTTCAACTCCTTGAAGCTTTCTTCACATTCATTACTCCAAGAAAACATGACTCCCTTCCAATTTTGCTTGGTAAGAGGGTTTGAAAATAACGAGAAATTTCTCACAAATCAGATATAATATCCAACTAACCCCAATAAGGTATGGATATCCATTACCAATGTTATCCTCCTCCATCCCTCTATTGCAGATTTCTTTTAGGGATCCACATATATCCCATTTCATATGATTACATGACCGAAGAATGAGACCTCCTCCAACTATAACTCAAACATTATGTACATTTAATAGAGCTTCTCATTTCACAAGGTCTCTAGTACATTTCTTAGATCCTCGTCATGATCCTCCTTGGTTTTTAAGTATATTAGAATATCGTCTATAAAGACCACCACAATTTTGTCAAGGTAATGTTTAAAGACTCTATTCATCGTGTACTTGAATATTTATAGAGAATTAGTGAGTAAGAAAGTAATTAATATTAATTCATAGTGCTCGTACCTTTTATGAAAGGCAGTTTTGGGGATATCCTCCTTTTTCACCTTTAATTGGTAATATCCTGACAATAGAACCATCTTTTAAAAGTATTGTCCTCCATGTATCTGATCGATCAAATCTTAAATTCGGGGAAGATGATACTTTTTCATTATCATTATTTTCTTGAGCTCAAAATAATCAATGAAAAGTCACATTGACCCATCCATCTTCTTGAAAAAGAGAACTGGTGAACCCCATGGTGATGCACTTTGGAATATAAACCCTTTATCCAGATTCTACTGTAGTTGTTTATTTAGCTCATAAAGCTCAAAAATATCCATTCTATATAGAGTATTTGATATTGAAAATTCTCCAGGTATAAGATCAATTGAGAATTCAACATATCTTCTAGGAGGAAGACCATGAAATTCCTTTGGAATCACTTTATTGAATTCCCTCACAATAGGAACGTCTAAAAATATGGTTTCTTCCTTAGAATTAATCATCTGAGCCAGATACATGTTCTCATAGAGTAGTAATATCCACTCTTGAGATGATGGTTCAAAATAAGATTCATCCTCCTCCTTGCAATTGTATATAATCTGGGGTCGATTCTTTATATGAAGAGTGATTTCTCTCTCACAGAAATTTATGTTGGCTCTCTATAAGGAAAACCATTCAATGCTAGGAATTGCCTAAAATTTCACTAGAGGGAGTAAGAAATGGTTCTCTGGGAAGTTCACTCAAAAAATTATGAGAGGGGAGGATTTATATTCATGGGATGAAATGATTGCCCAATTTTTTGTACTCACCGAAATCTTTACTTCCATGATTTTTGGTGGTGATAAGACAATTCTACTAAACTTTTAGGATATAAAATAATGTGTATTACTAGAATACAAAATTATGTTCCCTATTATTGAATAAATTAATAGTGTAAAAGTCACCACTTCTTTTTCGGGGTTCACATCGATGGTAGTGATGGTAAAATCTCGCCCTTTCTGCCTTGGAGGTTGTTAGTTTCCTCTGAAAACCCTTGGCTTAGGGAAGTGATTTGAAATGTCCCCTGGTTCTTTGTAGTTCCAGAAAATAACAATTTGTTGCGAATCGAATGGAGAGTTCCCCTCCTCTATTGAAACCATTGATTTTTCTTGTCATCATTTAATGTATAGGTTCCCATATCTTCTACACCTAAAGCATTTCTTCATTCCCTTCAGGCAATTTCTAAGGTGCTTCTTTTATCACCTTTGGAATGTGGGGTATTGGATTTTCTTAGCACTATTGTATTTATCCATAAAAATACAATAATTGAATTCAAACATACAATTCTTATCCCCATGATAATCCTATGATTCTATGATCTCTGTTTTGACATTGATGGCACATCAGACAATTTCCTCATTTCTCTCAAAGTCACAATCCCTTGGGATTTCTGTAGGCTAGGTTTGTTCCCACCAAAGAAGAAGTCAATCATGCATTCATGGGTAACAAATAAACCATAGGCATATCATGTAAGCCTTGTGAAGTTTCTCTCATATGCTTTGATATATTTTTAATATTTTTTCTTGAGTTCAAGGAAGTCTGTATCCATCCTAATTCAGAGGGTGCATGGAAAATATTTATCAAAAAACATTTTCCAAAAATCCTTCCATTCCAACTCCTTGATCACTTCCATATGCATCATATTTTTGATCAATGTACCCCATTGATCAGCTTCACTCTATATAAGATTGGCAACCAGAAAAACCTTCTCTTGTTCGTAGCATTGAAGGATGTAGAAGATCATTTCAACAGAGTTGAGCCATTTTTTTTTGTGACTATGGGATCAGATGACCAATGAAAAGTAAGAGGCCTTTATCTCACGAAGTTCTAGATTACTACTTCTTCTTCTTTAAGGGTTTTGAACTTTCCTCTTGACCCACACTTCTATTAAAAACATGATTTAACTGAGAGAGTATCATGACAAATTTTATGATTCCCACTCCCATCGAATTGGGAATCTCATTAGAACGATCATCACATCGATCTTTGCATCTGTTTTTAGCCTGATTCCTCCTATTACTGGTCATTGGTTGTAATAAAATGATAGTTAGAGGTAACACATAAAGGGTAATCCGAAGACAAAAATGGATGACTTGTAAATTACTTTTAATTCCTTAACTTATGAATTTATAGGCTTCAATCTATTTTATCCATGATCTACTTCCCAACATATATGTTTAGGGGGATTTTTTTATTCCCTTAATAATGGTTCATACCAAGCATGTAAATTTACCAAAGCATATACCCCAAGAGTGTCATAACCATGAGTATAGAAAGGCCCATTGTCGTGTACCAGGATACCCTAGGTCAAGCCTGAGACTCCTTGTTGGAGTTTTCACTCCTAGGTACATCTGTGCTAGAGCCACGTCTACCTGCTCATATCCAAATAGGGATGTATTTTCTTGATAAACCACTTAATCAATAATAACCAAAATTTAGGGATATTTGTATTATACTTATTCTTATCCCTAAGGATTTCAATATGGTTTTCTAATCCTAATCCAAAAAATAACTTGACCTATCCTCTGATACCAACTTTAACAACCCTTCTCTTTATTATTCACTTCCAAGATTTATTACATAAAACCGTCACATGATACAACATGGAAGAGTGAGAGGTGTAGTGTATTTGGGTCTTAAGAGCATTACATAAAAACTTAAAATATAAAATACACATCTTTATTGAAAACATCCATTACATGACCACTACATTCTCTCGTACTTAGCATTTCATGGGATAACCTATGGACTTGGATAAGAAAAGGGTGATATATAAAGCCTAGTAAGGGAGTAAACAAAGAATAACCTAAAGAATGAAGTTCATTTTAGGAAATATTCATATCAATGGAGCATAAAATAAACATGAATATATAGGAAAGATATAACATGATTATCTTAACATGGAAATGTGGCAACAACACATAACATGATATTAGTATGAGCCAAGGCTCATTGCACATGAAGCATGAGTAAAGCCTTATTTCACTAGAATTAGAATGAGAAAAACCTCATTAAACTTGAATTTTAATGAGTAAAACCACATTTCACTTGACATATCATGATAATAATCTTTACTCAATGCATTGAAGCGCTATCAGGGCATACCCTATTTAAACATTTCATTTAATGCATAAGTGTTCAACATAGATCATACAACATGGATTCATTAAACATTAAAATTTATTCCAAAATTATGTAATTTGTAATTAATAGATGTAACTCTATAATAAATAAGTAAATGTACCAAAATGTGAATACCCTTGATAGATAAATGGGTTTGGTATTCAATACACAATGACTTTGGTTTGGAAAATCATGGTGAAATTTTGTCATCATAATGGCGTGACATAAGATTTCATAAAAATTGTTGATGAGATAGAAATGGGTGTCTCATAATATGTACATGAAATGGAATATTATTTGATAATATATACACATTCCCCAACAAATGTAATGGAATTTATATACAAAATACAAAATAATTTCTTGAATGTTAATGAGGAGAGAGAAATTACCTATGAAATTTTGGCATGGTAACGTGTGTACATGGGAGTAATTAATGATAGAGAAATGGGGTATCTCATCATTACAACCTGAATAGGGACATATGGGGGATGTGTGTAATCATTCCCCAACATTTATAATTGATACTAAAATGGCATAACAATATTAAGAAACTTGGATAAAATGTGAAAGGATGAAATCCCTTACATCGAAGTGTGACTCCAAAGGCTTGGGAGGGACTTGAGAGAGTATTCATGGGAGATTGGGGAACCATGTGACGATTCTAGAGAGAGGAGGTCAGGGGTTGGTCGACCTATGAAGGCATTGAGTTAATAAGATGTGTGGTCTTGGGTTGGTTTATATCAGAAATGAGAGGGAATTCATTATTATTTAGGATTTGGACCCTACACGTTAAAAAAACCATACCTTTGTTTTTTCCAATGGTTTTTTTTACAAAGGGGATTGGGAATTTTTTTATAAGTCCAATGTCTGATAATTTTAAAATATTAGGCTTGCAGATGTGGAGGTGACTCACACTCTCAAGGAAATCATTTAAAACGTTAAAATGTTTTATAATCCTTGAAAGGCCCACTAAAGATTTTTAAATTAAATCTAAAAACATAGAATCAAATTATTTTAATGGAAAAATATATATTGTCTTAACATAATGTTTAATTTATTTTATTACATCAATATCGGGTCATTATAATGTCAGAAAACACATTATATATTTATACGGTATTTAATTTTTACGAAAAAATTTGACTGTCTCAGAAAATTATGAAAAATTCACTGTTTTTTAATTTCGATGTCCTAATTCCAAAAATAATATAAATTTTATCTAAATAATTTTCTAAATATATGAATTTTAACTTTTAAAATAAAAACCAACATTTATTAAAAACTCACGGTTTTTGACAAAAATAGATTTCAAACATTAATAAAAATTACAATTGTATTCATAAATATTATATGATCAATTATTTTTAGTAAAAAGTAATAATATTTTATTAAAATAGTATTTAATTGAATAATCCATTAACTCATAAAAATATATTTCTTAGATGAATATTAACGAAAGATACTATTTTTTCTTTAAATACATTTAAAAAGTTAAAATAATAAAATGAATCTATATTCATTAAAAAAACAATATACATAGTCATTGAGTTATGTTGTTGTTACATAAACCCTTAAAACACTCACATAAGACCTTATGATAAGGTTTGTGACCATGACAGACTCTTCGGGTGGCTTAAATAACATCGTTCGATTGGTAATCTCTATCAACTTACACTTCTCTAGTAGGCAGTTCTGCTCAAACATAACGTATTCAAGCTCATCTTGGTCTTGGTCAAGAGTGAACCCCAAAGTCAACACCTCCATTCCTAGATATGAAAAAAGGACCTCATACAGAGAAATACTACTAGATTAGGCCATCGCTTCCTTTATCTGAGTAAAATGGATTTGTTAAATCCCTATATTTATACTAATCATGTGATCATTGTTCAATGGATATATTAGCAACAGTAACTAATATTAATGGTATTTTAAAATCCAAAAACATAAAACCAAGGATGTGAATATGTTTTTTATGATCATTATACATAATAATGAATTTAATTGGATCAAGATGGATTTTAATTAATAAAAGTATGGGTCATTACCAAACATTTATACCTTGACTAAATTAATTTAAAAAAACACGCATCCATGAAATTTATGACCTTTTCCCTAGAAAAGGCACTCCATTTCCAAGATAACCACAAACTCACCCAAAAAATGATGATAATCAAATACTTAAAAAGGGGGAACCTGAAAGAATAATGGGGAGTTAAAAATTGTGACTTGTTAATCATGAAATTAGGATATTTATCAAGAAATATTTGATGATACATAAAGAATTATTTTATTCCATTATGCGGTCATTGTAGTTCAAAATATGAATTAAAAAATGATATGAAAAACAATTATGGGTTTTCCAAATAGATAATTTCCATAGTCTATGAAAATCAGTAATTGTGAACATTAAACAAACATGAATTTTTAATAGTGTTTTCATTGATGCTTCTGATGTTTCCACACCATCAGCCCATAATTCTCAATATTCATTGATTAATGTATTAAAGTATAGATCTATTAAAATTAAAAAATATATATTTCATGTAATAATAATAAAAAAAATGATATATTTATTATTAAAACACATTCATGAAGGTAGATTATATGGGATCAAAACAAATTTACATATTATAGAACAAGTAATTTAAGTACTGAAAGGGTTAAAACCATCAGAATACAATCCCAAACCTATATTATCAGGATATGAATTAATGTGTGGATATAATTAATAAAACACCATCCGTGAAATTGAATCTTTTGTATTTTACATATATCAATCATTGTTACTTTCTAGATCATAAAACTTCATGTTGTATGTAGCCTTAGATGATATGAATAATCTTTTCATATGTGGTTTCTATGGAAAGTGATACAATACCTTCACAGGAGTTTTCTGATAGTAATTATTCATTATTTTGAATTTATTTTCACTCCTTATGATACTCATTGATTTAGAAATAATTCTATAATATCTTATGTATTCATATTTATTAGAAATATATCCTGAATAAGTCATGAAATCATTAAGGCCTGCATGCATTTTTCTATAATCAAGTTAATGTTTATTGATTATTTATTTCATAACATAGATTGATACATGGATCATATATTAACTAAAAGAAGCTTAATGACACTAAAATGTCTTGATCCCTTCATTTTTAGATATTCCTCAAAGACACTTGAGATTATAAAAATTTAGAAGAAAAGATTTATTTTAATACATGGAACAACCTTCACCAAATTATTTATTTTTTCTACTAATAATTCATAAATTCCATTTTTGGGTTACTGATGTTTTTTGAAAGAATTAATTCTCAGGATAAACTGATGGTTTTAATGATTTATTAAAATATTGTTTATTATATATTGTAAAGAAAACTGTTTCTTTTATCATGTTTCTAACTAAATTTCTCATCTTGTGGGTCACATTGTGTTACATTAATAGGATCATTATTTTTCAACTTTTGATAAAAATTTATTCACCATTCCATATCCAGTATGCATATCATGTAAGAATTTTTTTCAATTTCTTATGATAATATATTGTTTTTATTTAACCATAAATTGAATTTACATGGAGATAATCATTTTATTCTACAATCCACAGATCGATTTTGAATTTCATAATCAATAAATTCTTCAAAAATAATATCTTATCGAGGTGTCTTTTTGTGTAAAATAATGAAACTTTTATCCATATGTATAGTATTACCACTATTCTACCTATACATTAATAACCAATGATATCAATGTTTAATAATTTAAGTATAATTATTTCATAACATAACCATGTTAAAAAAATTATTACACAAAATATTACTGAGAAGTAAACTCAGATCAATATTAAATAATAAAGGTAAATTAAAAAAATGAGTAGAATGTTATAAAATGATAATAATACTGATAAATGTTTTCTGTATTTTAATATAAGAATATTAAATAAAAATCATTAATATTTAATAAAAATAGACTATGTTTTAAATTTAATGAAAATATATTTCACCAAAAAATAAATATTAAAAAAATTATTGGCATACCTAAATCTATAAAAATAATTAAAATAAAAGTATAATATAATTTAATATATATATACTTCAATATTGAATATGTAATGTTAATTAATTATGTTAATAAATATTAATTAGAGACTTAAACCCATTTTAATGTATGATTATTAATTTATTTGAATGTATATTATAGTTTCATGTCATTACCTGGGGATAATACATTCCACAAGTGTAACTTATTGAAATATAAATTTGGGTAGGGCTCACTCAGCTTATCATTGACTAGGGTAGGGATTTGATTCAACAAAATAGAAATCCAAAATGAAAAAATTCTGATTGTGTATGAAATAAAACAAACAAAATTTATAACATAAACAACATAAAGGAAAAAATATTAACACTCCCAGTCAATGAGGTCAAATTTCATGGATTTATGCCAAAGGGGAAAGGGGTTATAAGCCGGTGGAGAGATGGTATTGGTCAACATTATGGTGTAGGAGGTGAGGCTGGTGAGGGTTAGGGTATCCTGGTTGAGGATGAGGGTAAAATATGTGGAAGATGGGGTCAATGTCATGAGGATAAGGGGATCATTACTGGGGTTAGGTCAGGGGTTGTGGTTGTAGGGAGAAAGGGGATAGGGTAATCATTAAGGGTTATAGTCGTAGGGAGATAAGACATTTTCTGAGGTTTCCATAGTAAAGGGTCAGTATGGCAGTCCAAATCTGTGACATATGTTTATGTCCAAGGTTAGGGTCGGGGTCACCAAGTGTTGGTAGGTAATTTAGATTTTGATAATATTTATAAGCGATTTGCATAAAACTAACCTTAAATCCAAACATACGTTTTTTTATTTACAATACAAAAGAAATTATAGTATACCACTACAATATTGTAAAAAAAAATAATGAAATTTGTATTTGTAGGTGGTTACCATAACTGTAAAATAGAATCATTTTTTATAGTGATTATTATCAAAACCATGTGAGTTCCTACTTAAACAATGTGAGTGACTGTTATGCATGGGGGACCTTGAAAACTGTTTCGCAAAATATGTATCCAATATATAAAACATATCCCAGGGTGATCCGGTGAAAGCTAAATAGTTTGGTAGACCCTCCATATAGCACCACAAAATAGTTTTTCACCAGTTCTATAAATCTCTATTATAAGTGTTAAAAAAATCATTGATGTTTTACAAACCATTAAAAGATATAAGATTTTATCAGTGCTAAAAAATAGATGATAAAATCACCCTTACAAACACTAACAATTGGATGATAAAGGGGTTCCTTTATCAACACATATTTCAGCACTGATAATGGTTTATTTTATCACCACTATTTATTAGACTTATAAAGGTATGTTTTATCAATTAAATTTCATATGTTGATAAAAGATCCAGTTTTAGAAGTGTACTACTACATTTACAATGTACTGCACCAACATTACAATTACAAATAATTTCATACATTTATAAACATTTACATCACATTGAAAAATTTAATTTCAAATAAATTTATGTTGAGAGAATTTTAATACATTTACAACTACATTACTATGTACAATTTATCACTAACATTACATTTTCCATCAAATTATAAAATATTATGGTTTTTATATATTCCACTATATTTGGAACCCAATTTCAAAATAATTGAATTTCACTACCATTTTTATAACAAACCACCATAGTTCAAACAAAATAATAGTGTACATGTAATTAAAAATAATTTTTATTTTAGTAATACCATAAATAATAAAATGAATAATAAATATGATACAATAGCACATTAATAAAATGTAAATTTTAAATTGGAAACATGTGATTTTTTTGGATAAATGTTTGGTTTATTCACACACATCAAAAATTATTTATGGAACCTTATCTTAATGTATCAAGGCAGTATGAAAATATTTTCTGGGTTTTGAGTATTTAATGCAAGTTTTGAACATAAATACTGATTTAAAAAAATATAACACCCATTTTTACATTCTGGGAACACTGTCTATCAGATTGATGTGTCATTAATTCATTCACAATGAGAAATTACCCACATATCATTTTTCTAAATTATCAAGACAATACAATTTTTCTTGTTCAGTTTTCAAGGATTGATTTATGTTTTGAACTAAAATGTCACTTTTAAAATGAAAACACAAACTTCGAGTCATACTGAGAACAACATGCGTCTTATTAACATATGGTTGGATTCTATACATCTAAAATTATTTGTGGATAATCTTAATAAAGTATCTATATAATATAAGTGAA
Source organism: Viscum album (assembly GCA_963277665.1). Classification (NCBI taxonomy): domain Eukaryota; kingdom Viridiplantae; phylum Streptophyta; class Magnoliopsida; order Santalales; family Viscaceae; genus Viscum; species Viscum album. Next base: position 2,097,093 of record CAUJRU010000072.1, read on the forward strand.
TTTTATTTATTTTTGGTGTTTGAGAAATTTTTTTTGAACTAAAATAAGGATTTAAATAAAAAATATCTATTTGAATTATAACGGTAAAACCATGAATTGGATTGGAATGAAACTTATTTTTCACATAAAATAATTTATGGATCATTTAACTAACTTATAAATTCAATCCATGTGTTTTTTCTTTATTTTCAGTGAGTAACGCATGTTTTGAACTAAAATGGTACTTAAAACTGAAATCGTGGAATTTGATATATACAAGGAACAAAATGTGTCATATTAACATGTCGTTTATCCCTACCTGTCACAAATGAATTATGGATCATTGTAGTAAAGTATGAAGAAACTTTTACAATGTTTATTCAGTTTTCAATCTGTGGTATTTGTCTTGAACTAAAATATATATTTTAACTCAAAATAAAAATTCATAATCATACCAATAACTTATTATGTTGTAATGAAATGAATATGATTCATAAATTTAATAAATGAATTATGTATATTATTCCAAAATTATCAAGAAATATAGTGTAGGTTTTCTTATTATTGAGTGAGTGATGCACAATTTGGACTAAAATGACAGTTTTACCAAGAAAACACGCACTTTGAGTCCTATAAGTCACAAAATGTGCTACATTGATGCTTGATTGATTATTACATTTGAAAAATGATTTATTGATCATTTTTATAAAGTATTAATTAAATACAAGGGTTTTTAATCATTTTGAGTATGTGACACATGTTTTGAACAAAAATTCTGATTTTAAATCAAAACAGTCACTTTCAATTATATCGGGAAAATATTGTGTTAGGTTGATAATTTATTGATTCATATATGTCAAAGATGACAGAAGGATTATTTTCCGAATGTATAAAGATAACCTCAGATCATTTTCTTTGTTTTCGGTGAGTGATTCTTATTTTGAAATAAAAAGTCACTTCTAAACTAAAAACATGCACTTTGAGTCATACTAGGAAAACAGTATGTCAAATTAAATGGGAAGTATATTCCTACATATTACCAATGAAGTATGGATTACTAAGTTAATAAGAAAAAATATAATTTTTTGTTGATTTGTAGTATGTGATGCATGTTTTGAACTAAAATGATGAATTTAAATGAAAAACAATCTTTCTGTCATACGAGGAACACCATGTGATTAGTTGAATTATAGTTAATTAATATATATAAAAAATTAAATATGGGTCATTTTATTTATGTATCAAGATAATGAAATTATTTTTGATCAAATTTCAATGAGTGGCAGACACTTGGATTTAAAATTTTACTTTTAAGGATTAAACATGTTCTTTGACTCATACAAGACACACTGTATATTAGATTGATTTGTAGATTCTTATTACATATAAAAAAATAGTAGTTGTAGGTTTTACTAATTAATGTGAAAATCCAAGCATGTTTCCTTGGATTTAAGTGAGTGATGCACTTTTTTAACTAAAATACAACTTTTAAACAGAATACATAAACTTTAGGTCATACTGAGAACAAAGTGTGTTAGATTGACATGCGGATGAATCATACATGTCTCTATTAATTTATGAAATTTTTTTATAAATTATCTTGAAAATATGATTTATTTTTATATTATTAATATGTAACACCTATTTTGTACTAAAATTTCAATTTTATATAAAATCCCACACTTTCGATCATACTAGCCAGACTATATGGTGGATTGATGTATGATTAATTCCTATACAGAAAAAATGAGTTATGGACGATTTTTATGAATTTACAATATAATATGTGTGTGTTGATTAGTTTTCAGTTAGTGAGATATATATTGAACTAAAATGAAAATTTTAAAATGAATAAATACACTCTGATTCATATAGAGCACATAGTGTATCAAATTTATATAGGTTTTAATTTTTCATATAAAAAATAATTCATGGATAATTTCTTAATGTATAAAGACAATCCAAGAATGTTTTACCATCCTTTTTTAGGAAAAAAGTGTCAGGAACTAAAATATAGATTTAAAATAAAAACGCAAACTTTCACTCACATCTATAACAACATGGGATAGATTGAAATGTGGTTGTTTCATAAATAGTAAAAATTTTAAATGGATATTTTTCATAAATTATGAAGGAAATCCATGAATTTTTTGGTTTTCATGCAGTTACCCATGTTTTGAACTAAAATGTATCTTTTAAATATAAAACATGCACTTTGAGTCATATCGGTCACACCATGTGTTAGATTTACATGAAGTTGATTCTGATGAGTATCAAATGATTTATGGATATTTTTTCTAAAGGGTAAATTAAAAATGATCATCCATTTTTGGTAATTATTATGTGATGTGTGTATTTATTGAAAATTTTGATTATAAATAAAATAAGAACCTTCAGTCATATTAGGAACATCATGTGTTGGATTGGTGTGTGGAGTATTCCAACACATCAAAAATGACTTATGAATAATTTTCCTAAATTATATATACAATAAAAGTGTTTTTACATAAGTTTTGGTATGGGATGCTTGTTTTTTGCAAAAATACCACTTCTATGGTCCAAACATGAACTTTGAGCCATTTTGGTGACACCATGTGTTTATTTATGTGCTTTTTATCCCAACACATCAAAAAATTACATGTGGATCATTATCGTGAAGTAAAAAAATTCAATATCTTTTTGTTTTCTCTAAAAAGTAATAATTTTCTCCCTAATATGTTATTAATTGAGCATTGACCCAAAAGAGAATACAATCCATCACTATGAAAAATAAAAATATAAATATATAACATAAATATATATATAGAACAAATGTTAGTTGAGGGTATTATCTTTGAGTAATATTTAATAAAAAAATCTATTTTTATATAAAAATTTCATTTTTTATGAAGATCACTAAAGGCCTCCAATGGATTCCATGGTACTTCCTGAGGAAAACAAATCTTCACCCATTTAAAATATAACTTTATGTAAAGTCCACTTGATTGTAATTTTTCAATGTTGTGATTCACTCTTTTTAAATTATAAAATAATATAGTTTATATGATGATGGATTATAAAGGATAGATTATCTTATCTTTCAATAAGCACCTTGAAATAATTAAGGATTCTATTTGTTCTCCTTATAGTTAAAAAATTCTCGGATATTGACCCTGAGAAATGTATATCATATATTTATACATTTCAAAAATCAATTAATAGTCATAATACTAAATAAGAAGTAGAAAAACCTTCTAATAATGATCACTTTAAAATGAAAAAAATTACAAATGTGAAAGGAAGTCACATCTTCATGGTTTCTAAAAATATTCTGAAACCATATATTACAACCACTTATTTATAAACAGATTTACTTATTATTTTCAAAACATGGACTGATTAATGTCTTGGAAGAACTATAAAAATATATATAAATAAACAATTATTTAATATGTTAAATGAAAATTTAGTTACCTTCAAAAATACCACATCATGTATGCTAGTTTGTTGATGTAATTCAATATCATTCATAAATTTACAGTCCTAATAACAAAAATTGATGTAATTACTTTGTTTCAGAAGTTTTATAAATTTTGAGAATAACATTTAATCTATTTATATATTATAATTAATAATATCCATAAGGATTAGGAAACTCATAATTTATTTCAATTTTTTAATTAGTGGGTGGGTTTTTTTTAGAACATGAACTTGGAATGCTATTTAATGTGTTTGGGCACTATAAAATGGTGTTCTCAGATGAGTAATGATCTTAGGTAGGTATAAGAGAGGCTTAAGTGATCATCATATGAAGCTTCATGTAACATTATGATATTTTAAAGGGGAACACTATGTTGGATAGCTTACAAGATAAGACACATCGAGCCAAAATGAGAAACTAAATATTATTAATTTACATGCTAGTTATCACATTACTGTTAGGATGGTTTTTTTTCATAATAAATTTAATTAATAAATATTATTGAAAGATGATAATGAAATTTATAATATATTTAATAAATTTTTAACATTCATGAAAAGAATGTTTTACCACCTTTTGATGTTGAACTTGTTTTAAATATAGTATTTGGTATATTTATAAATTTCTTTTGAATAAATAAACCATTTATTCCAAATATTAATATCAAATTTTATTTAGGATTTATTTTTGGTATTTGTTTGATAAGATTCATGTTTTGATTGATAGTAAAAAATACTGATTTTTAAGTGATAACAAATTTAGCAACAATATAATTTATATATTTGATTTATATTTTTATTGGATTTAAAGTATAATTATATTAATTTTATATCATTTAATCCAATTTATTTCATTAGAATCAATTTCCCATTGAATTTTGATATAAAAACATTACAATATACTAAAAAGTTTTAGTTTAAAAACTCATTTTCTTGGTCGGTCAATGAGATAAATTTTATATTAATTTTATTCAATTATGTGTTTTGGATTTTGAATAATAGATTCTATATTTTGAATAAAAAGTAACAAATTTATTATGTTGGTCCCTTTTATTTTTGGACATTATAAATAGTAACTTTTAATTTTTATTTTATTACCAAATTTGAGGGTAAACCATTTAATTAAGGGTAAAAATAGTATTATAAATATTATAAAATTACCATAAAACTAGGAATAATTTATTTTCTACGTTATTCTTGACCAATAACATCCATTGGCCAATTTTCAGAACTCTAGGATCCACTTGGATGACTTTAATGCCATTATAGTATTTTATTTCAAAGAAAATACAAACACGTCATACTTTCATTTTAATAATTATACCATTTTTAGTGTTTGTATATTTAGAAGATATAATAGAATATAAATAGTATTTTAAAATCTAAAATGTTTATATTCATCAGGAAAATTTATTTTTAATTTTAAGGAAATGAATTATTATCTTTAAGGATTACACAATTATGATGGAGTAATTTCTTAATTAATTGAAATAACAAATAAATCATATTGAAAATATTAAAATAAGTATAATATGAAATAATTAATTCTGTAAAATAATTTTACAGATTAATTTGACATGTTATTTCTATTTTATGATAATTTTATTAAATTTATATTTTTATTATGTTATTTTTAAAACGTTAGGTAATGAATAGTGTCAAAATTGACACTAATGATATTTTAACATAAATAGTATTTTATTAAATTATATAAAATTCATAAAAATATAAATTTTTTCCATATTATTGTTTTAAAGTATGATATTTTATGTATTTTCAATTTAGGGTTATTTTGTAATTTGATTGTAACTACATTAACCCTTAATGAGTACAAACACATGTTATCACTATAATAGTTAAGGAGGGTAAATATGTGTTAAACCTAAAAGATATGTATTAAAAAATAATAAAAACTTATATAATTTTAATTGGATGAATGTATTTCGACCCATAAACATCATATATTTAAAATAAATCATTTTTTATCAATTTATAATATGAAACTAATTTATATTAGTTAAATATTTTTCGAAATTCCAATAGTACCCCTCCCCTCTTTTATGAAAGGGAACCTGATATTCTATATTACTCATAATTCAAAAACTTTTTGGTTGAGAAAATATTAGAAAAATACCATACTAGAATATATCCCAATAATATAGAGCTCTTATTTTAGGAAGAACAACACCCTTAATGGTCATAAGGTACTAAGTAAATGAGGTGGTATGAGGAAGGGGTATCATTTTTATCAAGTATTTCTGTTTTATTTATTCATCCACTTCCTTAAAATTTTATTCAACCATTAATAAATAATAATTATTGTATACTAAAAATAATGAGATTTTATTATTTTAATATAATCACCTAAATCCATCACCACTTCTATCAAGTAAGAAAATAATTATCTCTCATATATACGGTGAACAATAGCCTCACGAACAGATATAATTCATTTTCCATAACTATCACACAAGACAGGTCATAGTGACAGAATAAAATTTTATATATGGTATTCCAGAAATTTTAATCACTATTAAAATATACTATATCATTTTGCTTCTTACCATTCCATGGATGGTAAAATGTGAAGTGCATTGTGTTGCATTTGTTGTCAATGAGGCATGAAGTTGTCTTGGAATGAATGGAAGTCAGGGAATGTCAAGAAGTGAATGCCAAAGGTTGTGATGGTGTTGGTGATGAAGAGAGAATGGCCATAGTACTAAGATGCATGTCACTTAGGAGATTCACTAAGTGGCATAAGAGATGTGGTTGAAACATTCTCTAGTTAAATCTGACGATTGCTGAGCTGCTCTTTAAAGTTCCAAGAACTTGTATCCTGATGATACAATGTCACAACATTGTTTGAAGACCATGCATTGTAGTGACAATGCATGAGGAGTTGAAAGTGATCCATCCATAAGTTGTAAGTGGATGAAGTGGTTTAATGAAGTCCATGTACTAACTCTTAGTGCATGTGAATTTGAAGTTGATCCAATTGATCTCTGATTAGATCAATGAAGCACATTGAAGAATTTTAGTGATTTAGGAGCTCAGTTGAAGATGAAGACCCTTCGTGAATTCCATTACAAAGTGATGACTAAATGTTGAAGAAGAATGGAGGAATTCTAGTGAAGAAGAAATAATTGAACAAGAGCTCGGTTGATGAATAACCCTCGGGAATTCGATATCCTAAGTGAAGATCATATGAGAGGAGGATTGATGAATTCCTAAGAAGAAGAGAGAAGAAATGGCTTAGAGGAGAAGGCTTGGAGTTGCTCTTGGCATTTCAAATTATGTATGTGGTTACTTTGTTTTTATACAAAGTATCCTATATTTACTTTGCCAAAAACAATTAGGCCACCAAGGAGGCCAGCCTTAAGGGTTCAACCCAAGGCACATGTGGGACCAGGTCACCACGCCCAAGGGGATCCCATGGGGCCAGCCCCCGAGAGGCAGGGGGGCCGTGTATAAGCCCCGAGCTACGCGGTGGTGAAGTCCGCGCAGCGCGCGCGCCCGAAGGCACGCACAGTGGGCGCCAGTGGCGCGCCCGAGTGGCAGGAGTGGGCGCAGAGCGCGCCCGCAGAAGAACTCGGTGCGGGGCGGCACCGAGAGGGGAGGAGATTCAATTGAGGAGTAGCGGGGAGTGGCATATTGATAAACCGCGGAAAACTCCCGCGGCGTTTCGATGTGGGACGCGCATTTTTCACCCGGAGCGCATCCTGGCCGTCCGACTCATCGCGCGGCTGATCACAGCCGCTCATCGCATCCCGCGCGAGATCTCCTGATCGCGGCCGTCCGAGGATATTCAAACGCCTGATCCGACGGCCGAGACCTCGTCCTCTACCTCGAGCTCGTCCGAGGTCTCCCCGAAGCCACCCGCAGCCGCCGTCAAACCAGAGGCCACCCGAGCACCGATTTCGAGCTCCGGGCCACCATTTCCAACGCCGAAGGGTCCATTGAGTTCGTCTGGATGTACTGAACACAGCCATGCTAAAAAATATGCATGCATGCAACGAGGGGAGCATTTCGAGTTCAGCCGAGGCAAACAACGTTGCCGAGGCCTCGGTGTATTCGAGCTTTGCATGATTTGTGCCTAAACAGAGGCCGTGCATGCGTTATAAATCGCATGCACGAGGAGGAAAGGAAAAATGAGATCCCGCGGTGAAACAGAGGAGAAAATCAAGATTCATAAAATCTTGAAGATCCGAAGATCTCGGGTGTTTGAAGTTATTGCACGCGGATAATCTGAGGCAGTCTCTGCCTATAAAAATGAGGCCGAGCCCTCTGTGCCGCTTGCTGATGTGCTGAAGTTTTGAAGTCCCGTGAGCGCATCCCTCTGCCTCGCGAAGTTTTGAAGCCACCGCGCACACTTGCGCGGCTGAAGATCTCGGTGCCACCCGAGGCCCGAAAGAGATCCCTGTGCGCCTTCCTTGCGCGACAGGAAGAACCCGAGGCCGCAGCATTCTTGCGCGACCGTGGTTGATTCCCTCACTGCCTGCACATTTACGCGGCAGGAGGAAGGAGCCCGCGGTGCCTTGCACCCGTGGCTAGTGCGGCCGGTTACATCTGAGGACTTGCGCGGCTTGGTGCCTTGCGCGGCAGGCAGTGTTGAAGTAGAGAAGGCTGCACCCTCTTGCGCGCCTCCTGAAGTTCGGGCAGTGTGTGCAAAGGCAGTGGAAGGCCAAGGCATTGCCTTGTGCTAAACAAGAAGGGGACCCGAGGCTTGCATGCCTTGTGTGTGCAAAGTGAGAAGAAGGCAGTGTGTGTGCATAAGTGGGGAAGGACACACTCGGGTGTGTGTGCAAGAAGGGAGAAGAAAGCCGAGGCCTTGCCTCGTGTGTGTGTGTGCCAAGTGGAGAAGAAGAACCCAAGGCCATGTGTGTGCACAAAAGAAAACACCAAGTGGTGTGTGCCAAGTAAAGTGGAAGACCACACTTTGTGTGTGTGTAAGCATTGAATAATCCATAGTCTTGCTTGTGCATTTGAATAAAGAAGAGCACACTTGGCCGTGTGTGCATTTGAAGAGGCCGAGGGTTGTGACCTTGTGTGTGCACCAAGTGAAGACACATTTTGTGTGTGCAAAATTGAAGAACAACCTACGGGTTAAGGGTGTGCAACAAGAAGAGGGAAGAGGCCAAAGTCAAGTGTGTGCAAAACAAAGAACAATTTATGTGTACATGAACAAGTGACAAAGAAGGCCGAACCTAGGTGTGTGCACTAAGAAGTGTGTATACACTTAGAAGAAGAAGTTCCACACTAAAGTAGAACACACTCTAAGTGTGTAAGCAAATTGCATAAAGTGTGTGAAGTCTGAGAAGTAGGTGTGTGCTCAAAAGTGATTACACCCTTTGTGGGTTTGTTGCACCAAGAGAAGAAGAAGGGGAGTGCATGCATGCATGCATGCACGTGCACATGTGAACAGTGCTGAATCAGTGGTGTGCATCTGAGGAGTCCAAGACCAGAAGATCTTGAAGATATTGTGATGCCATGCATTCAGTGCATGAAGTTGAAGTGAAACTGAGACTGGACCAGACAGAAGTTAAAGATATTATTTGTCTGAGTATTCAGTAGTTGAAGAGAGAAGCCAGGTCTTCCTGAAGAAGGAGATAAAGCCTGAGCTAGACGAGAAGACCTATTCACCACAAGTGATCAGAAGAAGAGCAAGGCCAGCAGTCTTTATCCCAGACTGCTGAGGATACTTGAAGAAGAAGCTTAAAGTGAAGAAGAGCTACTCGTGCGACTCGAGGAGCCAGGAGAAGACCCTGTGGGACTCAGGGAGAAGAAGTCTTCAGTGGGATTCTGGAGCAGGCCAGTGGGACTCTGGTAACACTGTGGGACGCAGTATAAAGACCCTCCTGTGGGACTCAGGAGAGATACGGTGGGAAGCTGTATCGACCATTGTAATTCTAACAAGTTATAATGGGAGAATCCATGCTTGGAGAGCATGGCAAGGATGTAGGCCTTTGGTGCCGAACCTTGTAAATCCTTGTGTCCTGTGCCTTTTCATTACTGCATTATCCGGGAAAGGTTGAGAGATACAAGAAGAGTGGATCGAGGCTTTAACCAGCCATAGAGGTTTAATTGATTAAGAATCAATTAGTAAAAAGTTTTAAGGGATCACTGATTCACCCCCTCCCCCTCTCAGTGATTCACACTGATCTGGGCACTTCAGTTGGTATCAGAGCGAGGTTACCTCTTAAAGATCCAAGGGAGTCTATATGGAGTGCAGATTTGAGGAAATGAAAGAACAGCCTCAAATGGAGATATCTGCCAAGACTCTGAAAAACAGAATGAAGAAACAGGCAAAGAAGATGAGGAAGAAGGTTGCTGCAATCAGAGAAACTCCTTCTATGGAAAGAAATGTGAAAGTCACATCAGATGACAATTCCTTTTATCATTCTTCTGATGAAGCCTGCTCTAGCTGTGATGAAGATGGAAGGAACAATGATCTTCTAAATGCAATCAAATATCCTCAGAAGAGAGTCCCCAAGGAAATTGCAATGTGTATAGCTACAGGCCTCCTTGATCTTCAAGAAGAAAAATTACAGCTAGAAGATGAAGCCAATTCTCTAGAAGTCCAATTGGCAAAAAGGGTTGGCATAACCAACACTCTCAGAAAGCTGGTAAATGCCAAAGATGAAACAATATCTCTTTGCAATGAAAGATATGAAGACACTGCTGAAGAATTGCAGAGAAGCCTTTCTGAGAAAGAATTCTTTAAGACTGTGGTCAAAGAAGTTTTCCATGCACTAGAAAAGAGGCACAAAGTGTCAATGGTTGTCAGAGATGCTCAACTAGAAGACAAAGTCAAAAGGGTGAAGGAGCTGGACAATTCATTGCAAGAATTGAAGAAGGTGCATGAAGACCAGATGAAACAACTGGTGGAGAATTGGGAAGGAAAGCTAAGAACTGTTGAGGATGAGAAGAACTCCCTCAATATGAAATGCTTAGAACTGGAGGTGATATTGAAAAATCAGCAATCACCTAAAGCTGAATCCTCCCAGTCATCTGAAAGAAGACATGTTGCTACTCAAGTATGCTTTGAGCAGGATGATTCTAAGAGAAAGACATCCTCCAATAAAAGTGAAACATCTTCTAGAAAGAAGGTACCATCCATACCATCTTGTACTCATGCTTCTAAAAGTGTTTCTACTAAAAGTGCAGGATGGAAGAATAATTCCAAACAAATATGGATGAAGACAGTAAAGAAGCAGAGCTCTCCTGAAACAACACAACAAGTCAAGATAAGTACCCAAAAATCAGAAGGACTGAAGAGGTCAAGATTTGTGGGTCAATGTTGGTGTTGTAACAAGTATGGGCATTGCGCAAAGGATTGTTGGTACAATCCACTGAATGATAAAGCACAGAGGAAGCCCATGCCTAGGGGGAGCAAGCTAGAGGAAAAGAAGCAGCATCCACAGGTCCAGAGACATCTGTTTACTGCAAATAGATTTGGATTACTTGACAACATCTGGGATGATTGCAAAAGTGGTCAACAAAAAGATACATGTCAATCTCCAACTGTATCCAGAGCTCAAAAGAAGAAAAGATCACTGAACCTGGCTAAAAGAGATTCCTTGGGAAGCAAGCAGAAGAAAGTGGAAGATGCTCCCAAGAAGAGCTTGAAAAAGGAAGAGAAGTCCTTGGATTCTAAAACCAAGAAGGGTGAGTCATCCAGAAGGACCACCAAGAAGAAGTGCTTCTACTGTGGTAGGAATGGTCATACCATGGATCTTTGTAAAGAAGCCATGAAATTCAATAGAAGCCAACTGGACTCAAACAGACAATCAATCCATAAGAAGCAGAAGGGATTGATTGAAAATAAGTTGCCTAAGAGAGGTAGCTTAGCAGCATCCAAAGAACCATGTGGAACTTCCAAAACTGGGGCCACTCTTCCAAATGATTTACTTGTCATATGGCCACATCAGTTGCAACTTGCCAGAGATCTACAAAGAGCTGAAGATGAAGTTCTGGCAATTGCTAAAGCAAAAGGGAAACAAAAGGTTTCACATGAAGATGTTTTGAGAACCACACCAGCACAATCATCATTGAAGATCAAATGTGCAAGTGTGAAGACTGGTGAAAATGGGACATCTCGGTTGAGAGAATCTTCTCAACCTTGTTGTTCACATTGATGAACCAAGGAGGTTCCATCTTATTCCCTTATACTATTGGTATTTACATATGCTGACATTGCAGGGAATTGAAGATGATGATCATTCTCATCTGGAGGATGGTTTGGATAGAATAGAGTGCACCCCTTGAGGGGGAGCAAATCTGAAGAAGATGATGTTCTGAGATTAATATCATCTTGAGAAAGTGAAGGTATTCCAATCATTCTTTCATCCCTTGTTTCTTAATTGAGTTTATCTTGTCAATTAAGGGGGAGTATGGATTGAAGACAAATGGATGAAAGGGGGAGCTTTATCTTTGCACTGAACTTTCTAATGTGTTTGGTGAAGTATGTGCAGGATTTAGCAATTCATTGATATATCTGAAGAAATTCAATCCCCTAAGCATGATCTCACATGTATAGTGAATGTTGGACAGCATTGAGTTCCTTGTTTACATCACTCTTGTTTTCTACACCGGGCTAGCCCAAGTAGACTTAGAGTTGATCAACTAAAGGTTCTTTGCTAAAGAAGAACATGTGACATCATCCCTCTCTCAGTGTTTTTCAAGAAAATACTTTTCAAAGGGAGGAAGAGATTTTTGAAAGTGAACCACACCACACCTTTGCATTTTATTGCCAATAAGGGGGAGAAAATATTGGCACACATATTGACCCATTCATATGTGCTGAAGGAGTGTATTGACAACAAATACAAAGGGGGAGATTGAAGTGCATTGTGTTGCATTTGTTGTCAATGAGGCATGAAGTTGTCTTGGAATGAATGGAAGTCAGGGAATGTCAAGATGTGAATGCCAAAGGTTGTGATGGTGTTGGTGATGAAGAGAGAATGGCCATAGTACTAAGATGCATGTCACTTAGGAGATTCACTAAGTGGCATAAGAGATGTGGTTGAAACATTCTCTAGTTAAATCTGACGATTGCTGAGCTGCTCTTTAAAGTTCCAAGAACTTGTATCCTGATGATACAATGTCACAACATTGTTTGAAGACCATGCATTGTAGTGACAATGCATGAGGAGTTGAAAGTGATCCATCCATAAGTTGTAAGTGGATGAAGTGGTTTAATGAAGTCCATGTACTAACTCTTAGTGCATGTGAATTTGAAGTTGATCCAATTGATCTCTGATTAGATCAATGAAGCACATTGAAGAATTTTAGTGATTTAGGAGCTCAGTTGAAGATGAAGACCCTTCGTGAATTCCATTACAAAGTGATGACTAAATGTTGAAGAAGAATGGAGGAATTCTAATGAAGAAGAAATAATTGAACAAGAGCTCGGTTGATGAAGAACCCTCGGGAATTCGATATCCTAAGTGAAGATCATATGAGAGGAGGATTGATGAATTCCTAAGAAGAAGAGAGAAGAAATGGCTTAGAGGAGAAGGCTTGGAGTGGCTCTTGGCATTTCAAATTATGTATGTGGTTACTTTGTTTTTATACAAAGTATCCTATATTTACTTTGCCAAAAAAAATTAGGCCACCAAGGAGGCCAGCCTTAAGGGTTCAACCCAAGGCACATGTGGGACCAGGTCACCACGCCCAAGGGGATCCCATGGGGCCAGCCCCCGAGAGGCAGGGGGGCCGTGTATAAGCCCCGAGCTACGTGGTGGTGAAGTCCGCGCAGCGCGCGCGCCCGAAGGCACGCACAGTGGGCGCCAGTGGCGCGCCCGAGTGGCAGGAGTGGGCGCAGAGCGCGCCCGCAGAAGAACTCGGTGCGGGGCGGCACCGAGAGGGGAGGAGATTCAATTGAGGAGTAGTGGGGAGTGGCATATTGATAAACCGCGGAAAACTCCCGCGGCGTTTCGATGTGGGACGCGCATTTTTCACCCGGAGCGCATCCTGGCCGTCCGACTCATCGCGCGGCTGATCACAGCCGCTCATCGCATCCCGCGCGAGATCTCCTGATCGCGGCCGTCCGAGGATATTCAAACGCCTGATCCGACGGCCGAGACCTCGTCCTCTACCTCGAGCTCGTCCGAGGTCTCCCCGAAGCCACCCGCAGCCGCCGTCAAACCAGAGGCCACCCGAGCACCGATTTCGAGCTCCGGGCCACCATTTCCAACGCCGAAGGGTCCATTGAGTTCGTCTGGATGTACTGAACACAGCCATGCTAAAAAATATGCATGCATGCAACGAGGGGAGCATTTCGAGTTCAGCCGAGGCAAACAACGTTGCCGAGGCCTCGGTGTATTCGAGCTTTGCATGATTTGTGCCTAAACAGAGGCCGTGCATGCGTTATAAATCGCATGCACGAGGAGGAAAGGAAAAATGAGATCCCGCGGTGAAACAGAGGAGAAAATCAAGATTCATAAAATCTTGAAGATCCGAAGATCTCGGGTGTTTGAAGTTATTGCACGCGGATAATCTGAGGCAGTCTCTGCCTATAAAAATGAGGTCGAGCCCTCTGTGCCGCTTGCTGATGTGCTGAAGTTTTGAAGTCCCGTGAGCGCATCCCTCTGCCTCGCGAAGTTTTGAAGCCACCGCGCACACTTGCGCGGCTGAAGATCTCGGTGCCACCCGAGGCCCGAAAGAGATCCCTGTGCGCCTTCCTTGCGCGACAGGAAGAACCCGAGGCCGCAGCATTCTTGCGCGACCGTGGTTGATTCCCTCACTGCCTGCACATTTACGCGGCAGGAGGAAGGAGCCCGCGGTGCCTTGCACCCGTGGCTAGTGCGGCCGGTTACATCTGAGGACTTGCGCGGCTTGGTGCCTTGCGCGGCAGGCAGTGTTGAAGTAGAGAAGGCTGCACCCTCTTGCGCGCCTCCTGAAGTTCGGGCAGTGTGTGCAAAGGCAGTGGAAGGCCAAGGCATTGCCTTGTGCTAAACAAGAAGGGGACCCGAGGCTTGCATGCCTTGTGTGTGCAAAGTGAGAAGAAGGCAGTGTGTGTGCATAAGTGGGGAAGGACACACTCGGGTGTGTGTGCAAGAAGGGAGAAGAAAGCCGAGGCCTTGCCTCGTGTGTGTGTGTGCCAAGTGGAGAAGAAGAACCCAAGGCCATGTGTGTGCACAAAAGACAACACCAAGTGGTGTGTTCCAAGTAAAGTGGAAGACCACACTTTGTGTGTGTGTAAGCATTGAATAATCCATAGTCTTGCTTGTGCATTTGAATAAAGAAGAGCACACTTGGCCGTGTGTGCATTTGAAGAGGCCGAGGGTTGTGACCTTGTGTGTGCACCAAGTGAAGACACATTTTGTGTGTGCAAAATTGAAGAACAACCTACGGGTTAAGGGTGTGCAACAAGAAGAGGGAAGAGGCCAAAGTCAAGTGTGTGCAAAACAAAGAACAATTTATGTGTACATGAACAAGTGACAAAGAAGGCCGAACCTAGGTGTGTGCACTAAGAAGTGTGTATACACTTAGAAGAAGAAGTTCCACACTAAAGTAGAACACACTCTAAGTGTGTAAGCAAATTGCATAAAGTGTGTGAAGTCTGAGAAGTAGGTGTGTGCTCAAAAGTGATTACACCCTTTGTGGGTTTGTTGCACCAAGAGAAGAAGAAGGGGAGTGCATGCATGCATGCATGCACGTGCACATGTGAACAGTGCTAAATCAGTGGTGTGCATCTGAGGAGTCCAAGACCAGAAGATCTTGAAGATATTGTGATGCCATGCATTCAGTGCATGAAGTTGAAGTGAAACTGAGACTGGACCAGACTGAAGTTAAAGATATTATTTGTCTGAGTATTCAGTAGTTGAAGAGAGAAGCCAGGTCTTCCTGAAGAAGGAGATAAAGCCTGAGCTAGACGAGAAGACCTGTTCACCACAAGTGATCAGAAGAAGAGCAAGGCCAGCAGTCTTTATCCCAGACTGCTGAGGATACTTGAAGAAGAAGCTTAAAGTGAAGAAGAGCTACTCGTGCGACTCGAGGAGCCAGGAGAAGACCCTGTGGGACTCAGGGAGAAGAAGTCTTCAGTGGGATTCTGGAGCAGGCCAGTGGGACTCTGGTAACACTGTGGGACGCAGTATAAAGACCCTCCTGTGGGACTCAGGAGAGATACGGTGGGAAGCTGTATCGACCATTGTAATTCTAACAAGTTATAATGGGAGAATCCATGCTTGGAGAGCATGGCAAGGATGTAGGCCTTTGGTGCCGAACCTTGTAAATCCTTGTGTCCGGTGCCTTTTCATTACTGCATTATCCGGGAAAGGTTGAGAGATACAAGAAGAGTGGATCGAGGCTTTAACCAGCCATAGAGGTTTAATTGATTAAGAATCAATTAGTAAAAAGTTTTAAGGGATCACTGATTCACCCCCTCCCCCTCTCAGTGATTCACACTGATCTGGGCACTTCAAAATGATAACATTGTTCATGCGTACATGTAAACTATCAACTCCACAAAGTGATTATATTCATTTTTTATCACCATATCAAATAGATAATTTATATAAGTATATTTTAATAAATAATACGATTTAAATTATATTATTATAGTCAATAAATTTAAAATTATATTAAGATTCCTCCCATAAAGATCATTGAAAAATGAAAACATTACTTATACATATGTTTGAATTTCTATATCTATGATTGTAACGTAATTCATTTTTGGTATCCATATTTAATAGATTGAATTAAAATTATATTTTCTGTATAAAATTTATTTTTTTGGTATATATATTATTTTTGATATGATGGAATAGTGATCACATCTCACTATATGCATCATACACAAGTCATTTTAGACTCATGTATCGAAAATCATCAAAACATCAGATGTGAAAATAAATAATTAACTAATTATAATAACATGGTAATAACTGATATACAAAGAATAATAAACTT
Organism: Viscum album; assembly: GCA_963277665.1. NCBI lineage: Eukaryota > Viridiplantae > Streptophyta > Magnoliopsida > Santalales > Viscaceae > Viscum > Viscum album. The sequence continues at coordinate 2,113,446 of CAUJRU010000072.1, forward strand.
GAAAAAGGTTTTAAATAAAGAAAATAATTTTAATATTTAGTAATATAAATTATTTAAGTGAAAAGCCAGACTCAAGTAATGGGATTTTGTCTTAATATATTTTCATTGAGGTATCTTTTTATGTTATACACTAACCTTCTATTATGACGGGTATATACATCCCCTTTGACATATCATATCATGGATTTATTTATTCTCATATTATGTAATGAATTTTTATATTTATTTATTTCATGGATATTAAGATTTAAATGTTCAATGTGGTATGGGAAATTTTGAGTGTTTAATGATTTAATTATTAAATCTTTTCACCATGTCAAAATTTTTATAGTACTTTATATATTTATTTACCTGGATATAAAAGGATTATAATGAAAATTTTAGGTTTATTTTATTTGAATTCAGTGGTTTTAAAATAGAATATTTTTAGATGTTTTAGGTCGAATGTTTTGAAAAATCAGAAATGGAATGTTTTATTCTTAACATACATAGTGACAATGACTTTTCTGCTGCTGTGACTATTATTTTATTTATAGATTCCTTTGAAATATTGAATATTTTACTCAATTAAATACCTTGTTCCGTTATTTTTGGGATTTTTTTGTGTTGATAATGACTTTTTAAAAATATGTATTTTTAAATAGAAGTATTTTTATAATGGTATTAAAGAGTTATTAAAAGCGTTTTATGAACGTAGGGTTTTATTAAAAATATAATACTTGAGAATTATAAAAAATGGGTGAGCCCTATATATCTTATACATATTGTGGCCGAGATAATTCTAGGTAATCCTGTTACAGTTTATCATGGGGTGGCCCATATAAAATCGGGTAATCCTATTACAACTTAACATGGGGTAGTATAGATAGAACTGAATAAGCCCATTATTGGTTAACATGGGTTGCCTAGATAGTTCTATGTAAGGTCCTGACCCAAGTTTCCCGGAGCTGGTGCCTTATTTGATTTTGTTTGTATACAAACAAGGAATACGAATCCTGAAGGACAATGTAGTTTCGTAGCATCTGGAAATAAGATACATACATAAGTTTTACATTAAATCATGAAGAGAAGGACAACACTAATTTATTCCACTAGAAGCATCATGTCTCCTAGATTATGCTTCCAAGTCATTCATAAATTACTTCTTCATGTCCTGAGAAAATGAAACCTAAGAAAGGGGTGAGATCAAATACTCAGTAAAAGTAAGGAATACATCATAAGATAATATAAACATTAGACATGGTGAATAATTTAAAACACATGCCTTTAATAATAACCTTGAACACATTATGGCAGAGATATGAGTTGAGTAAATAATTCCATAATAAAACATAATCATGGGTATTCAACTAGTAGAATTACCACATGAACATTCAATTACTAGCTTCATAATGAGGGAAGTACATATGCCGGACATTCTGAACCATTTTCTCAAGGTCGTGTCCAAGACGTCTAATGATTAAAGACTCGGCCATTATCCATATCACATTAGGAAAGGCCTCGGAAAATTCCACGTCTAGTTGTCTCATGAGAACTACCAATGTATTGAGGGGATATAGAGGGCCCCACCAATAAAATAATGTAAATACCTGTAAAATTCAAGGGAATTTTTTTCTTAATTTGCTTTGGGATTTTACAAGAACGCAGTTTCTGACGGGACCTGATTCTGATGCCCGGTGTGCCCGGAATCATTTTTCGAAGTTTAGCTCATGTACGTTCAGTGAACGAATGAGCGGGTTATCCTAACTTTTGAACCGGTGCTCGGAATCGAATTCTAAGGGCACCGATGGAATCGCAGTGCCGGTAATTGCTTAGGAACACCTTTTCTGGAGTTGCGTTTTCTAGGGTGTGGTACTTAATAATTTTGGGTTAAGTAAAAGAATAAAATAAAAAGGTGCAACTAACTTTATTTTATTTAAATTAGTTTATCCTAAGATAAGTTGTTGGAGTGGGCCCACTTTATCCTACACCACTAGGTAGGATATTTTTTGGGTGGGGCCCACACGAGCCCCACCTATTCACTTCCTCAACCCCCACTTTTATTTTGGTAATGCACCCGCACCCCCTTTAAATGAAGTCAACTCTTTCATTTAACTAAATAATAAATGCCTCTTTAATTGGGCGGTTTAAACTTTCCAATTAATTAAATTAATTGAATGATTCAATTTTCAATTTCAAAACTTTTGGCATAAATGCTTATTTTATTATTGTTGTTTTGGTTGTGCAAGAGGATTTTGGAGAGAATTTTCTCTAAGTCATGAAGTTCTTCTTCCACAATGAAGAACGCGAAGAACGCCGAACCTTCAAAGAAGAACTCCGTCACTGCAAAGCAGAGTTCGTAGTACCGTCTTCTACCATCTTCGCAGCCGGTGATAGATGCCATCATCGGAGATCGATGATGTGACGCCAACGAATATTTCTCCGCCACACCGACGATCCTCCTTCCGCGACGCGTTCTTCCGCAATGTTGAATTCCTCAACGAACATTCATTCACCCTTTTCATCGAGGTAGGGGTTTGGTTTTATGTCGTGAATACTTATTTTTGGGCGTTCATCGATTAACATTTAGCCGCATTCTACCGATTAACGGGAGGGGGCCGGACCGCACAAACATGGCCTACCCCCTCCCTTATTATTGTTGTCCTTGGTTGTGGATTGGAATGGAGATGGCACGATGTCGTCGCACCGTGCAGAAACGAGAGAACCATGGTAAAGGAGCGCGGTACCGTCGTTTTGTGTCGGGTAACCTCGAAGACATTGCGGCCGGAGTGGGGTCGTGAAGAAGGGGCGAGGCGCCGGCGCACCGCGACGGAGTAGGGAGTGGCGGCCGGCTACCGGCCGCTGGCGCCAGAGCAGGAGGGTGGTACCGCGGGGTCCCACGGCAGTAGCATAGTCGGAAATCCAGGCCGGCTAAGCAATTAACCAGGGGTCGTAACCCCCGGCCGGCTGAAGGAGCGGCCCCCCATATGGGGGCTGCGGTTAGCCAAACTGGGGGGCAACGCCCCCCGCCCTTCCGCTCGGCCGTTACGGCCGAGCTGCCTGGCTACGCTGGCCAGGCCGGGCCGCCAGGCCAGGCCGGGCCGCCAGGCCAGGTGGGGCCGCGCCCTATTGGGCTGGACCCAGACCCGGGTCAGCTCGACCCGGTTCGGGCTGCCCTGGGGGTATCGGGCCGGGTCGGACCGGGACCGAACCCCCTATTTCACGTACTTCTTCCATTATATTGCTCATAACTAGGTCTACGGACCTGCGAATAACGCACCGTCAGCTGCGATGCGATCCCTAGATTGAGAAGGTCGTTTCGGTATATAATACTCAAGGTTTCAGAAAATTTTGGGTTCGGCCGGGTTGGTTTGAGCACAAAACCAACCGGGCCCTCAGAGCGGAAACGCTTATAACTTGAGCTCCGGACGTCCGATTGACGTGCCATCAACTTTTATGGATTCCACATAGTGAGACGGACCTTTTGGCTTGCTCTGCTCGAGGTTTGGATGCAGTTGGAGTACGTTCGGGTTGGTTATGACTTAAAAACCAACCGGGCCCCTAGGATGAAAAAGCCAATAACTCTCAGACCAAGTGTCTGATTGATGCGCCGTTTGTCACGTTGAGTTCCTGTTGATGATACGGAACTTTGAGATACATCAACACAGAACTTTGTGCCAGTTGATGTATCAGACCCTCGGCTCGTGGAGCAGACTCTCCCAAAACGAGCTTGTTGTGTGCGGGAACCCTTGAGCTGGTTGCGACTGCGACGACGATGAAAAAAGTACGGGAATCCTCCGTGGGTTCTACAGCGATGACTATAGCACTCAGCGATCCTCATTGAATCAGTGCTACCAATCCTGTGTGGGTCAGATCTTGTGTGGGTCAGTGCTCAGCGGCCCTATGTGGGCCAGCGCATTCCGATCGTGTGTGGGTCAGATCATGTGTGGGTCATTGCGGGGGTTAGTTACCTATCGTTCCTTTGTGGGTCATTTCGGGGGTTAGTACATATCTTTCATGTGTGGGTCCGACAACTTAGATGAATCAGTGGCAACATCTGATCATTTATATCATCTTACGAAGAATTATATCCTGTGTGAGCTGAGTTTTCACTTTCAATCATTATCTTCGATATGATTGACTTTCTTTCCTTTGTGGATTGTGTTGTGATATCATGTGTGGACCTGATCGAACTTGGGCTCAGATGTTGGAGACGAACTAGAATTGATGACTTAGGTATATGTATGGGAATATACCTAAGTAGTGTCGGATATTACTTCGTGATCTTATCTTTCCATTGTGGATTATCCTTTGTGGATTCTGGGAGACCTTCGAGGGTCTTAGGGTCCCTACTGAGTAGCGTATACTCACCCTTGAACGGGCTATGCCCCTACTACGTTGTGTTGGTTGCAGACGATGGACAGTGTTGATCGTGGATGAGGCTTGCAGAGCAGGTAGGTACCTGGAGGCGGACCACTGGGCGGGACGTACTCAGAGTGGACGGCTAGACCCAAGGAGCTGTGGATGCTATTTGTACCAACCTTTCAGGTGGGACTTCCAATGGATGGCTCGACATTGTGGATTTACTTTTTAGTTGTTGTACTTTCTTTCCAGTTGTACTTTACTTTCATTTTGGGTTTGTATTTTGTCCCATTTACTTTCTGCACTTACTTGTACTCAGTTTACTTAGCGTTTACTTCTGCTGGCTTACTCTGTGGTGTTTGTTTACTTTTAAAGGCAATGCCTTCCCTTTTTGTTGGGATATACGCCTTGGTTCTAGTCGCCAACCCCTGGCCTATGGAAGGCAGGCTTGGGGTAGTCACGGCATGGGCCCCAACAACGGGTCGTGACAAATTGGTATCAGAGGAGTTCGGTTCTACCACAGAACTCAGGACTCTGATCATTTTCTATGTGAAGCAATAGTGGTAAGAGAATTGAGTGTGGTTATCAGTCCAGGGAGTCCAGTGTTGGTGCGGCGGCCGACGTATCTGTACACCAGGACACTGACTTCTGATTTCCGACTCAATACACAAAAACATTGATTGCATGTGTGTTTCAAAAGTTTTATTTGTAATTACATCGTGTCAGCTCACCAGGTATACTGTTTTGACCATGGCGCACCTGTCTCTTTTCAGGATGTCCCCATGATGGAAGCTATCTAGGGTTACGAGTTTTGTACATGACGACAACCCACTGAGCGACGAGGCCTCAGTGCAGGGCCCTATTACTACGGAGCCACCAGTGGTACCACTACCCACCAAGCCACTGATGCTACCAACCACAGCCGCTGAGAGTGCACGTCGCCTTGGTGCACTGCACGAGTTTCAGCATCAGCGACCGCCCAGGTACCGCGGGGAGACGGACCCCCAGGCAGCCGAGGATTGGCTAGAGGTAGTTGTACGAGTTTTCCGATTGGTAGGGACACTAGTAGACCTCATGGTGATCCTTGCAGCGGGTTTGCTGCATGCGGCAACAGGCAGATGGTGGAGCCTGATGCTCTTGGTGCACGAAGAGGCATCACTCCTCTGTACAAACATTGAGAGCCTCATCCGCTCGGAGTTCGTCCCACCCACCCTCTGTGCGGTGCGCATCCAGGAGCTTCTACAGCTGCGGCAGGGTAGATTGACGGTCGCCTAGTACTCGGAGAGATTTACCGATCTCTCACGTTATTCGATGAACATGGTACGAGACCCATTCTTCCTGGCCTGGACATTCGATCAGGGATTGAGGAATGAGATCAGGGCATCGCTGATCTCCCTCAGCATTCCGACATAGGCAGGGGTACTAGAGCAGGCACCTCTCATCGAGAGATTCCTTGCTGAGCCTACATCAGCAACGAGACCTACCGCAGGGCGGCACGTAGCAGAGTCTTCTACAGCTGGTAGTCGATGGATGACACATGGGTCCAGGTGGACCAGACCCTCAGGCGGATGACCTCAGGACACAGGCTCAGAGGTGCGGGGAACACAGCGCAGAGCCAGTCTTACGAGAGGCAGACAATGCTACACATGCGGCGGGCAGGGCCACATGGCTCGTGACTACCCGACCCACTGTACGGAGGAGAAGCAGACGGTTGAGGGACCACCCATGCAGAGGTAGAAGGTCGACCGTGGCGGTCCACTGGGAGCAGGCAGACGAGGAAGAGGAGCTGGCCGAGTAGCAGGTGGTTGGCGACGCTTTGAGGCTCTACCACCACCACCACCAAGAGGTCCACCCCGACCACAGGGAGCTGGAGGGAAGAGATAGGCACAGCTTCAGGCAGTGGAGGCCTATGAAAACATTGCGCCTGAGATGATTTGAGGTACCATCTGTGTCTATACCGCCCTTTCTGTAGCTCTTATAGACACAGGAACAAGTCATTCCTTCATTGTCGCTGCCCTTGTTTGGAGCTCTGAGATTCTGACGGAGTTGTTCGCTCGATCCTTACAGCTAGAGACTCTTACGGGAGCAGACTCGATGATTACTCACTTGTTCTTGTAGTGTGAGCTTACTCTAGGAGGAGAGATCTTCGGATGGGATCTTCTTTTAGCGATGTCGAGGTCTTACAACATCATCTTAGGCATGGATTGGTTCTCTACAGTCTATGCTCAGATTGACTGTATTAGACGCAAGGTGCGATGTGTTCGAACTGATGGGAGTAGGTTTACCTTCACCGGCGAGAAGGGAGCCTTTGCAGCGCAGGATGGACTCACGCAGAGTAGAGGACAGCCCATCACTAATCTGTTGTCTAGCCTCATTCTAGGAGCAGTTGATGTGCGGAGTCCAAGCTTACCTGCAGTGGTGGATCAGTATGCAGACGATTTTCCCGACGACGTCCCAGGACTACCTCCTCGCAGAGAGGTAGACTTTTATATTGACTTGCACCCCAAGACATCCCCGATATCCACTCCAGCATATCGGATGGCTCCCGTTGAGCATCGAGAGCTACAGGTACAACTGGAGGACTTGCAGGGCAAGGGATTCATCTGACCCGGTGTTTCACCCTAGGATTCCCCGATATTGTTCTCCAAAAAGGCGGACGGGAGCTTGCGACTGTGTGTCAATTACCATCTCCTGAAATATGTGACCATGAGGGAGAAGTATTCGCTACTGCGGATTGACGACCTCTTCGATCAGCTCAAATGAGCATGGTGGTTCTCGAAGATAGACCTCAGATCAAGCTATCATCAGCTCAGAGTTCGAGATGGGGACGTGTAGAAAATGAACTTCAGATGTCGGTATGGCCACTATGAGTTCTTGGTTATGCCTTTCAGCATAACCAACTCTCCAGAATTGTTCATGGGTCTCATGAACATGATCTTTCAGCCATACCTCGATCGACTTTTCGTGGTCTTAATCGACGACATTTTGGTATACTCGACCACTGAGGAGGAGCATGCCTACCACTTGCGGGTTGTACTGGACACACTCTGAGAGAACCAGCTTTATGGTAATCTCTCAAAGTGTCAGTTCTAGATACGTGAGTTCCACTTCTTGGGACACATCATCTCTGAGGCGGGAGTTGAGGTGGATCCTATGATGATCTTTGCAGTGCTAGATTGGGAGACACCCAAGAGCGTGACGGAGGTGCGGAGTTTCTTGGGGCTAGTTGTGTACTACTGGATATTCATGCCAGACTTTTCCAATGTTGCGGCACCACTCTCAACTTTGAAGAAGAAAGGGAAACCCTTTGTATGTTCAGACAGATGTCAGCAGAGATTCCTGGAGCTGAGACAGAGATTGACAAGCGCGCCTATTTTCAGGCTACCAGAGGGGGGAGTAGGTTACGTAGTCTACTGCGATGCATCAGGGACCGGGCTAGGATGAGTCCGGATGCAGGATCGGGCAGTGATCGCCTATGGATCCCGTCAGTTGATTCAAAATGAGAATAACTATGCTACCCATGACCTGGAGTTAGCAGCAGTGGTCTTCGCTCTGAAGATGTGGTGACACTATCTGATGGGTGAGCGCTTTATAGTCTTTTCTGACCACCAGAGTCTCAGGTACATCTTCTCACAGAATGACCTAAACCTGAGACAGTGGCGATAGATCGAGTTCCTCCAGGACAATGACATTGAGATAGTCTATACTCATGGAAAGGGGAATGTATTAGCCGATGCTCTCAGCAGTAGGACGAGCATTCAGCTTCTTGGGGAGGCGACAGAGCATCTAGCCACTTTACAGATATCCTTCGTGGATAGTGATGGAGGAGCCTTCCTACAGTCACTCATAGTAACTCCTCCACTTCTTCAGTGGGTCGGAAGGGCACAGTGTGGTGATGTTTACTGTGAGCCTCTACGTGCACAAATATCCTCAGGACAGGCACCAGAAAGATTCTCTGTGGGAGGAGAGCATGTCATCCTTTTTAGAGGACGTACCATGGTATCAGCTTCTTTACGGGAGGATGTACTGAGGGAGTTCCACACTTCCCCTTTAGTGGTACATTCATGAGTGGTGAAGATGTACCAGGACCTTAGACGACAACATTGGTGGCCGGACATGAAGAAGGTTGGGGCAGAGTTCGTTTCTCGATGCCTCACCTATCAGCAGGTGAAGGTGGAGCACAAGGTACCACCCATCTTGGTACAGACTTTGGAGGTCCCATAGTGGAAGTGGGAGGGGATATCTATGGACTTCGTGACTGGACTTCCACGCACTTCCAGAGGTCATGACTCCATTTGGGTGATGGTTGACCGACTCACCAAGTCGGCTCACTTCTTACCCATTAGAGAGCAGGGATCAGTGGAGAGCTTGGGACATATCTATGTTCATGAGATTTTACGGCTTCATGGGGTGCCATAATCTATCATCTCCTATCGAGATGCTTGCTTTACTTCCCGGCATTGGAAGGGGTCGCAGGAGGCATTCGGGACGTAGCTACGTCTGAGAACTGCCTTTCACCCTCAGACGGATGGTCAGACGGAGATGACCTTTCAGAACCTCGAGGACGTGCTCCGTGCTTGTGTCCTCGACTTCGGTCGCACCTGGGAGGATCACCTACCCTTGGTGGAGTTCGCGTACAACAATAGATACCACTCCACCATTGGTATGACACCATACGAGGTGTTGTACCGGCGGCCTTGCAGATCACCACTGTGCTGGACAGACCCTGGGGAGTCAGCACTTGTGGAACCAGAGATGGTACAAGCGACGATAGAGAAGGTCCATGTCATCCAAGAGCGGATGAGGATAGCAGAGAGCAGACATAAGTCTTATGCTGACAGGAGGTAGAGACCACTAGAATTCGAGTATTGCGACCACATCTTCTTGCGGGTCTCACGTCGATGTGGATTATGGAGATTTGGCCGAGGCGGAAAGTTTTCTCAACGCTTCATCGGACCATTCCAAGTCCTTAGTAGGATAGACAAGGTGGATTATCGCCTGGCTCTACCACCTCAGTTGCACTAGGTGCACGACGTCTTCCACGTATCTCCAGTGAGGAGATACGTGCACGACCCGACGCATATCATCGACCATGGGGAGATGGGCATTGATGATGGGGCGACTAATGTGGAGGTCCCCGTTGAGATCGAGGATCAACAAGAGATGGTCCTATGTGGATGGGAGATTCCTCTAGTGCGCATCAGATGGCAGCACGGGAACCTCCAGGAGAGCACTTGGGAGAGGGAGGCTCAGAGGCGTCCTCAGTACCCATATTTGTTTCCCTAGTTTATGATGTATCTTTACGGGGACGTAAATCCCTGAGGTGGGAGTAATTTAAAGACCCGTAAAATTCAAGGGAATTTTTTTTTCTTAATTATCTTTGGGATTTTACAAGAACACATTTTCTGACGGCGCCTGATTCCGAGGCCCGGTGTGCCCAGAATCATTTTCTGAAGTTTAGCTCAGGTACGATTAGTGAACAAACGAGCGGGTTTTCCTAACTTTTGAACTGGTGCTCGGAATCGAATTCTGAGGGCACCGATGGAATCACAAAGCCGATAATTTCTTAGGAACACCTTTTCAGGAGTTGCGTTTCCTCGGGTGTGGTACATAAAATATTTGGGTTAAGTAAAAGAATAAAATAAATTGCTGCAACCAATTTTGTTTTATTTAAAGTAGTTTAACCTAAGCTAAGTAGTTGGAGTGGGACCCACTATATCCTACACGACTAGGTAGGATATTTGTGGGGTAGGGCCCACACGAGCCCCACCTATTCACTTCCTCAATCCCCTCTTTTATTTTGGTAACGCACCCGCACCCCCCTTTAAATGAAGTCAAATCTTGCGTTTAACTGAATATTAAATGCCTCTATAATTGGGCGGTTTAAAATTTCCAATTAATTCAATTAATTGAATGATTCAATTTTTAATTTCAAAAAGTCTGGAATAAGTAATTAAATAAGGAAAATCTTATTTTATTAGTGTTGTCTTAGTTGTGCGAGAGGATTTTGGAGAGAATTCGCTCTAAGTCTTGAAGTTATTCTTCCACGACGAAGAACGCGAAGAATGTCGAGCCTTCGATGAAGAACTCTGTCACCGCAAATGGGAGTTCGTCGTACCATCTTCATCCCTATCTACAGTTGGTGAGAGATGCCATCCTCAGAGAACGATGATGTGACGCCGACGAATCTTTCTCTGTGACACCAACGATCCTCCTTCTGCGATTCCTTCTTCCACGACGTTCAATTCCACGACGAACCTTCGTTCACCCTTTTCATCGAGGTAGGGGTTTGGTTTTATGTCGTGAATAATTTTTTTGGGAGTTCATCTATTAAATTTTAGCCACATGTTATTGATTAACGGGAGGGGGCCGGACCGCACAAACACGGCCGACCCCCCTCCCTTATTATTGTTGTCCTTTGTTGTGGATTGGAATACAGATGGCGCGGTCTCGTCGCATCGTGCGTAAACGAGAGAACCGCGACAAAGGAGTGTGGTGCCGTAGCGCTGACCCATGGAACCATGAAGACACTGCGGCCGGAGCGGGGTCGCGGCGGAGGGGCACAGCGCCGGCGCGTAGCGCCGGTCGGACCAAGGTCGCGGCCTTTGGCCTCAGCGGAGCAGGGAGCGGCGGCCGGCAACCCGCCGCCAGTGCCAGAGCAGGAGGGCGGGACCACGGGGTCCCGCGGTAGCAGCACGGCCAGAGAGCCAGGCCGACCAAATGAGGAACCAGGGGTCGAAACCCCCGGCCGGCCGAAGGAGTGGCCCCCCACAAAGGGGTCGCGGTTTTCCAAACAGGGTGGCATCCCCCCCCCACCTTCCGCTCGGCCGTTACGGCCGAGCCTCCTGGCCACACTGGTCAGGCCGAGCACACCGGGTCGGGCCGGCCGGGCTGCACCCTATTGGGCCGCACCCAGACCTAGGTCAGGTCGACCCGGTTCGGGCTGACCCAGGGAGTATCGGGCTGGGTTAGACCGGGCCCGAACCCCCTATTTCACGGACTTCTTCCGGTCTATTTCCCATAACTAGGGCTACAGACCCCCGAACGACGCACCGTCAGCTGCGATGTGATCCCTGGATCGAGGCGGTCGTTTTTGAATATAATACTCAAGGTTTCGGAAAAATTTGGGTTTGGCCGGGTTGGTTCGAGGACGAAACCAACCGTGCCCTCGGAGCAGAAACGCTTATAACTTGAGCTCTGGAAGTCCGATTGACGTTCCATCGACTTTGATGGATTACTATTAGTGTGAAAGACCTTTTTTCTTACTCTGATCGAGGTTTGGACACAGTTGGAGTACGGTCGGGTTGGTTTTGACTTAAAAACCAACCAGGCCCCTGGGATGAAAAAGCAAATAACTCTCAGACCGGGCGTCCGATTGACGTGTCATTTGTCACGTTGAGTTCATGTTGATGATACGGAACTCTAAGATACATCAACTCTGGAATTTGTGTCAGATAATGTATCAGACCCTCGTCTTGTGGAGAGGACCCTCCTAAAATGAGCTTTCTGTGTGCGGGAACCCTAGAGCTGGCTGCGACTGTGACAACGATGTATGCAGTACAGGAATCCCTTGTGGGTTCGACATCGACGACTACAGCACTCAGTGATCCTCAGTGGATCAGTGCTACTGATCTTGTGTGGGTCATATTCTCTGTGGGTCAGCGCTCAGTGGTCCTGTGTGGGCCAATGCATTCTGATCCTGTGTGAGTCAGATCTTGTGTGGGTCATTGTGGGGGTTAGTTACCTATCGACCCTTTGTGAGTCATTACGAGGGTTAGTTCCTATCGATCCTATGTGGGTCCGACAGCTTTGAAGAATCAGTGGATACATCTGATCATCTCTATCATCTTATGAAAAAGTATATCCTGTGTGAGCTGAGTCTTGACATTCAATCATTATCTTCGATATGATTGACTTGCTTTCCTATGTGGATTGTGTTGTGATATCCTGTGTGGACGTGATCGAACTTGGGTTCGGATTTCGGAGATGAACTAGAATTGATGACTTAGGTTTATGTATGGGGATATATCTAAGTAGTGTCTGATGTTATTTCATGATCTTATCTTTCCTTTTTGGATTATCCTTCGTGGATTCTGGGAGGCCTTCGGGGGTCTCGGGGTCCCTACTGAGTAGTGTATACTCACCCCTGCATGGGCTATGCCCGCACTACGTTGTGTTGGTTGCAGACGACTGACAGCGCTGATTGTGGTTGAGGCTTGCGGAGTAGGTCGGTACCTGGAGGTGGACTACTAGGCGGGACGTACTCGGAGCGAACGACTGGACCCGAGGAGCTATGGAGGCTATTTGTACCCACCCTTCAGGTGGGACTTCCAGTGGATGGCTCGACGTTTCGGCTTTACTTTTCAATTGTTGTACTTTCTTTCAACTTGTACTTTCATTTCAGTTTGGGTTTGTATTCTGGCCCATTTACTTTCCTCACTTACTCGTACTCAGTTTACTTATTTTTTACTACTGATGTCTTACTCTGTGGTGTTTGTTTACTTTTAAAGGCAATGCCTTCCCTTTTTGTTGGGATATACACCTTGGTGCTAGTCGCCAACCCCTGGCCTATGGAAGGCGGGCTTGGGGTAGTCACGGCACGGGCCCCAAGAAGGGGTCATGACACATAATAAGTCCAATTCATTCCTCATATGATAAGAGATAATAATAAACAACATATACATTCATATTGAAACTATCATGTGAAATGTAACAATCTTTCCCCAATCATTAAACATAAAACACTATCCACTCCAAGTAAAATGGTGAATGGTTTTAGGATTGATAATCCAAAATAGAGTTGGTCATAAACCATTAAATCAAATATGGTAAATGATTTCATAAATGAGTAAACCCAACAATACCATGGAATCAACAAGAGTGTTGAGATAGATGAAAATACTTCTCCTAAAATCATTGAGCAATTCTTGAGATAAAAACACTTTTACTTTGAAAATAATAGTTATTTTGGAAAAAAAAATTTATAAAACCATAACTATAGTAAAGTAGTATTATCATAAAAAAATGAGAGATTTTATAAATATAATGGTTTCCAAAACAGAATATATATTTCCCTTGAAAATAAGTAAGAATATGAGAAATTCCCTAGAACCGGGCTTGTATTTTTTATACAATTTTGAAAGGCCCATTTAATACATGTAACTATCCATAAAATAATGAATGATTCATGTTTGTAAACATATATATGATACTCACACAGAATATATGAGGAGTACATAAAAATACAAAATAATTTCATTGTGGTAATTAGACAATGAAAGTATCTCGAATGAAAATGGAAGTTTGGGTAGAAAAAACCCTTACCTTAACTCCAAACATGTTCCACTCATTAAATTAGGCTCCAGGAGTATGAAATTATACTAATTAATAACTTATATAAGAACCTATTTGACTTTTATTTAGTTTATCATAATTCTGTTTAGTTCATTTTAACCATATTGCTACGTTTTTATATGGATTTTCATTGTTCTGGGGTGTTTGTTTTATTTATTTTCATAATCGGTTCACTTGTATTTAAGTAATGGAGTTCATGTATAATGGTTATAAATCTCTATCATTATAATTATATATTATTTAAGAACATAAACAATTAAAAATGGTCATTTCTATCATTTGGTTACATGAAATGAGGATGAATCATTAGATAACATCCACTTCGATTATTCGTTGTTATTGGGTTTATTATGAACTAGTTTTTTCATATAACTTAATTATATGTATATATTATGGTTTATAAATATTTATTATGTTATAATACATATATTATAGTCTATTTAACAATAAATATGGTTTCATGGCCATTAATGAAGATGAAATTTTAGAATGAAACTTCGTCATCCATGAATGCTATAAATTGGAGCCTCATGCATGTTGATTTCATTTATAAAAATAAAATAGAGGGAGTAAGAATATTTGTGATGGTTATTCCATTCACATGATATAATTTCAGTATATATATTATACTAGATTTAAAATGATCATTTGGAAAGAGGAGGTGAGGAGAGGATAGCAAAAGAAGATAAATTGAAATGAAACCAAATGAAAAAGAGGGGTGCTTTACATCTTGAAATAACCTCCTTGAGAATCTCCTTAAGGGAATGTGTTTTGGTATTTTGGAAAGACCAGAAGCTTCTTGGACGTGGATAGAGACAAGTTAAGGGTAATTGGGCAGAACATTGAGGAGATTTAAGGCTTAGATGAGTTAAGAGAAGAGGGAGTGGTGAGGGGTTTTTATAGTGGAGGAGAGGAGTAAAATTTGAATATTTTTTCATTATTTTATTATATCCCTCAAGACAACCAATATTGTTTTTTCACGTGACCCATAATAGTAATAAGTGCATGTTTGTTCAAAACAATTGTCCTTACATCACTTATCTTCTCATAAATAGTGTATATAACTGATAATTTGTATATATGGTATTTTATCATATGTCACTATTCATCAAAATTTCATGTATTTTAGAAAAATCCCCATAATTAACCCTTACTATTTTTTGACGTGTAGAATTCAAAAGTGAAGTCCATTTTTCAAAAATAATTTTCTAAATATTATTAATTTAATTTTTTTATAAATTCATAGTTAATTTGAAAAATAACAATCTTAAAGGTATAATTAGTTTTATGTGACATTGAAAAATTAATTAATATCCCATTACCATATTAGCTTATGAAAATAAAATAATATCATTATTTACTATTAATAAGAGTCATATTACTATTCATATTAGTATTCATATTACTTTTCATAAGGGTATGTTACTATTCACCAAAAAATTATGTTTGTTCTAACAGACTCCAAATGACTTACTGGTCACAACTCTTGATGGCCGTTATTCAAAATTCCAAACACAACAGAGGAAAAGTTGTGTTCTAATGGATAGATTATAAAATGCATTCAATATTTATTTTCAAAACCAAGGGGTGTCACATTCTCCCCTCCTTACAAAAATTTCATCCTCGAAATTTTACAATCTTGGAAAAAAATAGGTGGGGGTACTTTTCCTTCATTGCTTATTTCAGTTCCCATGTTTCCTCTTCATACTTATGGTTTCGACATAGTACCTTGACCAAATGAGTAGTCTTGTTGCGTAAAACATTGTCTATATGATCAAAGATTCTCACTGGCTGATCCTCATAGGAAAGATCATCCTCCACATGTTAAACCTCAACAGAGAGTACATGTGAAGGGTCTGGTATTTATTTTTTTAGAGGGATACATGAAAGACATCAGGATCTTTTGACAAGGTAGGTGGAAGTGTCAGCGGATAGGCCACAGCTCCGACTCGATCAAGGATCTCGAAGGGGCTGATATACCTACGACATAGCATTCCTTTCTTCCAAAACCGCATAAACTTCATCCATGGAGATATGCATAGGAATACCATGTCCTCAACATTGAACTCAAGGTCTCGTCGACGGTTATCCGCAAAACTCTTCTACCGACTTTGGGCTGACTTGATATGCTGCTGAAAGGTTTTCACCTTCTCTGCCATTTCTTCAACTAATTCAAGTCCTAGCAACTTTATCTCACTACCTTCATCCCAACACACCAGTGTTCTACACCTTTTTCTATAAAGGGATTCATATTGTTCCATTTGGATGCTCTAGTGAAAAATGTTTTTGTAAGAGAATTCAACCAAACAGAAGATGTTAGTCCCATCCTCCATTGAATTTCATAAAACGTGATCTCAAATTTCCCTACAGTGTCTGAATAGTCTACATAGATTGGCCATCATTATAAGAATGATATGTCGTACTGATGTTCAGATTAGTACTTAAAGCATGTAGGAGACTTTTCCAGAAATTTGAGGTAAATCTAGGATCAGGGTCAGATACAATAAAGAGTGGTACCCCATGCAGCCTTACCACTTATTTCATGTAAATCCGTGCAATTTGATCCAATGAGAAGTCCTCTCGAGTCGAGATAAAGTGATATGTCATTGTAAGAAAATCCACAATGACCCATATAAAATTGTTTCCTCTGTATGTCCATGGGAGTCTAGTGACAAAGTCCAGGGTAATATTCTCCCACTTCCATGATTGTATGGGTAGTGGTTGCATCATCCCCTTAGACTTTTGCCTCTCAACCTTCACTTATTGACATACCATGCACTTTGATGTATATTCAGCAATCTCCCTTTTCATATTGTCCCACCAAACATTTTTTTGGAGATCTCGATACATCTTTGTGATACCAGGGTGTATAGATAAATTAAAGCTCTGATCATTGTCCAACAGTTCTCTCTTTAGCTCAGGATTAGCGAGAACACAAAGCCACTTCCCAAATTTCACAATTTCACCTTCATATGTGAAGTCAGTCAACTTCCCATCATTTATAGCTTTAATTTAATTTTGATACTCCTCATAATCATCCTGAGAACTTTTTATCCACTCCAGTAAAGAAGGCTGGGAAACCATTTGAAAATGTAGCGATGTTCTACCTTCCTTGTTAATTCTGATATCCATCATTACTAGATCCATGAATATAGGATCCCTTTCAACTTTCATCTTGTTCAGAATTCCATAGTCCTTTCTACTCAAAGCATCTGCAACCTTATTTTCTTACCCTGGGTGGTAGTGTATTGTGTAGTCATAATCCCAGAGTAGCTCAATCCATATTCTTTATCTCATGTTCAGTTCTTTCTATGAGAATATATATTTCAAACTCTTATGTTCTGTATATATCACACATTTCTCACCATAGAGGTAATGTCTCCCAATATTTAGAGCAAAGATTACCGCTGATAACTCAATATCATGGGTTGGATAATTTTTTTCGTGAATTTTTAGCTTCCTAGATGCATAGGAAATCACTCGATCATTCTGTATAAGGACACAACCATGTCCTTTCTTCTATGCAGCATATAGATCACAAATCCATCATTCCCCGATTTTAGGGTTATGATCGGATCATTCACTATCCTCCTCTTCAATTCTTCAAAACACTCATCACATTCCTTGGTCCAGATGAACGTAACCCCTTTTTGTGTGATCTTGGTCATTGGGTTGGATAAAAAGGAGAAGTTATGAACGAAACGCCGATAATAACCTGTTAAACCAATAAAACTACGTACATCAATTATGTTCGTTGGAGTAGGCCATTATTGCACAGCCTTTTTATTCATAATATCGACAGATATACCATCCTTAGAGGCAATGTGGCCCAGAAAGGAAACTGATTGATGCCAGAGCTCACAGTTGTTAGACTTCCCATATAATTCATTTCATCTCAGAGTCTTCAGAATGGTGTGCAAGTGATTTACATGATATTCATAGCTCTTAGAGTACACCATGACATCATCAATAAACACCACTACAAAGTAATCAAGTTATTCCTTGAAGACCCTATTCTGGAGATCCATGAAAATAGATGGTGAATTGGTTAGTCCAAATGGAATTACTGTAAACTCATAATGCCCAAACCTAGTATGAAATTCTATTTTTTAGAATGTATTCCATTCTCTTCAAGCATCTGATGATATCCAGATCGAAGATCAATCTTCCAAAAATATTCGTCTCCATAAATTTGATTGAACAAATCATCAATTCGTGGAAGAGGATACTTATTCTTTATTGTAATATCATTGATTTCCGTGTAATCAATGCATAGCCTCATAGATGCATCTTTCTTCTTAACAAAAAGAATATTGGCTCCCCATAGAGAAACTAGGGCGAATAAATCCCTTATTACTCAATTACTCTATTTGTTTCTTTTGTTACACTAATTCCATAGTCTTCATTCTGTAGGGGGCCTTCTATATGGGCCTTGAACCAGGAATTAGGTCAATGGAATACTCAATTTGTCATTCTGGTGGATTTCTAGGTAAATCCTATGGAAAACCATCAACATATTATTTCTCAACAGGTACATCCTCTATTAGAAAATTCCTTTACTCACCCACAATTATCTCATTCTTTTCCTCCCCAATAATTGAATTTAGTTGAGCAACTGGGGGTGGGTCTTGATATGAATCAGGTGGTGACGTTTCTGCTCTAAAGATAAGGTACTCCTTATTATCATTGAAAATTGTAACCTCATTCTTCTTACAATAAATATTCACATCATGGTATCAATGTCAATCCATACCAAGGATTATATCAAATTCAATCATGGGTATGACAATGAGATTAACAGATAAAGAACATTTATGTTTCCTAATGGGAACTGATTCACAAAACTTTGTTGCAATTATACTTCCCTTCAGAGTTTCGACAGCCACCTCCCTTGTTAAATCAAATTGAAAATATCTAAATTTATTTGCAAACTGGGATGATATGAAACAATGAAATGATCCAGAATTAAATCAAGAATTGGCTAAGTTTGATGAAACAATCAAAGTACCTGACACTATGTCATTCAGAACATCAACCTCTGCAGTTGTGATTGCATAAGTTTGTCCCTGATTCCTTGGCCTTTTCTGTTGAATATTTCCTTGACACTTTGGACAATCATTAGCATAGTGTCCCATATCCCGACAATTATATCATTGAACATTTTTAGCCTCCTTATTTCCCTTACAATCACCAGAAAAATTGCCTTTCAGTCCACATTTGAAGCATAACCCTTTTCCCTTTAAGAAGGCACCAGAGTGTTTCTTTCCAAAATTATCACTGGGTGGAAATTCAACTCTTCCCCTCTTCCATGTTTCATTGTTTCCTTTCCCAGTGTTTTTAGTAGCCCTCTTCTTCTCTGAGGAACTGATCTACTACTCAGCTACAAACGGGTTTGTTGTCCCATTGAATAGTGGAGGTTGTTGTCGTATAAAGGGATCTAACAAAGCAGCTCCACATGGTGGATCTGGATGCTCTCTACAGGTCAGTTTATTACTCATAACCTAAGTAAGTTGTCCTAGTATAGTTATGAGTTGCTCGACACCAGCCACAACACCAGAGCCAACATCATTATATTTCTTCAGAGGAAAATCCTTATAGGGGACACGTGCATTTGTGAGGTTTCCATTCTTTCCATCAGGCGCCATTTCCAAATAATGTCATACACTGTATTAGGGTATGAATCAAAATTTATCATCTCAATTTAGAAATATAATAATAATAAATTGAAATTCTATGAATAACTAACCTTTTAAACATAAACATGGTATCATTGAGTAATAATTTACATTTAAATTCTTTAGAATGGCTTGTCATGAAAACATGAATTATCCTAAGCGTATCCTCCGGGAGTGTCGTAACCAAGAGTGCAGCAAGGCCCATTGTCATATACCAGGATACTCTAGGTCAAGCCAGAAACTCCTTGTCAGAGCTTTCACTCTTAGGTATATCTATGCCAGAGCCACCACTACCTGCTTGTATCCAGACAGGGATGTATTGATTGAATGATCCACATAATGTATTACTTACCCAAATACCAGGATGTTCTTGTATTTTATCCTCAAATACTATCTTAGGGACTCTTTCCTAATTTACATTTTCTAATTCTAGTTTCCAGGTTTTCTACTAAAATTCCTCTGATACCAACTGTAAGGTCCTGAACCCAGTTGCCCAGATCCAGTGCTTTATTTGAATCCGTTGGCATAAAAACAATGAATAAAAATCCGGAATAACAAAGTATTCTAGTAGCTTTTGGAATCAATATACATACATAAGTTTAACATTATATCGTGATGAGAAAAGCAACACTAATTTATTTCACTGGAAACATCACGTCCCCTAGATTATGCTTGAAAGTAATTAATAAATCAATTCTTCATGTCCTGAGAAAATGAAACATAAGAAAGGGGTGAGCTCAAATGCTCAGTAATATTAAACAATATAGTGGAAGATAATATAAACATTAGACATGGTGAATAATTGAAAACAAATGAATTTAATTATAAACATGAACACATTATGGAATGAAAATGAGCTGAGTAAATAATGCCATAATAAAACATAATCATGGGTATTATACTAGTCGAATAACCAAATGAACTTTCAATTACTAGATTCATAATGAGGGAAGTGCATTGGTCGGACATTCTGAAACATTTTTTCAAGGCCCCGGCCAAGACAACCAATGATTAAGGCCTCGACCAAAATCTATATCACATTGGGAAAGGCCTCGTCCAATTCCACATCTAGTTGTCTAATGAGACCTAGAGATGCATAGAGGGGCTATATCGGGCCCCAAACATCACATAATAATTCCAATGTATTCTTCATATTAGTGGGGATAATAATAAACAAAATATACATTCATATTGAAACTATCATATGAAATGTAACAATCGTTCCCCAATCCTTAAATATAAAACAATAACCATTCCAAGTAATATGGTGAATGGTTTTAGGATATATAATAAAAAATAGAGTTAGTCAAAAACCATTAAATAAAATATGGTATATTATCTCAAAAATTAATAAACCCAATAATACAATGTAATCAACAAGAGTGTTAAGATAGATGAAGAAACTTCTCCTAAAATCATTGAGTAATTCTTGAGATAAAAACACTTTTACTTTGAGAATAAGAGTTCTTTTGGAAAAACATCTGTATAAAACCTAAAGTGAAGAAAAGTTCTATTTTAGGTAAAAAAATGAGTGATTTTATAAAGATAATGGTTTTCAAAACAGATTATATATTTCCCTTTAAAATAGGTAAGAATTTGAGAAATTCCTTTGAAACGGGCTGGTATTTTTGAAACAATTTTGAATGTTCCTTTTAAAACGTGTAACAATCCATAAAATAAGGAAGGATTATGGTTTGTAAATAAATATATGATACTCAAACAGAATTTATGTGGAGTACATAATAATACAAAATAATTTCATTGAGGTAATTCGACAATGAATGTATCCCGAATGAAAATGGAAGTTCGGGTGAAAAACCCCTTACCATAACTACAAACGTGTTCCTCTCTTGAACATAAGCTCATATAATATGAAATTATACATATTAATAACTTATTTAAGAACCTATTTGGCATGTATTTAGTTTATCATAATTCTTTTTAGTTCATTTATACCCTTATTTTTATGTTATTATATTGAATTTTGTTGTTCTGGGGTGTTTGTTATCTTGATTTTCATAATCAGTTCACTTGTTTTTAAGTAATGGAGTTGATGTGGAATGGTTTTAAATATCCAATATTGGATTGATATATTATTTATGAACATAAATAATTGATAACAGTTATTTATATCATTTTTCTACATGGAATTACGTTAAATCATTAGATGACAACCACTTCTATTATTCGGCGGTATTTTGATTATTATGAACTAGTTTTTACATATAACCTAATTATATGTAAATATTATGGTTTATGAATATTAACTATGTTATAATACATATATTATAGTCTGTTTCAGCCATAAATATGGTGTCATGTCTAGTAATTAAGACGAAATTGAAGAATGAAACTTCGTCGTCCACGAAGGCTATAAATTGGAACCTCATGGACGTTGATTTCATTTATAAAAATAAAAGGAGGGAGTAAGAATATTTGTGATGATTATTCCATTAACACGATATAATTCAACTATATAGATGATACTAGAGTTAACATTATCATTTGGACAGAGGAGGTAAGGAGAGGATTGAAAAAGAAGTTAAATTGAAATGAAACCAATTGAAAAGGAAAGGTGCTTTACCTCTTGAAATAACCTCCTTGAAAATATCCATATGGGAAGTAGTTTTGGTCTTTTGGAAAGACCAGAAGCTTCTTGGACGTGGGTAGAGACTAGGTAAGGGTAATTGGGAAGAACTTTTAGGAGCTTCAGGGCTAAGAGGAGTGAAGAGAAGATGGAGTGGTGAGGGGTATTTATAGTGTAGGAGAGGAGTAAATTTGGAATATTTAATTTATTATCTTATTATATCTCTCAAGACAACCAATAGTGTTGTTTCATGTGACCCATAATAGTAATAAGTGCATGTTATTTTGAACCATGTGGCCTTACATCGCTTATGATTTCATAAATAGTGTATTTAACTGATAATTTGTATATACGGTATTTTATCGTATTTCACTATTCATAAAAAATTCATGAATTTTAGAAAAATCACAAAAACTCACCCCTAACATTTCTCGACATGTAGAATTCAATAGTGAACTCCATTTTTCAAAAAAAATCTAAATATTATTAATTTAATCTTTAAATAAAGTCATAGTTAATTCGAAAAATAACAATCTTAGGAGTATAATTAGTTTTATAAGACATTGAAAAATTAATTAAGATCCCATTATCATATTACCTTATGAAAATGAAATAAAATCATTATTTACTATTCATAAGGGTAATATTACTAATCATATTACTATTCATAAGGTTATGTTACTATTCACCAAAAAACTATGTTTGTTCTAACAGACCTCAAATGACTTACTGGTCACAACTCTAGATGACCGTTATTCGAAATTCCAAACACAGCAGAGGAAAAGTTGTGTTCTAATGGATAGATTATAAAATGAATTCAATATTTATCTTCAAAATCATGGGGTGTTAAATTCTATGTAATTACTTAGTAGATTAATTGTATGTTATCCATATGGTTGTTTCAATTGAAATATTTTTGGAAGGGTTTTATATATATGATTCTCTAAGTCACCTAAAGAAGTTTTAATCTCTTAATATGGGATTTAATGATTTTAGTTGAGAAAAAATGTGTGTTTTTCATGTGAAAACATTTTATTTCATATTCTGAAAGAAAAATTTAGAAAAAATTAAATTATATATGATTATTTATGTTACTACTTAACTAAACGTTTCCTCTCTTTTTATATACCTTACCGAGATTTTTTCCCATCCCACATTTTTAAAATGTGTTTCATAGGGTTTAAGGGGGAATTAATAAAAGGATGAGATCAAAGGAAAAATTTTGAATATTTTTCATAAATAGAAATAATGTTTTATTTTAATGAATTTCGTATTGGGGAAAAAATTTATAATAAATATAAGTTTCCACTTGTAATACATGAGTTTACTTTAAAAGATTTTTTCCCTAATTCACTAATACTCTAAACCAAAAATATCCTAGAATGTGAATTTTAGTCAAAAACACTAGGATATATAATTTTTATGTCTATGTCCTTATAGTTCGTATCAAAGTATGGTTTAAAAAATATTAGAGAATATTTTATTTACTTAATAGTTATGGATATCATCATAGGTTTATAATCATATGGTTTATCATAAGTTCAATGTCTTAGAAACCCATTTTAGGATATACATTATGAAATTTTAAGGTGACTAATGTTCATGGTTTAAATATCACATATATATTTTAATTGTATTTATATTTATTTCTATACAAAAAATTTAGGTACAGAAAAATAAAATGCGTTGTTCATGAAGACGGTATGTCATATATACACATGAACGCTGTTTTCATTTTTTGATGGATGAAGAAAAAGATAGGGTAATATGAATTACCCTTTTAGGATCATTATTATATCTTATATATCACATATAATTTAAATCCATCCACATTACAATCCTGGAAAAATATAAATTAAAAATGATTCACATCGCTTCAGGGTGGTGGTATTCCACATGTACGCATGAGCGTCACCACCATTTCCAAAATGATTAGGTGTTAAGAAGGTATAAATGATATTATATTTCTTTATATACGATTTTTCTATATTATATATAAATATTAAACCCATCATCATTCTGATTCATAAATGATGGTGATGAATAATGAATTGTATCTCCATGTGGACAAGACAAGTCGTACGTAAGAATGACTGATACATTAACTTCCTGTTTGATTGTAAAGAGATTATATAATTGTGTTTAAATAATCATAATAATAGATTAAATTTAGTATAATTAATTTATTAACTTATGAATAATATTAATGTTTTAGAAGAGGTAAAATAAGAATTATGTAGAAAGTGATTGTAACACCCCGAGATTTTATGATAAATTTTTTTAATTTCATTGATGTCTTGTGTTGTACACCAAGATTAACTTGCACTATACGCAACACTGTATTAGATTTTATTATATGCAAAGAGTATTCTAGGCTTGTGTTGCACGCCAGAGCAACCTTCCTTGACAATGTGTGTTGTACGCAATACTGAGTTTCACTAAACGATATATTATTATAATATTATTATGACCTAGCTATTATGAACAGTAATACCCAGTTTGTTGAAATTTTATAAATTTTATCCTTAAAAATGGACTACATTTTTGGATTCTGAATATCGAAATTAGCTCAGGGTTAATTTTTGGTATGTTTCTGAAAACATCCATTTTTTATGAATAGTGAAAAACACTGAGTTATAGTTTAAAACCAAATTTTTATTTAAATAATTATTTATTTTATTTAAATTTATTTTAGGACAAAATAGATACTTGATACCTATATATGTTCAATGTAAGTCATTGGAGTCATTTTATAATAAGTTTAGATATATAAAAATTTTATTGAACTTTTTACCCACTTTTACCCACCTCCTAGGAGCATTTGCAAATTTACATAAAACAAAATTTTACCGCTTCTGTGAGTTTAATTTAAAAAATAAGAGAGACATGGTTGATATAAGTACATAAAATGCGGTTCAGTGAGATGAAAATATTTTTTGGTGAATAGTAACTTTTAACTTTTATTTACCACAGTTATAAGAAAATAGGGTAATTAAGGGTAAAAATGATATTATTATTACCCAAACACATATAATAATTCTATTTGATATGTTTAATTCGACCAAAAACAACCTTCAAAATAAAATATCACCCTTTAGGTCCACTTGGATTAGATTAGGACATTTCTTATTATTTAATTCAAAGAAAAGTTATAAGAGTTAAAATCAAAGTTTAACAACTAAAACACTTTTAATATAGAGTTAAACACAATATAAATTTGACTATAAATAATAATTATAAATCTAAAAATATTTCCTACATTATTTTATTTTATTTATAATTTTTAGACATTAAATAATTTAATTTATTTATGACACAATGATGATGCAGTAATTACCTTATTAAAAAATATTAACAAAATTGATATTATAAATACCCAAAGAAATTTAATTTGAGACTTTTTATTAATTACAATAATTTTATGGGTTAACGTAACTTGTTAGTATGGATTTAATTAACATTGTTCAAAATAATAATGCTTTTATAATTTTCAAAAAAATAAATTACCAAATAGTGTCAACATTGACATAAAAGAGTTTTTAAAACAAATGTCATATTATTAATTGATATTATATTATTAAAAATATAAGGTTAAGCCAAATGACATATATAAGGTTATATATATTAATAATAAACCACTTTTGGTTCTTTTGTCTTGTTATAGTAATTTTATTAACCATATAATATAAAAATATAAAGAGACATGGGAAATATCAAACTATTTATCTAAGAGGTAAATATAATTGATAAGGTTATTATAGTGACCCAAACCACTCTAAAATCTATTAGAAGAAATTATTTCGACCCATACCCACATTAGGTTTAAAATAAATCAATTTAGAGCCATTATAAACCGAATATGAATTTATAATAAAATAATATTTTATGTTCTTCCTAGGGTGCCCCTCATATCTCTAATAAAAGGCCACTCCCTCTTCTCTCACATTCACTCCTCCCATGCCATTTGGATCAGCCAAAACCTACCCCAATACCCTCTCAAATGTCCTCCCTTCATTCTAGAGACATTAATTTAGTATGAAATCCATCCTAAGGAGCCCTTTTGATCAAATCAAAAGGAAGAACCTAAATAAGAGGTAAATATATCACCACCATTTCACGTTCCTTTCTTCTTCCACTACCTCCAACTTTGTTGTTTCCATTATAAAATAATAAATCCAGTATCTTCTATATATTGTGATGTTTTTATAAAAATTTAACAACCATATTAGTTATTTTATCCATCATATGAATAAAAAAGTCACCACATGTGCGTACGTACGGTGTACCGTCTCCACGTCGTGGTGTAGTTTGTTATTCAAACATTTCATCATTTGAATGGGTATAATAATGAGTATAAATGATATAAATATAAAATATAAAATTATAATGATTTTTTATATATGATATACCGTCTAATTATATACTATTTTAATATCAAAATAATGATATTCTCGCTCGTGCATACGTACGGACTACCGTCTCCACGAACGCGATGAAATTCATTATCCATGTTAACCATTAAAGAGTTATTATAAAGTATATATAATAAATAATCATGAATTATATAACAAAATAATGGTACTGTATTTATGTACATATGCATTTTATTTACTTAATTCCATACAATTCAATAGGGAAATGAAAACAGCATTAATGCGTACGTACGGCCTACCGTCTCCATAAACGGTGTATTTCATTCCATTTATCAATATCTCATATATATTTATATAATGAATATATATTATATATAAATCATGTTTTACATTCTGTAATTAATTAAATCATCATATAAGTAATAATATCATGAACAAAAATTCGAAACACGTCCGATAAATGAAACGATTTTACCAAAACGCTGCATTAAATGGAATTTTCAAAGAACGGGTAATATAAAGTCATAAGTGAATCATATATGATATAATAAATATTATTGTGGTTTTTTTACAAGTTAATAATATGTTTAAACCCACTATACATGAGTTTTGGAGACATACTGAAGAAATTGGACCTATGGTAAGGGATAATTATTCCAATCTCGTTCTTATCCGAGATTGTTTATTCGTAAGTATTTACTGGGGTTATGTTTATCATCCGTGTCCATGTTTTCTCAAAATATTTTCAAAAAATATGTACTATTATTCCACGTATGATTAAAGTAATGTTTACCTTTTTTGTCTTTTACCACAAGGTATGGAAGGAATCTTTCTTTTACTTACCATAGGAGGTACTTTTTGACTTTTCCAGAAAAAGTAAAATGAGAAAGTTTTTTCAACTTATATAACGTGAACATATTTTTACGGTTTCATAATGCCTTATTTTCCTGACGTTTACTCTATAATATTTCATGATTATTTTCAACAAAATACCTTTTAAAATTTTTTGTCATTTTGTGAAAAGAAAATGATTTTGAAGAAGCAAGTATATTTTCCTCAAGAATTCATTTCAAGTGTTTTATCAAAACCATTTTTCAAATAAAATGACATTATGTTTTATTTATAATTGCTCTATTATTTACATGTTTTGTTTATTCTTATGATGAAATGATATCAATTTTTTATATGGATTATGTTATAATGACATGATGTTTAAGAATCCCATTCTATTACATGGGTTATGCTATGATGTATGATTTATGATTTTGTGGCACATGAAAGAATGATTTCATTATGAGATGGGTGAGACCTATATCTCCCTCCAATTCACTGGGTAATTATTTATATCTCATGAGATAGACATGGCTAGAATTGAAAGAGAATCAGGTTCTGTAATACCGGGATGGAACGACATGTAAACCCTGTTCAGTAATGGGCCTTGTCCAATATGATGGTCGTGGCAGCAATGCCTTGGCTACTTTGGAAATAATATCATGTGCTTAATTGTTTTCCACAATTACTTGTTTTATTCCCATGCTATTTTATCAATATTAATGTTCCTTTATGATCAATGCATTATGTAATTCTATAATTTTTGTCATGTTCATTTTTTTACATTAAAATGTTTATTGGTTATTTTATGTTCTCCATGTTTTTCACTTACTGAGCATTTGAGATCACCATTTTTTATGTTTTCTTTTCCCCAGGATATTATTAAAGGTTTTAGGTAAGAAAACGAAAGAGGAAGATCATTATGGGAGATGTTAAAGATCTTTCACCATGATTATAAGATTATGTTATGTGTTTCAATAGACACTAAAGTATTACAGTCCTTGGGTGTCTGTTTTTTGTTATATATTACGTATTCCGCAAAAGTAATGTAATGTCCATGTACGTCAAGTATGGGTCTCTACAGTTGGTATCAAAGGAATGGTTTAGTTATCCATTAGAAACTAGGATTCGAAATCTTTAGTGAGATCCCTAGAAATATTTCTATGGTATGTGTAGGGATGTCCCTAATGTTAAGTTTAATTATAGGTTATAGTCCTAGAATTATGGTAATGATATTAGAATTAAACCTAAGATGTTAGATATTGAAGGTACTCCCCCTTTGTTATGTTGTTTTCCTAGCATGAGTTTTTCCTGTCACACTATTTTTTTGGGTTTTAGGAAATGGCTAGAACCCGAACGAACCATGTTGATCAATGTAATCGTCGATGCAATGATTGACCTCCTGAACAAACCAATGTTATGTGAGATGGAGTAAAAAATCTTATTGCTATACTTACACAAGAAATGAACCATTTTTTACTTCCAAATGATAAGAGAATGGAATAATATTCTATTGAGTCCTTCATGAGGAAACATCCTCCTTTTTTCAATGGGTCTTCAGATCAACTTGTTTCTGAACAATGGATCAGAACCTTTGAAAATATATTTTCCATAAATCATTGCTCGGAACATGAAAAAGTCATTCTGGATATTTACCGTTTAGAAGGTGAAGCAGACCCGTGGTGGACTCTATTTACGAATATAAGGCTCCAATATGAAATTTAATCCCTGGAATGGGATGAGTTCAAGAAGTTGTTTTTCAATACGTACTTTCATCATATTCTTCAAAAGAAGTTGGAAAAGGAGTTCCTTGAGATAAAGAAAAAGGATGATGAATCTGTTGGTATATACGAAGCGAATTTTACAAGGTTTGCAAGGGATGAACCTAGATTTATCATCCAACCTGAAAGTAAAGTTGATTGATTCATCAATGTCTTAAAACCAAGCCTTTTAAGGGAATTAACAATAAGAGACTTCAGTAGCTATGAAGAAATTGTGCATTGTGCTATCAAGGTAGAACTGGAAGTTGGTGTTACATATCCATCCCATGGATTTGACAAGAAAATAATGATGGATTTTAAGGAGAAATCTCATAACAATGGTGAAAAGAAGACGAATTTTTCTGTATACTCAATGTGTGGAAAGAATCATGGTGGAGTTTTTCTAAAAGGTACTAGAAAAAAAATTAAGTGTGGAAAAGAAGGACATCGAGTAGTTGAGTGTCGAAGTAATGGAAAAAGGTAGCTAATGATTTGAATAGATAAAAGACTATAGAGAATGCACCACCAACACTTCAATGTTACAAATTTAAGGAAATGGGCATTATGCTAACTAATTCCCTATTCCAAGGGATAATTATGATCAACATCAATAACCTCTTAAGGAAAAGGACAAAGGGAAGTCACATACAATCACTAACGGAGATGTTGAGTATGAAAATGATGTGGTGGAATGATTATGTGTTTATGTAATGGGATTCCAAAATAATGTTATGGAATCTCATTTATTGTATCGTGGAATATTTGAATATCTTTGTAATGGATTATTGTGGATTTATATAATTATATGGTATAGGTAACAATGAAAAGTGATTGAAATATATTTGGAAAATAGATAATATGCACATAATGAATGTATAAGGACAAAATAATATTTTTGATAGTATTCATGAGCTCATGAGATATATAAGGGAAAAGTGATATCATGGTTTGAGTATATTAAATTTTTGGGATTGTGGTAAGTGGAAAGACTTAACTTTTGACAGCATTCATGTTTTCAGTAAGGTTCTATGGTAACTCATATTTCAAAAGAATACATGATTAATGAATTCAAATGTTTGGAATATGACCAACAAGATATATATCTTATGAGATATGAGCGATAAATGATTGTATTCAATGCTTGGTAGATGACCATTCGAGTAATCGTTTTATTTATACTATGAGACTGGATAGAAGAAATTTGGATAAAAATAAAGATTGGAATAGATTAAGTTAGATATATGATACTTTTGTTTAAGGCTAGAACTTTTTGTTTTGTTATAATAGTATAGTTATAGAAAAAGGAAAACCCATAGGATGGGTGACAACCCATCGCGTCAGACAAGGCTGTTGGAATCGAACCCACAACCAAAGTGCGACATGCCTTTATCGCCTACCACAATCCTAAAAGAAGTCCCTGGATAGTATAAATTAGTTTTAATTTATAAAGTGGTATGATATTTGAATTATAAGTTCATTTTAGGAACCATATATGATTAATCTCATCATATATAGACTTATGTATATTTAATAAATTATGCTAATATTTTTGTGATAGAGACAGATGGAATGACCCATCATTCTATTATATTATCTACTAACACTTCAAGAATGAAAAATTCAACTTAATTTCTTTAAGAGATGAATTGGAAATTGTTCAAGGCACGATGAACTATGATATTGTACCAAAATCAAGTAATTACTTCTCCTTGTGCAAATATTTTTTCAAATTTAGGGAAATGATCTTGAAAACCAAAAATGTTGTCCTAGTACCCTCATATCTGATGAGTTAGATGGTACCTTAAATCATCAAAATTTATGGGTTTGTGATTGTTGGATTTTTCTTAGAGAAGTCCTCTAACTCATTCCATCATAACTTAATGGTTAGATTTTTCTTCCATATCCATATTTTCACCTATGTTCTCCAATGTTGAAAACCAGTGATGAGTTACTTTTGGTAATTGTTATGTTTCATTATATAGTTTTTAATATTATGTTTTAGTATTACTTTTTACAATTTGGGTTTCTAGGAATGAAACTTACAAGTAGTAAATGATTTATAACCCTGATGATTTTATAGGGTGAAATTCATTTTAAGGGCGGTAGAATGTATCACCCCAAGGTTTTATGAGATTGTTTTTTAATTTTGTTAATGTCTTATGTTGACACCAAGATTAGATTTCACTATACGCAACACCGTATTAGCTTGTAGTATACACAAACAGTATTCTAGGCTTGTGTTTCATGCTAGAGTAACCTTCCTTGATAGCGTGTGTTGTACACAATACCGAGTTTCACGAAACAAGATATTATTATAATATTATTATGAACTAGCCGTTATGAATACTAACACCCACTTTTTGAAATTTTATAAATTTTATCATTCAAAATTGACTTCATTCTTGTACTCGTAATATCAAAATTAGCTTAGGGTAAAGTTTTGGTATTTTTTTGAAAACATTCAATTTTTGATGAATAGTGAAAAACACGAAGTTATAGTTTAAAACCGAATTTTTAATTAAATAATTATTTATTTTATTTAAATTTATTTTAGGTAAAAATAGATACATATTACCTATATAAGTACAATATAATTCATTAGAGTCCTTTTATAATAATTTTAGATATATAATAATTTCATTGAACTTTTTACCGTCTTTTACCCACCTTCTAAGAGCATTTTCAAATTTGCATAAAACTTAATTTAACCGCTTCTGTGAGTTCAATTTCATAAATGTGAGACACACAGTTGATATAAGTAAGTAATATGTTGTTCAATGAGATCAAAATAATTTTTGGTGAATAGTTACTTTTACATTTTGTTTACCATGGTTAAAAGTTAATAGGGTAATTAAGGGTAAAAATGATATTATTATTACCCTAAAACATGTCATAATTCTATTGGATAAGTGTAATTCGACCAAAAAATACCTTAGAAATAAAATATGACCCTTTAGGTCCACTTGGATTAGATTAGGACATTTATTATTATTTAATTCAAAGAAGAGTTAAAAGAGTAAAAATCAAAGTTTAACAACTAAAACACTTTTCATATAGGGTTAAACAAAATATAAATACAAATATAAATATTCATTAGAAATCTAAAAAGTTTTTCTACATAATAGTGTTTTAATATAAATTTTAGATATTAAATAATTTAATTTATTTATGATACAATGTTGATGCAGTAATTACCTTATTAATGAAATATTAGCATAATTGATATTATAAATACCCAAATAAATGTAATTTTATACTTTTTATGAATTAAACTAATTTTATACGTTAACATGACATGTTATTATTGATTTAATTAATGTTTTTCAAAGTAATCAAGCATTTATGATTTTTTACAAAAATCAATTACCAAATAATGTCAAAATTGAAATAAAAGATTTTTTAAAACAAATATTATATTATTAAATGATATTCTATTCCTAAAAATATAAGGTTCAGAAAAATGACTTATATAATGTTATATATATTAATAATGAACCACATGGGGTTCTTTTGTCTTATTTTCCTAAGATTGTTAACCATATAAAATAAAAATACAAAGAGACATGGTAAATGTCAAACTATTTAACTAAGAGTTAAATATAAATGATAAGGTTAATATAGTGACCCAAACCATTCTAAAATATATTGGTTGAAATTATTTAGATTTATCCCCACATTAGCTTCGAAATAAATCATTTTGGTACCATTATAATCTGAATATGACTTTATTATAAAATAATATTTTATGTTTTTTCTAAGGTGACCCTCACCTCTCTTATAAAAGGGAACTCCCTCTTCTCTCACATTCACTCCTCCCAAGCCATTTGGTTTGGCCAACCCCTACCAAAATACCCTCTCAACTATAATAAATTCATCCTAGAGGCCTTCCTTTAGTCAGAAAGCCATCCTAAGGAGCCCTTTTGATCAAATCAAAAGGAAGATCCTGAAGAAGAGATACATATCTCACCACCTATTTGAAGTTCCTTTCTTCTCCAAATTCCTCCTTCACTGTTGTTTCCATTCTAAAATAATAACTCCAGTATCTTCTTTATACATTGATGTTATTAAAAAAAATTTACAACCATATTAGTTATTTTATCCATCCTATGAATGAAAAAGTCACCACATGTGCGTACGTACGACTTATCGTCTCCATGTTGTGGTGTAGTTTGTTATTAAAACATTTCATCATTTGAAAGGGTATAATAATGAGTATAAATGATATAAATAATAAATATAACATTATGATGATTTTTTATATATGATATACCATCCAATTATATATGATTTTAATATAAAAAAAATGATATAGTCGCTTGTGCGTACGTACGAACTACCGTCTCCATGAAGGCGATGAAATTCATTATGCATGTTAACCTTTCAAGAGTAATTATAAAGTATATATAATAAATAATCATGAAAGATATGACATAATAATTATTCAGTATTTATGTACATAATCATTTCATTTAATTATTTCCATTCAATTCAATAGGTAAACCAAAATAGCGTTCATGTGTACGTACGGCCAACCGTCTCTATGAATGTTTTATTTCATTCCATTTATCGATCTATCATATATATATTTATTTATATGTAGAATATATATTATATATAAATAATTTTTTACATTATTAAATGAAGTTAATCAATATATAAGTAATAATATCATGAACAACATTTCGAAAGACGTACGATAAATGAAACGATTTTACCAAAACGCTTCTTTACCATGGAATTTACAAAAGAACGGGTAATATAAAGTACAAAGTGAATCATATATGATATCATAAATATTATTCTGTTTCTTTTACAAGTTAATAATATGTTTAAACCCTCAATACAGGAGTTTCAGACACAAACAGAAGAAATTAGACCTACGGTAAGGGATAATTATACCAATTTCATTCTTATCCAAGATTATTTATTCGTAAGTATTTACTGGGATTATGTTTATCATCCATGTACATGTTTTCTCAAAATGTTTTCATAAAATGTTTACTATTCTTACATGTATGATTAAACTAATTTTTTCCTTTTTTTAATTGTACCACAAGGTATGGAAGGAATCTTTCTTTTCTTTACCATAAGAGGTACTTTTTGAGTTTTCTGATAAAAGTACGAGGAGAATGTTTTTTAACTTATATGGAATGAACTGCTTTTTACAGTTTCATAACGCCTTATTTTCATGAAACTTCCTCTATAATATTTCATGATTATTTTCAACAAAATCCTTTTCTTTTAAAATTGTATTTAATTTTGTGAAAAGAAAATGATTTTGAAGAAGAAAGGAAATTTTCCTCAATAATTCATTTCAAGTATTTTATAAAAATTATTTCCCATCTAAAATGACATTATGTTTTAAGTATAATGTCTCTATTATTTACATGGTTTGATTTTTCTTATGATGAAATGATATCCATTTTTTATATGGATTATGTTATGATGGAATGATGTTTATGAATCCCATTATATTACATGGGTTATGCTATGATGTATGATTTTTGATTTTGTGGCACATGAAAGAATGATTTCATTATGAGATGGGTGGGACCAATATCTCCCTCCAATTAATTGGGTAACGATTTATATCTCATGAGATAGGCATGGATGGAATGGCATGTGAATCCGGTTCAGTAATACAGGGCTGGAACGACATATAAACCCGGTTCAGTAATGGACTTTGTACACTATGATGATCTTGGGAGCAATTCCTTGGCTACTATGGAAATCATATCATGTGCTTAATGGTTTTCCCCAATTACATGTTTTATTCCCATGTTATTTTATCATGATTAATGTACCTTTATGATCTATTCCTTTTGTACAGCTAAGATAAATGTAATGTCCATGTTTTTCCATTAAAATGTTTATGGGTTGTTTTATGTTATCCATGATTTCCCATAATGAGAATTTGAGCTCAACATTTTTTATGTCTTCTTTCGCACAAAATATTAAGAAAGGTTTTAGGTAATAAAAAAAAGTGGATGATCTTTATAGGAGATTTTTAAGATCATTCACCGTGATTAGAAGATTATGTTCCATGTTTCTAAAGACACTAAACTATTACGTTCCTTGGGTGTCAGTTTTTCTTATGTATTAAGTATTCCGCAAAAGTAATGTAATGTCCATATACTTCGAGTATGGGTCTTTATAGTGATCAGCTAATGCGATTACCACTTCTTTGAAATGACTCATTTAAATATACAATAATTGGATAAAGGTTTTGTCTATTGGAATGAAAAATACCTCTAAAATGTAAAAAGAGAAATTTAGAAGTTAAATTGGAAGAGTATGGTCAATATAAAAGCTCGATTTTGTTAATAAAGTTATGGAGGTTCCATTTTTTAATTGAGAGGAGGGGATCTTTTGAAAAAATTCAAATTATTAAAATTTAATAAAATAATTCTCAAACTAAATTCCTCTAAATGGAAATGGATTCGATCCCATGTAATAATATTGTCATAATTCCATCGAATAACTAAATTTATAAAAACATTGGTGTAATTCTAATGCTTATTAATTTCATTAACCCTTAGTTAACAAATTTTAATTTCAACTATGGTAACAATTTTTCAATATTAAAGGTTTGAATGTTTTACATATAATGTCAAACCTAGACCCAAAATGGATAGTTCATTATATTTAAGACCATATCACATTCAATATACCTTATTTAAATATTATAATTATATTGGATTAATTTAATACAATATTATTTGGATATAATATAATTTTTATCAATTTTAACACTATTCATTTAAATTGAATTGAAATTCATAAATAAAAAGAATAAATTAAAATTTAATCATTAGAAACAAAATTTTTTTTCTATAAACCAATAAAATTCTTGAAAAACTATAAATTACTAATATTATACCACTTTTAATATTTTAAATATCTTTTATTTTATTTTTTCCATTAATTGAATAAATATAATTTTGGTATTGTGTATGAATTTAAGATAATTATATAATAACTAAAAATAGTAAAATAAATTACATTCAAGAATATATCATCATTATTTTAAAAATTAAAATAAATTTTATTTCATAACTAGTTTTTCTGCTTTTGTGATCACATAGGAGATATTACAAACAAAGACTTTGACATTATGGATCTTTCTTTTATTTAAATATCATATTGGTCATTTTTATGGAACCATTCCTATTAAACAAATAAATGTAAAGACTAAGGTTATAAGTGTTGAACTAAAATCATACAATATGAATTAGGATGAATATTTATGTCCTTATCCCTTCTTTTAAGTCTATATTTATTCAATTTACCATTTACAAATGTGATAAATTTTACCATTGTTACTATTCAAAATAAAGAAAAATAAAAGGGTCCTATTTACAAAATTAAAACCACCTAATTAAAAATATTTAATTAATTTTTTCTAATTCAATACCATTAAAAGTTGTAAGTTAATTTTAATTTTTGTACACAAAATGCGGCAAAATCGGTATTTTGGAAATATATATTTTTAAACATATAACTAGATTTTTTATTATCTTATTCATAATAAAAAAACATTAGATGATTTATAAAACATTTAATTGAATATAAAATATATAAATTTCATCAAAATGATTCACCAATAGTGATTAATTTAATTTATTACCATAACAATAATTTGTTCCATGGAATGATTTTTTTCATAAAAAATGCTTATTTATTTTCAAATAATATTTATATTAATTTATAATTAATTAATAACTAATGAATTAATATTATAAATGTGTAAAAAATAAAATTTAATAATTTATTTATTCTTATTTATACCCCAAAATACAATTTCATAGTGTAAAAAATATTTTAATAATATATAATTGTTAATTTAAGAATGTTGTTGCATGTAACCCAAGATATCAAATAAATAAAATTTATTTGAAAAAAACATATTTTATAAAAATATAGGGGGTTTAATTTCTCCCCAATTAAGATAATATCACCCAAAAAATACAATACTCTGATAAAAAGAAATTAGGATACTTATTCCTCGTCATATCCTCTGGTTCCCACATAATTTCATCACATTTATTATTTCACTACAAAGCCCTGACCGGGTTAGTGGTATTTTTTTGTAGAACTATATATATATGATCTCAAATATCTACTAGTTTTTCATAATATAAAATATCAAACTCAAATATTATGAAATATGAGTTAAGTACACCTAAGGGATTGGGTATGTACTTCCTCGGGAATGATATGTGGAATATATCATGAACTTAAGAGAGATTCAGTAGAAACGACAATCGATAATATATCATACTGCCGCGATAAAGAATTTAAAAAGTACCATTACACCTAGGGCTTAACTTTCATTTTTATTAAAATCACATATTCCAATACCAGGTGGATACTTGTTGGAATATTTTGTAACATGTTTCAAATTATAGATCATTCTGATGATTATCACTATAATAGTTTTGTTGATAATGGGATATTCTTATGTGTTTTTGAATGAATGTAATCTTATATACCATTTACTCAAATTGAATAGGTCCAAATATATTTATTTCACCGCTATTCAATCCACCATATTAGATTTAATCACTTCCTAACATATAAGAAAACATAAAGATCCATCTAAATGGGGGTGTGAAATCTAGTGCTGTAAGAATATTCAACCAAATAAAGGGATTGATCCCAACTAACATTCAAATCCATATATTAATCTCTCAATATGAATTAAAAAAATAATGGTATTAACAAACTGATAATATTTTTGTGCATGATAAGTAGTATTGAAACAGCACTTTATATAGTTCTTGATGATGAATTCTCCAAACATTGAGCAACACTATTAATCCTGATTAGATACAACTGATAGTGGTAAACAATATAATCCTACCCCTGAATTAATGTCCAAATGAGTATTTTTTTCAAGTTAGAAATATACTCTAATATTAATTAAACGTTTTGACTTCATTAGTCTATAAAATACAACCCGTATAATGTTATTCCATTTATATGTTTAAAGGAGTCCAACGAGAAAATAAATAGTTATGTTTTTCCATTTTTGTTTTGGAATGGGTAACAGTTTTAACACTACTGTAGATTTTTGTTCTCTAAACCTTAACAAACATATATACCATGCATCAAGGAAAAACCTTCAATATATATCTTCATGCTATCACAACATAAATAATATTTTGAATCTCTAAACATCTTCATACTTGCAGGATGAATAAATAATGTTAATTTTGAGAATTATCAAATAGCTCATTCAAATATAGTATAAATGGGACACATACCCAGTTCATGTACTTTATTATTCCATGAAAATAAATGTTGACATCATAAAAATGTCCCAAATTGTTTTTCAGCTCCACATCTTCCTTCTATACCTCTTTAATATTCACTTTTATAGATGGTTGAATACTCATTTGAGGAAGATTCACTTTATCCCCTTCCTTCACTATTTAAAGATCGATCCTTTTAAAATACCGAAATATCAAATGTTTTGTGATATTTGTAATAGATAAGATAGTATAACATTTTCAACTCAAATCATATTTCTCCTTGATCTTTTTTCTAAGGTGGTAATATATTGAGAAATCATAATCTTTAAGAAGGCCTGACCATATTCTTGGGTCAATGTTCATCTATTTTGAGTTGAAATATACAATAATTTTTTTATTAGTATATATGTCACACATTTCTTCATATAGATAATTCATCCATATATTTAATGAAGCTTTAATCATAGCTAACTCCTAATAACGAGTTGGATAATTATTATCATACAGATTCAATTATCATGATGACTAGGATATAACCATATCCTTCTACATAAGGATGCCTCATAGTACCTTCATTTATGGATCATTATTGATTATAAACCAATATCTATTATTGTGTTGTGTAAGAACATATACACTGACTAGCCTTCTCCTCGATTTGTTAAACCATTCCTCATATTCTTATATCCAAAGAAACATGGTACCCATCTAATTTAATCAGGTGATTGGATTTGAAAACAATAAAAAAATACCTTCAATGAAAAAATAATATCCATATAAATAAATAAAAATAAGGATATTCTTCATAATGGTTTTTCTAGTCAAATGTTCAATGACATATCTATTTGAAGAATTTACTGATATACACTCACATGAATTTATATAACCCATGAATAAATCATTCTAAAACTAAAATTCACACTAAGTAAATTTTTAATAAAACATATAATTCCTCTAGGAATTTACCACAATCTATAATTAATAATTATACTCTTCCATACTCTTTTAATATATGAGAATATAATATACAAAGATAACAATAATCTAATCATGGAAATCTCTGAAAAAACTATTCATTAAATCTAAGAATACAACATTGTCCTTTCTAAGATGAAATATCATCATAATAAATTTATAGTTCTTATAAATTATATATAATTATTTCTTGTGATTATTATTCTTATTGACCATATTTTGTGGTTATATAGAAATAATATCAATTTGGAAAAGTAATTACCTTTTTACTATTGATCATACTAGTCAATAAAATATGATATAAGATACTTGTTCCTAATAGTAATATTTATATGTTATCGATAATAAATAAAGAGAAGAATTGACCTATCTTTATTATTAACAAATAGAATAGGTGCACCCCATGGTGACACACTTCGGTAAATTATTCCCTTAGATGAGAATCTCTCAGAGTTTATTATTCTATTTTGGACACTTAATCAGATCCATTCTATGAGGATTCTTGGAAATAAGTGGTTTACTATGCATGAGTTCTACTGAAAAATCTATATCATGATTTAGTGGAAGACAAAAAAATCATCAAAGAAGACACCAATATACTCCAAAAAAATAGGCATATCCTTGATTTTGGTTTTCCCCCTAACCATAGAATATAAGTGACCTTTTTGAAGTGGAATCATAAACCATATAATGGATGTAATATTCATCAAATGTTTATATGTTTCATCAGACTGAAAGAAGATTATAAATTAGATTGAAATATCAAACATAACTATCCATCCTCAAAAATAATATGGCATTTAAGGAAAAAATTCCAATAAAATCTCATGT
Organism: Viscum album; assembly: GCA_963277665.1. Taxonomy (NCBI): domain Eukaryota; kingdom Viridiplantae; phylum Streptophyta; class Magnoliopsida; order Santalales; family Viscaceae; genus Viscum; species Viscum album. Next base: position 2,153,427 of record CAUJRU010000072.1, read on the forward strand.
TATCATTGAATTCAACTAAAGGATGAATGATAGATTTTTTTTGACACACATTCCATAAATATTCAACTAGAGAAGAATCACAGACATGGGATGAGATTGTTATTCCATAATTGGTTTTTATTACTAACTAAATATTAATTTTTTTTACATGTTATGGTGATACCATTAGAAAATCCTATACTTATAAAATAATGGGAATATATTGAATCAAATAAGATATTATCGGTTCAATAGTGGATGGTATGTGTACCTTTCAACACATTGTTATCATACTCTTTATTTGAAATAGTGACCACTTGAGGTTTTCCTTTTTATATAGTTCAAAGGGGTTGTCAACATCAATAATTGTAGTTAACCACCATATATTGACACAATTAAGTATAATTCCAATACTCCTTGCATTTAGAACACTATAGTGTAGGTGGTGTGTTCCTCATGGATTTCTCTCTATTCACATCCTTAGGCAAATTATTCCCATCAAATCAATATTTTATCTCTAGATGAAATTACATTCCATGCCTGAATCATTTACTAGTTCCCCTAAGTCAATTTCCCCCATTTTTACTTCAACATTTTTAGCATAAAGTAAATATCATCTTCTTCTCTCCATGGTTTTTATAATTTCCTTTGAATTTAATTTTTTTCTTCTCAAAATCATTAGATTTAATGTTACCTCCAATATACATCTATACCTTGATATCACAATGAATAATTTATTTATATCCACTCATTTCCCTTATGGCTAACTCCTTTCAGAGACTTGGTTTTATTTCACTAAATAATAGATTAACCTTACATTTTGGTTTGATGATAATTCCATAGGTTTACCTCACATTTCTTGTAAATTTTTCCTTCTAGGTACCAATGGATTCATTATCATTTTATTTTGACTTAAGGAATTACATATCCATTTTCATATAAATAATAAAAATAACCCATATTGAGTAATAATCTATTAAACTCATCGAAATCCATAAATTAAATTTAATCTTATTTCATATTGTTCTTCATATGAGTCCACCATTGATCTGATTCATCTTCCAAATAATATATAGCCAGAATAAATATCTCATGTTCCAAACATGGGTGAAAATAAAATACCTTTTTTATGGTACTGATCGATTACACAGTGACTAATGGGTCAATGTGCCTATTAAAAGACGATGGACGTTGCCTCAGGAAGGACTCAACCGAATTTTATTCCCTATTTTTCTAGTTTGGAAGATCAATGTGATTCCTATATTTAGAATTTTTTGTGATCATAAAAATTATATTTTTGTTTCTAGCTCCCATAACATTTAGTTTCTAGGGTGTATAATCATTTCATTGTACATAAAATTATGATTAAACCCGATTCATTCTTTTTCTATTTATTGATTAAAACCAAAAATATTTTCTGAGAAATAATAATCCTAGGTATAAAAAACATAATCCTAAAAAAACATTTCTAGGATATTTAAATCGGTAGACATTATTATGTGACACATTAGGCTGAACATAAGTAATTTCTAATCATTAACGAAACATTATGATGTTATCCTATACTTGGAATTATTCCTTGGGTTATCACAAAATTTATCTCATTTTAGTTTCCAATGGTTAAATAATCGTTCTCTCATACCTACTATAGTGACCCTAAATTTTCTGACATAAATATGAAATCTAAAAATATGAATATTCTTTATATAATATAGAAGTCTGGTCCAGAATCATATAAGTATAGTTTCATAGAAAATATAGAGACATAAAAACTAGTTCATAATAGTTCTACATAATCTCCCACATATATCTTGATAATTATCAACATTTTTAAATATATCATAAATTAAACCATTCTTGTTTTCCTAATAATTGAAGCGTAAGAATGGGACAGATATGATTCTCAATAAGGGTAAACAAGGGAGATTCTAATTATCATATAATCATAAAATGAGAACTATAATATTATAAAATGTGATTAACATTTGAAATACATACCCTTCATTTCATATATCATAATCTGGAATTGTGAAATAAATCATAGAAGTTTATATGATGTGAATCATAAGGAATCAAATAACATAACCCATTAAAGAACGATTTGGCAGAAGAAATTTAATTTTGAAATACACATACGCATATAAATTTATTTCATTAATAGTTTAGGATCTTATATAAGACATTCATAGTGGAATTGTTTCACTCCGCAATCCAACATACTAGTCAATGTTTACTCCAAAGACAACCATAGTGGACCAAGTCCCCTACAGAACTGGGTTCACTCCCCATTCCATTACTTATTTTCTCATGAGATATAAATATATACCCAATGAATTGGAGGGTTATATTGGTCCCATACATCACATAAATAAAATCATAAATATGTGTTCCATGATATCTTATAGAATTCATCATATCAGAACCCATGAATAGAAATGGTTTTCATAAGCATTTCATCATAGAAAAACACATGGAAACGAAATGGGTTTCTTAATCATCATGCAATCATAATAATAAACCATCCCCGTAATTAATAATTATGGTATATTTGGATCATATCCGAATTAAATCATAAAAAGTTAATTTTTTTCATTTATAAATGGAAATATCCTAAAATTTTAATTATAACATTCTTGCGCAAAATAAACATCTCATTTTCAAAACACTACTTAAAATATAAAAATTTCAAAATATTATGGAAAAAAATTTATTTGAAAATATACATGAAAAAATGTAAAATAATATTAAACAAATTGAGTGTTCATGATGGTAGGAAATTCAATTCATTTTTTATAAGTGAGAAGAATGAAATCTTTTCAAAATATTTGTAATAAATAAAATGTACCTCATTTGAAAATTTATAATAAGATTCCTCTTTTTTTGTAAAGAGTCAAATGATGGAAAAAATGTATTTAAAAAATAATTTTACATTTTTAGAATCATTCTGTAACTCATTTTTTATAAATTATGGATATAGTAGAATAATATTTTTTTACTGATGATAGAAATAAATTATAATTTCCTTTAATTGTTATGGTCTCTTGAATACATATAATAACGAAAATGAAATTTAATCATGTATTTTTAATAAATAACCTCATGAGAATAACTATAACGTGTATATTTAGATATAGGTCTTAATATATCATCATAAAAACACAATTATACACATTATAGATAAAAAATCACATTTTAACATAAAACTCCTTACATTAGGTTTTAATTTAATTGTATGTATGCACGAATCCTATTTTCATTTTTCAAGATGTGGAATAATAGAAATTTAAATAGTAATTAACATTTTTTAGATAATTATTAAGTTGTATATATCAAATATATTCATTAAATATATCCTCATTACTATCCAAGTAAAATATAAATGAAAAATGTATCACATTGGTTTTAGATGTGGTAGTTTACAGGTACGTATGAGTGACATTATCATTTACCCAATGATTGGATTATTTGATGGTATGAATGAAATTATCATTATAGAAGTATAAAAATGTCTTAAATACCAAATGAAAATATTAGACTCATCATAATACCTGTACATATAATATGGAGAAAAAAATTAATTATATCGCTTTGTGGAGATTGTAAGGTGTATATACACATGAGCAATACATTCACTTCTCATTTGATAGGAAAGAGGGTTTATAATGGTGTTTCAATATTAATAATATATTTATATATTATTCTAAATTCATTATTTCTTAAAGAATATAAAATTTTTTACAGTTAAAATAATATTTCAGAATAAAATGATCCATTAATGTGATTACCTCTTCTTTAAAACGACTCTTTATGAACTCGGCTAAATGGATAGAGGGTTGGTCTTTTGGGAAGAATAAAATCTATAAAATTATAAAAGGTAATTTTACAATATAATTTGAAATTTATGGTTGATCTAAAATTCACAATTTTGTGTAAGTTAGTTTTGGCAAAGGTTCCCTTTTTATAGTTAAGGTGAGGGGTTGTTTTGGAATTTATCAACATATAAAATTATAATTAATTCATTCTCAATAAATTTTCCTCCAAATAGATAGTTATTTTATGATGAGGTATGATAGTGTTTTAATACCTTGAGCTAATATAATTCCAAAATGTTTTGGTGTCAATTAAAATCTTATTACATTGATTAGCCTTTAGTTAGGAAAATTTATTTTTAACAACAGTAACCGTTTTTATTTATTAAATGGTTGTAGGTTTCATGTATAATGTGAAACATGGACAATAAATTGACTTGTTATAGAATTTTTACAATATAATATCCAACCATTATTATTACATGTTTTTTTATAATTTACTAATATACTATTTAGATAAAATGTCATTAATTTAAATTTTGACACTATTAATTTAAAATGATATAAAACAAATAATAAATAAGTTTTAATTTAAATATAATAAATTAAAACTACATAAATATTTCATATTAAACAATAAAATTTGTTAAAAACTATAAACTATTCATATCATATCACTTTTAATATTTTTAATATCATTTATTTATTTTTTCAATTAATTGAATAAATAATGTTTTGGTGTTTTGTAATTATTAATGGTAATTATATAACACCTAAAAATTATAAATAAATTACCATAATGAATATGATTTTATTAATCATCAAATTATAATAAATAATAAATTATACATTGTCTTTTTCCCAGTGGGAAGAGATAAGAGATATTCAAACCAAATAGAGTTACATTTTTTTACATTCATTGATTTAAATATTAAATAGGTTATTTTCAGTGACAAGTATCCATTAAAATAGTCAATTTAGATACTATAGTAATAATTTTAAAATTTTATAGAATAACAATTAAGATGAAAATGTATGGCCTTGACTCTTCATTTTAACCTAATTAACCTGATTTACACTTTACGGAGGATATAAATTTTACCACACTTACTATTCATGTTTACAACATATAAAAGGAACCTATTAATTAAATTTTAACCACATGATTTTCAATTAGAAATTAATTTTATCTATTTCAGTGGTGATCAATTTAATTTTTATGTTAAAAATACATTGGGAACATAAACAATGTGTTTTAGAAAAAATATCCATTATTTTAGAATAATTTTTATTTTCACATCTAATTAATTTTAGATATTGAATTCATTTTATACACGTGTATAACATGAATTATCATAATTTAAATATTACTATAAAAACCCACCAATCCAATTACCTGATGTTAATATCATTTTAATAACATGTCATTGTATCTCTATCCTTTTTATTATGTGTAATTCAAGTTATTTATGAAATTAAATTTATTAAAAAAGATATATTTTTCTTAAAAATATTGAAGTGTTACCAGGTTGGGGTGATAATATCTTTTAGGAGATGATACCCTAAATGATCATTGATGTTGATGCCAACATGTTTTAGGTAGTAATTTCCATACTATGAAGAGTTCATTTATATGATTTATTCCACGAAATGATTTTCTATTATTATTTTTACAGACCATTCTTAATATTCATCATATGTGACTTCTTGTGAAATATTCAGACCATGTTTTATTTTTGATCACATGTGTGTGTTAACTACTATAAAAATGATTTGAAGTTTATTTTATTGGGTTTTTAATGTCGTTTTGTGAGGTGACATCCTTACAAGTGATGTTTTATGTATTTTTTTAACATAAATTATTAAAATCGATGGTAATATAGTTTTTTAACAAATAAAAGATCTTCGATATATATTTTCTGTAAATTATGTTGAAAATTATACTCATCGACTTTTGACATTGATTTAATATTATAATCAATGTTGAAAATTACATTTGATGTCGTTTATAACAAAAACTGATGTCAAAACACATTAATTATATTTTTAATATTTCAATGATCATTAATCAGTTATAAAAAATATATGATTTAATGAATTAGAAAATTCATCAAACTAAATAAAATCTAGAAAAAAAAGTATAATGCATCAAGTTATATATCCAACTTATATCTAAGACTCGCATAGATTGTAAAAATATCGATAAAGTATATAATATTAGAAACCATAATAAATCCATAATAAAGGAATGTTACATAAATGTTTTTATTTTGATTCTTGATGTAGTGTCGATGAAGTTAATTTTGATCAGAATGAAGATCACTTATGAGGCATCTGTTGTTGAAATTGGTATAGACTTTTAGAATTCGATGCATAAATCTCATGAGGAATCATTATAATTTTAAATAAATTTTATGAGGTATCTACATTTAAAAGAAAATAAATAAAAAGTATATCAATAGATAATAAAGTATGTAATTGGAAAATAATTATAAATACCATTATGAAATTTGAAAATTAAGAAATCATTGAATATAGGTGAGGATTATAAAGAGTATATTTAAAAAAATTATGTGTGGATCATGAAAAAATATAAAGGATTCTTGAAAAAGTGTAATACAGTATAATAAATTTTATGCTGCAACTGAAAAATTAGAATGTGAAATATGAAAAAATGATATCCTTAACAGAAATTAAAATTCAACTGTAATTGTATTTTATGTATAAATATGATGTTAAAAACATCTAATGAGAAATGTTTGAACATTGGTTTTTATATAAAATTACATCAAAATTCAATATATATAAACTGACTCCAGTATTAGTGAAAAATAATTTAAAAAATTTAAAAATTGTTTAGATGTAAATTTTAAAAGAAACCAACATTAAATATATAAAAATACCTAAAATTTTGGTTTTTAGTAAATACATTGTTAAAGGAACCTCATTATTCATTGTAACTTCAATTCCTCAAGGTTCTTATTCTAGATTCATTATAACATTATTTTATAATGGTTTTTAGAATAAACAATTTTAAAATGTCGAAATACTAAATACAAGGGATTATTTGGTTTAATTGGAATCAATTTGACTTGTCTTGGAGGTTAAATGGACTTTTTGAGTCAAAAGTTATGGTCATCGGACATGTGAATTATCTAACACTTCTCTAAGATAAGTCTAAATTCCGACATCAATAATTTTTGACCTGTAAGCCTATTTTAGACCAATATCCAATAAAATAAATATCAAGGATACAAAATAAAACCTCATGTTTAGAGATTACACATTTTCTCATTTATATTTAATAAAATTCAAAGGTGGACATTTATGGATAATTCCTAGAAAAGAAATTTTAAATGTATTCTCTAAGGACACATAAATTTGGGTATTTCAATAAATAATATTAAAAGTTGACTTTTAATATCATTTATTAATGAATGTATGATAAAATTAATATTGAGTACTTTTAACATTATTATTTATGGGCTAAAATTAAAAAGATGATGTTGAAGATCAATTTCTTACTAGTGGAGTAATGCGCGTATGTTACATGATTGACTTGGATCACATGTGTGAGTTCTGTTATGTATACCCATGATTTTTATAGGACTATGTATATATGAGAATCATATGATGAAACTACTTTCATAAGTTTTATTTTGTATATTCTTATTTTTGTTCGTTTTTACATGAAACAAAGAGTTAAGTGAACATGGTGTGCATTAGTGGTAGTAGATGTAGAATCTGTTCAAATCCTGCATGTTTCTTGAAGAAATGAATAATTTAGATGATAAGGAATGATAATCTTATTTAGCCTCACTAGGTGGAGGATTACGATGTTAGTTGGTTTTAACCAAGAGGCGATAATGCTGCATGATGGACATCAGTGGACTTACCATAGACATAGTTCTGGGATATGATGACCTTGAGGCTTGACCCATGGTAATGCTATTATATGAAGATAGTCTGGAAAAAACCATGTTTGAGATGGGGCTTGACGATTAGACCCAAGACCTATTATCCTTGTTGTGGATATGGGAGAGATGTGGTGACCTTGTGTCTGACTCTACCTCACAACATCAATTATGACTATGGTTCTAGCATAGAGATGAATAAAATATGACGAATGATTTTCATATGCTTTGGTATCACATGATCAATAGGTACGTGACTGTTTGTTGTTTTCTACACATTTATTTATTATCATGGCGTAAAATCTTTTTCATTCCAACCCATGTTAAGGACACATTGCTTGAGTCAAATTTTTATTATACTCACACCTTGTAGGGGAATCGTGTTGCACATGATGACATTATGTTCAGGGATATTTGACAGGAGAAATCACCTATTATATGGAGATATAAGATTGGGCATGGTGATTAGAGGTCTTACCAAGATAGTCTCTTGTGTTACTTCATGGTGTTTAAATTACATACCTATATTTTTCATACTCTTATTGGCCTTCCAAATTTGGGATCAATTATTTATTTATTCTATATTACTCGTGATACATACCATACCATTTGATAGTATAATTTTTTTAATTATCGTCCTTTGTTGTTATGAGTTATAATTTATTCATGTATTTATTTAAATTTAGGGTACTTTCTCTTAATTAATGGTTTTATTACCCTCACTACAAGTTGGAAGCCTCTTGCATATGAGGCGGAATGAAGAAGGTCATGTGGAACACTTATATAAAACCAATGATGTTGTATATGGTTTAAAATTCTCTCTATCTGTTATACTTATTTTATTTTTCCAATTCCTCTATTATCCCTTTACTCTCCTCTATCTCAAAAAATAGAAAAACTCTATTAATTATATGAATTTACTTTTCAATTAAAATTCTTATATAAATATTTGACAATAACATTTCCCCCATAATTCTGTTTTTTTTCATACACATATCCTTATTCATCACCCTTTACTTGATATAGGGATGCAATATGTATCATTTTTGAATCCCAAATGTCTCCCATGTTTCCAAAACACAAAACACATGAAACTGGATTTTATTTCACATCATGAAGTAGCAAGGTGATTCAAAATGTGACTTGGTTATTTACTTTACACGTTCAAAAATATATTCTAAACCTCTAAGATCATTTTTCAACAAACAATATCCAATAAGGCATTTTGTTATTTCTAGGATAATTAAATCCAGCAAATTCCTAGAAATATGCATTGTCGTGTGATATGGATTATAATAGTGAAATATTCACCATCAATATGAAAACATGTTTCCTGAAATAAAAAAATGTGATCCTAAGAAATCAAAGAGTAACAATTATGGTGTAATCATTATTTCCCAAAAAAATTCAAATATCATAATATTTTGTAAAAAAATTACTCAGTATAGAATTTAGCTATAGCATAATTTGTTCTCAATTCACTAAATATTTAACATATGGTTCACCATCATAATTTGAAAAAACCAAGTGTTTCATCATTTACACTTAACTCACAAAAGGATTACTTTCCATCGTCAAATGAATCTATAGAACGTTCAACCATACAAATGTTATTCTCCTCATATGAATCATATAATTAATTTATCTTTAAAGATGATTCATGTGTTAACAACTTGTCAACTCAATTATGTTGAATCATTGACTCACATCATTATTTATTTCCAAAATCAAAATACAATGTATATAAAAATGAACTGACTTTAAATTCATGTTTATATTGTTAGCCTTATACAGATTAAATGTTTAGTAACTAAAATATATGTGAGAGAACTATTTTATGAATATGCTGTGATTTGAAGCTTTATGATAGATTACATCCATTATATTTTAAATATCTTTATCAATGAATATTTAAATATACAACTATAATTGATCTTATACAAAAGCATGAGAATGGAATAATACCGATTTAACTCTTTAGTAGATAAAAAAACATGTTTTTTCATTGTTATTTAGGGATGTTATTATCAGTGTAGTTACAAATGACTCAATGTTTATTTTAATCCTACAATTTGAGTTTTTAATAATGAATCATATTGTAATGTCCTGACCTGAGAGACACTAAAATAGTGCCCTATGCTGGTAGGTAATGTTACCACAAGTGTGTCTCCTAGTATGATAGTGGTTTCCAACAAGTAGTTAGGGTCTATGGTGATACAGTGGGGAGACTATACCCTTATTATAAGAGTATAAAGGTGATATAATAAATGGATAAATAAAAAATTAAATAATAATAAACAAAAACTATAATGATAGAAGGAAACATCCAGATGATAAAGAGTCATCAATATCAATATCGAGTATAATATAGAAAATTAATTAATGAAATTTTTCAAAACAAAAATGGAACATGAAACATAGAATCAGACACACATAAACACAAGTATATCAAAAGAACCAAAATCTAAAAATATAATATTTCCATATAGAATCATGATCAATAGCTCATAATTTTTCCCGCAAGCTTTTATGATATAATAAATAAATCATTTAAAACTAGCCTCATTACCTTATCCCTACGTGCATCCATGATGTTCTTCAATGAACCAATATACAACAAGAACAAGGTGTGAGATATTACTATTAGGCCACCACCAATGGTGTCTATAAAAAAATTAAGTTTCATTATATAAACCATAATCTAGTTTAGGAATAACCTAAAAAATATAAAGTGAATAACAAATGTTCTAATCACATGAGAACAGTATTCTACCAGACAAGGCTATAACAAATGAGAATATATATATATATATGAAATGTCACAAGTTAGTAACTACTATCTTGGAATAAAACATATTTTAAAGGAGTATCAGACCTATATGGGATAAGTACAAATCCAATAACCTGGGTGACCTCATTGAGACCAAGGATGTCATTTATTGAATATATCAAAATAACAGGATACCTACATGGGATAGGTCCCAAGGTTATAATTAGGGTGACATATATCCAAATATACGAATGCATATAGAAGTCACAGGTTCCACGACATGATCTTCCTCATCAGAGACATACAAAAAATATTCCAGCCTAGGGGTCGTAGGTGTTATACATTGGTTCCCCAGTTGTTGAAATACCATTATGGAAAAGTTATCACACCGTGATTGGAAGTTAGTTCTATACTAAATTGAAACAACTTCCATTCTAGGATCTCACTCATTGATTACATACTAAAATACCAAAAGTATCATACCTCAATATTATAAATTGGTTCCATACCAAAAATAATCATACATAGGAGTTGGTAGGTTCCATACCTCAATTACCTATCTGGTTCCATACAATTAAGAAATATGTGCCATACCTTGTTAAAAAATTAGGGTCACACTAAGATTTCAAACATTATGAATATAATATAATAATGAAAAAAGTCTAAGAGTGTGTTTGTAAACAATTAAATTTAAAATTATAATAATGAAAAAGTAAATAGGATGTCCATATCACTCCCCATTTCCATTGAAATCTATTAATTTTACCATTTAAATAATTTTTAACAACCTTGAAAAGGATAAGTACCCATATGTGACTGAATAAATTAATGTAATATATTCTCCCACTAGATAAAGGATAGTTCACACACCCTAAGTAGTACCTTTAACAATGATCAGATAAAATACCACAACTCATGGGTGGATCTGGTTGAGGTTTAAAACATCAAACCAAGTCTATGTTCTACATGGTTATCACAAACTATGTTTAATAATTAATTTAAGGCTTATAAATACTTTTGGATTAATGTAAGGAATGTATAGATATCATAAAAATTGAGATATTTTAAAAAGAAATGAAACCTTATAGAAATAGGTAGAGACTACATTCCTAAATCCAATGGTAGAACACTTTTCCAGTATCAGCCCCTAGTTTGGACTAAATTAGGGGACAAAAAAGATTATATGGATACCCTACAAATAGGAAATATTATCATTCCCCAAAATAACTCTGATGGTGGTAAGATAATCTATGATAGAATATAAAATAATTGAGATCATACTAGTACTGATCTGAGACAACATATTAAATCACAAATAGAGGTCAGTTGAATGATTTGCTTGAATAACTAATTTATGAATGGAGGGGCTCTCAATGAGGGAAGTATATATGATGTTTAGGGGAGGATAAAAAAATAACTGGGGGTTTTTTAAAGGTAAGTGGGTAAAAATGGTATTTTCACCCAAATTTTGATGATCGCACAGTATGGATGCATGGTTTTCCAAACTGTGTGCCAACCATGCACACACCACTATTCATGGGAAACATGCTACATTGCCTATAAAACACGGTTCAAAAAACCATATGAAACCTATGAAAACCATAGATCACTTCCCCATATGGAAAATCCCATTTAAAGCTATATAAAAACTATGTGACAACTTTATAGGGTTGAATGGTCTGAGTTTCATAGTTAGTAGTAACAATGATATAACAATGTACACCTTCTATTTCCTCTATAATTAAAACCTTCAGGTTCAGAACAAGCTTCAGAAATTCCCTATTACACCTCTAGGATATTATTCATAAGGATAAAATAGTGGATTCAAACTGAAATGAAAATGTTTTTTTACCTCATCTAAAATCAGGATCTTATACTCTTTCTCCATTTAAATCAACCCATCCCCAAGTTTCCCTTAAAAGGGTAGTGAATCATCGTCTGAGAATAACTAATGAAACTAAGTATATACATTGGTCTACCACTCTCAAGTCTCATAATTTATATGGATATGCTTCTATAGAACTCATACTGGAAGAACTGACCTACCTAAAATATCATTCATTCTTTGGTCCATAATATAGATAGGGTGCTCCTCAAAGGATTTTTCAACCTCTAATTTCACCTCCTCATTCTAAAGAATATGATAATGGTTTGATTAAAAATGATGTGGGTTATAATGTGATAAATTTAATTAATATCTCGATATCTATCCATTATATCTATGTGATAATAAATATTTATATCCCTCTCCAAAATCTCAGATGGTCTACCAAGAGAAGGCGACAACTTACCTTTCCACAAAAAACATCAATGCCTTAATTTAGTTGATAAATTCAAGAATACCTATCCCCATCCTTGAACATTATAGGTTTTTTGTGATAGTGAACATATGATTTATTTATATACTAATAAATATCCATTTTCTTATAAATCAATTGAATATTCTCTAAAGTATCCTAAATGAGATGAGGACCTAGTAGCACTACCTAAAATTCCTCTATCTAGTATAGAGGTGAATGAAAGGACATGCCATATAATGACTCATAAGGAGACATCTAAATAAATTACTAGAAGATATTTTTTTTTATGCGATCTCAGATAAGGGTATATTTTTCTCTCAAGAACCAATAAAATCAATGATGCATGCTTAGATAATTTCCTCTAGTACATGCATCACCCGTTTGGACTAACCTTTGGTTTGAGGGTAGAAGTCTATTATCAAAAGAACCTATGAAACCATGTCTTTATTCAACTATTGTTTTAACCTTGACATGTAATGAGAATCCCTACCAAAAATGATATTATGAGGGACCCTATGTAGGTGTATAATTGCATAGACATAAAATCTCCCAAGATCATCCACTATGAAGGTCTCTCTAATAGGTAGGAAGTGAGAGACCTTCATAGACTATCGACGGTCACTGAAACATCCCCATTACCTTAATGAGATATTAGTAATCCAGTCTCAAATAGCCATGGTGAAATTATACCATTTCCACTCTAGAATAGGTGACAGCTATAGAATCCATACACGTTACTGGTGTTTTTCCTTCACCTACGGATAGGTGGAACACTAAGTAACAAAATAATTTATCCCTCTTTTCATCCTAAGACATCTATAAAAGAGATGTTAGTTAGGATTAATCATGGTAATGCTAGGATGTACTGTCTAAGAAGAATCATGAGACTCATGTATTAATTCCTCCATATTTTTTATAGGAATAAAGACATTTACATCAATGCATAAGACATCATCCTGATCAACAATCCAGCCTAGCACGAATCCTCACCTCAAATAGTCTATCTTTGGACTAAGACATTGGGATTTGATATCAACCACCTCTTCACCCTATCTAGAATTAAAGTGTTCAATGATAATGACTTAAGTATAGACTAACCAAGATTGTCCTAAACCTCCATGTGCTTCTAAATAAATAGTTCCATAGGCTTCCATTTTCTACTGTTCTCATAAACTAGTTGTGTATGATTATTGTAGCTCAAAACATCCACAAAAACATTAGCTATACATGTTATATAGGAAATCTAAAATTTGATTGACTATAGGTATGAAATCCAATTAGATTTCCTAAGATTCAAGTCATTTGGTTTGTATATATACTTAAGTATAATGTGTTCCATAAACACCAACTACACTCTCCCATTAGGTAATTCATAAAATAACACATATCATAAACTATATCTTCAAAATCAAGATCATACGTTATGTAATTCCATTTATGAAGCCACAAATTTCACAACCCATTGGGAATGACTCGATCATCCAAAATTGGAAATACTTCAAGCTTGATTCCTAATTGTTTATAGTTGACTGTATAGAATCAACTAAACTCTGGTAGAAATTGGAATGGTGCAAATTTCAGACATTTATTCAGTTCAAGGAAGGTTGTATCATAAGATATTGAGAATATAAACATCACACCCTTATTAGTCATTCATTAAATAGGTGTATTTATGTGTGAAAAGTCCTGAATACAGAACATTTAATAACCAATTATCCCCATGAATCTATGTATTTCAAAATAATTATTGGAATTCTCTAATATATCTGTATATCTCACATTCTCTAGGTGAACTGATACTCCTTCCTCTGAGATAATGGAAACTATTAAGTAAACTATATGGATCAAAAAGTGGAATTTATTAATCTTATAATAAATTTGGTGGTCTCCCAATGAATTTAAGGACATATTCAGATATTGGGAATATTGTTTTGAGTATGATAATTCTCCAAGATATCAACCAAAGAGGAGACAAAAAATGGATCCAAATACGATTGGAAATCTAGATTAAAAAACACATTAAAAAAGGTGAGTTTTTTATATTGAAATGCATAACAAGATATTCATAAATACCATACCTACGACAAAATTTTGTACAACGAATGTCCAATGATGTAATAGATACTCAGTGATAACCTAACCTCAAATCAATATTTTAAAAAATATGTGATCCTCATAGCTAATAAAAGAGGTCACCTATATGAGGAAAATGATACCCATTCTTTTTAGTAAGATGATTAAAATTCAGGTAATCAATAGAAAGCATGAGGTTTCCATTTTACTTCATAGAAAAAGAACTACTAAACCCCATGGAGAAGTACTGGAACATATAAAATCCTTATCTTCTATGTCCTCTATCTATCTCTTGAGTTCCTGCAACTAAGTAGTGGCCATACTGTAAGAATGAATTGACACTAGTACATCTACTAAAAAAAGATCAATAGATAAATAATCCTTTACCAAAGGTATTAAAACATAAAAACTCATCCAGGAATACATCCCTGAAAGGATCTAATACCATAAGGTATGTATCTTGATGTATTCCCTAATCATCCTTATTAATTCTAGAAATGAAGGTTATCACTCTGCCTAGCCCATGACGCTCTAGTCTTGATATACCTAACAAATCATCCCACTTACCCTTGTGAATGTATGTACCACTCTAGGTAGATTTAATGATACACCATGGTGATATAAATCTTCATATTAATGATAAAAAATTAATTGTTCCATCATGAAAATAATGTTAAAAAAATACATCTCTAGGATTAAGAGTTTCTATATAAAATCATATCCACTTATCTCAAGGTGGAACTCCTTATAATGGTGTACACACTCTGAAAAGATCCCAAAATGAGTGTCAAGGGTTTTCACCCTAGTGATGTGCATAATATGAGCTTGAAACTTTCAATAATAACCATAGAAATTAAAGCTTTTGAATCCCTAGTGTAAAACAAAACTGATACCATGGTAGATTCAAATAAAATAGTACCTTTAAATGTAGATGTTCCATGACTCTACTATATTGGAACATTCTTCACTGTATAAACCTGACATGTTACATAGCCCTGAGATACAACATGACTTCCTTGAGTAGGCGTGCTCTCATAACACTATGAAATTAATGGAGGGCTTCCTAGACCATGACCAAATCATCAGCTTCACAATTTGGTAGAATTCCATCTCACAACTATCAACAGAGTTGTTGATCCTTCTCAAGGACCCAGTGTCAGTTCTGATCCTCACTCATAGGACAATTGAGGGGTGATTATTTAAAATTATTGTAAATGGCCAATACATCCAAATGATATAAATTCAACTAGGGGCCTCTCACATTGAGGTTTCAATAATACCTTCTTTCTACACTGATAACATATTAAAAAAACATCTTGTACATGCACATTGAGTGGTACATCCCTCATGAAATATACCTAGCAATTCTTCCTACCACCACATACATCACTAATAGGTCAAGAAGCTAGTTCACTCTGATTTGTATCCCAACCATCTCTTAGGTTATATTTTATTATAAGATACTAGTTTACTATAACATAAATGGTATTTATAAAAATCCATCACATAAAAATGAATAGGATTCCTAATACCATCCTCAAAACATATCACTTTCACTAGACCATTAGTGGGATAGATAGGCATACAATAATGTATCTTCATAAAATAAGCTGAGTAATAATACATAAAAGATTTAGAACCCTGATGTAGGATTATAAAATCCATAGTATAAGTATCTCTTATGTTCTCAAGAAAAAAGTAGTCATATAATCTATACTGGAAAACCCTTCAAATTAGTTCGTGTTACTCAGGTTCCTAGTTTATAACATCCCACCATAATTTCGTATATCCTCAATGCATATATGTGGAAATATTCACTCTCCTATCATGAGGAGTATCATGGTTATCAAAGATAGATAAGACAACATCAATCCATAGATCTATAGCATGGGGTCTATAATCATCTAAAAAATTAGGTGGATGCTACTATTGAAACTCCCCTATTAACTCTCCTATTAAAGGGGAAGTTTGTAGAGCTCCATGTATGGTCTATATATGATATATAAATTCCCATCAAAACTGGGCTTTATAGACCATATCATGGATCCAAAAAGGTTCCATATGTGGTACTACAGGTGGTAACTCATATGGTTCAAGGCACACCACATATAGACTATTTTCATCACCACCCTCCTAGGGAATGACTCGAGGATGTCATGGTGGAATATCTTTACAAATTACAATCACATGCCTTATATTGGACTTGATATTGTTAGTTATTACAAAGATAAAAATAGGATAGGTACAAGAATCTCAATACAAGATTCACACCCCTCTACCTACTCTTAATATCATGTTTAGATGATAGAAATGTTTATATAGAATATAATATAGATTTCCTAAAACCCACTACTACAGTGAGGTTTGGGCCAAGATATCCATTTCAATATGTGGTCCTTGTTATATGGACTATCAATTTCATTTTAAAGAAGAAAACACCATTTTTATAGAAATTAACACCTCCATTTAATTATGATCATATTAGAATTTCATATTATCTTATTATTGCATTTTGTTTGGGTCAAGATCTCAATTTCATTATAACGGCCTTCTTATATGGATTATTAATAGCATGATATTGAGGAAAACACCATATTTAATACAATTAACAACCCCATTTAATGGATATAATTTTAGAATTTAATATTTTTTGATTCTTGCATTTAAATAATAAACTAGTTATTTGAATTAACATTCCCAATTTCTAAATGTACATGCTTAATAAATATCAATTCAAAGTTCATTTAACTATATCTGAAACATTACATTTGATAGATGAATGTAACATTTAGTATAATATGATTTTACTAAATGAATCATCATTCCCAATTTATATTGGTACATGAACTCATTAATTTACAAATGAAACTCATGTATTCAAAATTAATTAACATTTCAGTCCATGTAAACTCAGTTATATAACACATTCATGTGAAAATTGGTAACTTATGTTTCCATCATCTACCTATGTAAGAATATTATATTTAAATTCATGTAGGAAATTATTAAAAAAATTAAATTCCCCTTTTCCAACATAATTTTTTTTGAAAAATCATTATATTACTCAAGGAACATACAAAACGTATCATGCAGTCAGAAATTGCAACCAAAATGGATTGTAATAATGCATGAAATATTAATCCTACAAGGTGTGTGAAATGATTCATGACCGATTATTACATTTCTTACCCATACAAGGGAAAATTTTAATTCAAAATCATTAAAATAAAAATATCACATATCATGTTCATAACCCAACATGGGATCTAAGAAAACCTCAATATGAAAAAACTAGATCAACAAATCTTGTCCAACGTTAAATAAACATTTCCCCATATGGGTTATCTTTTCCCAAGAACAGGATCATTACGGAATTTTGGAACATCATAGTCATATTTTTAACATCCCAACATATTAAGGTAATTAAATGAAACATATTATACTAATTTGTAGTGTCCTATCCCGGTTTCCACTAAAATCCTTCCCTGATTGGTAGGTAAAATGGCCTCAAAAATACCTCCATATATTCCATAGGATACCGACTAGCAGGAACGATCTATGGTGTTACACTGGGGAGACTGAATCCTCGTAATCAGGGCACTATAATAGTATAATAATTAGATAAATTAAAAATGTAATAACAATAAATGACAGCTACAACAACAGAAGTAAACTTCCAGGTGACAAACAAAAATCAATTTAATTTCTTTATCGTATAAAAATAATGTAATGAAGTGACTCTAAAAAATGAACAAGAAACACTTAATTTGGAACACATACACATAAGTATATATAAAGAACAAAGAAACCAAAAATACTATCACCATATAGCATCACGATCCCTAGATCAATCCTATGGTCCAACACTTTTATGCTAAAATCAATCAAGCATCGATAAAGAGACACTTTTCCTTATCCCTACCCACTTTCATGAAGTCTGTATTGGTACCAATAGGTGAACCAAATAGGGTGTCATATATACTTAGTAGGATACCACCAATGGTTTTTAGACAAAAAACATCATGTGCCTATAAAACATATTTTTTGGTAGGTATAATAATAAAAAATTAATGTTAATAATAGATGTCACAAGTCCATGTTCCTAATATGTAACATGAGTGTTTGTCAGAGTAGAGTACTCAAGAGGGGGGTGAATTGAGTATCTATTAGAATTTCTATTTGAAAAGTCTTCTAAAATGATTCCCTAATAAAACTAAATACATCTCAGTTAATTAAAGTAATACAGTTATGAATGTTTGTGTAGAGACCCAAAGATTGACATACATGGACCATACATTACTTTTGCGGAATACTTAATACATAACAAAAATAGACACACAAGGATCGTAATAGTTTAGTGTCTTTGGAAACTCGAAATATAAACATCTAATCATGTTGAAAGATCTTCAACATCTCCCATAAAGATATTCCCGTTTTTGTTTCCTTACTTAAAACCTTTCTTTATTTCCTGGGTAAAATAAAACATAAAAGGGTGAGATCAAATGCTCAGTAAAGAAAACATATAGAACATAAAACAATCCATAAACATTTGAAAGAAAAAACATGAACATGAAATCTAAAAATTAAAACCTTGAGAAAAGACATAAATAATGGAAGTACGTAAGGCATATATCATAATGGAACCTCAATCATGATAAAATTTAATGGGAATAAAACATTTAATTGTGGAAACCATTCAGAACATGTCATGATTTCCATAGTAGCCAAGGCATTGCTGCCAAGACCATCTTAGTGGACAAAGTCCCTTTCTGAATCAAGTTCACTCCTCATTTCAGTCCTGTAACACAGAACCGGATTAACATACCATTCCAGCCATGTATATCTCTAGAGATATAAATCTTTACCACATTAATTGGAGGTGGATATAGGTCCCACCCATCTCATTATGAAATCATTCTTACTTTTTCCACAAAATAAACATACATCATTCATAATAACCCAATAAATAAAATGGGTTTCATAAAAATCATCCCATCATCACATAATCCATATAAAAGAAATGGATATCATTTCATAATAAGAAAATTGAAACCATGTAAATCATAGAGACATTGTACTTGAAACATAAGAAATAATGTCATCTTAGATGAAAAATGGTTTTGATAAAACACATGAAATGAATTCTTGAGGAAAATATCATTTCTTCTTCAAAATCAATTTATTTTCACAAAACATCATGTAATTTTAAAAGAAGGAATTTTTTTTGAAAATAGTCATGAAATATTTTGGAGGAAGTTTCATTAAAAAAGTCTTTATAAAACCGCAAAAATCCTTTCATGCCGTATAAGTTAAAAAAAACATTTTTCTTGTACTGTTTCCAGAAAAGTAAGAAAGTGCCTCATAAAAGTAAGATTCCATAGATACCATTTAGTAAAAGAAAAAAATGGGTAAAAAGGACATTATACATGAAACCATTTTTAGGAAACATGGACATGGATGAGAACAATAACCCCAGTAAATAATTACGAATAAACAATCTCAGATAAGAACGAGATTGGAAAAGTTATCCCCTACCTTAGGTCCGATATGCTTCGTACATATCCAACCCTCCTGTATAATGATTTAAATATTTTCATTGACTTATTATAGAATCATATTAATTGTTATTATATCATATATGGTTCACTTATGACTTTATATTACCCGTTCTATTGTAAATTCTTGTTAAAGTGGCATTTTGGGTAAAATCGTTTCATTTTTCTTTCGTGTTTTAACTTGTAATTATTCATATGATTACTTAGATCATGATTAGTTAAATTCAGAATGTAAAACATGATTTATATATAATATATATTCAGAATATACATATCTATAATAGATTGATAAATGGAAAGAAATACACCGTTTGTGGAGACAGTAGGCCGTACGTACGCATCATCACTGTTTTTGTTTCCTTATTGAATTGAATGGAATTAAGTATATGAAATACGTATATATGTACATAAATCCAGTAGCATTATTCTGTCATATATTTCATTATTAATTATTATATAAACTTTATAATCATTCTGGAATTTTTAACATGGAAAATGAATATCATCGCGTCGTGGAGACGGTAATCCGTACGTACGCACGAGCGATGATATCGTTCCTATAGAATTGTATTGGAGTGTATGTATACTATATGAGAATCAATATCACTTTACAATAATAATATATAGTCATTATTTACATCATTATACCCATTCAAGTAAGGTGGTGGTAGAAAATAGATTACACCACGGCGTGGAGACGATATTCCGTACGTACGCATGCGCGATGAATTTGTTTTCCGTGGGATGGAATGATGGTGAAATAGGTTTGTTTAATACTTATAATAATATATAATTATATGAGTGATACTTATTTTATTACTTAATAATGAAACAACTAAAGAAAAATAAGTAGAAGAAGAAATAAAGTTGAAAGAATCGGTAATGGACATTACCTCTTCTTTGTAGCGCCTCTTTGGGACCTCCTCTTAGGGCACTAAATTTGGTCCTTGAAGAATACCAGGACCTCTAGGATGTTTCTATTGAAGTGGGGGAGTGCAATGGGTAGGGGTTTTCCGAGATGGAAGGCTCAAATTGGTGTTAGGAGGAGAAGGATTAGGTTCCCTTTTATAAGAGAGGAGAGGGGCACCTTTGGAAGGTGTGGAAATATTATTTTATTATAAACTTATCTTCGGTTTCAAAAGGTCCAAAAGTCATTACGGATGATGATAAGATGACTCATGGTCAAGATAAAATCATCCAATCATAATTTGACATGTTTTGTAAAATAGTTTAATCATTATAATCTTATTTATTTAAATTATTTATTAATGAGGTAAATACTTCATCATTATTATGTCATAAATAATATAATTTATTTGGTGTCTAAAAATTATAAAACAAATATCATTATGTAGGAAATCTTTTTATCTTTCCAATTAATATTTATAGTCTAAAATATAATTTATATAACCTCCTTATGAAAATTAATTACTAAAAGATTTTTGTTAATGTCAACTTCTTCTTTAGATTAAATTAATTAATTCAAATTATCATTGTCACTACCAAGTGGCTCAATGGGGTCCCAAAATCGACCCAAGGATTCCCATGGTCGGAAACTACTCATCAAATAAGGTTAAGACAAGTTTCAATGTAATTTGTAATTATTATAGTATTATTTTAACCTTGAATTACCCTATTTACCTTTAACCGTATTAAAAAAAAATTACCGTAGTTACTATTCATAATATCAAAAAAATAAAATTAACCTATTAACATAATTTGGACCCACTGATTAAAAATATGGAATCCATTTTTCAAAATTCAAAACACAGAAGTTGATGTAATTAATTTAAAATTAATCCCATTGTTAAGCAAACAGGTTTTAAAAGTTAAAACTTTGCCAAAGATTGAATTTATTTAACCTACGAATTCAATTTTAAATCAAGGCTAATGACATAAATTATATTAAATGGTAGAAATATATTCTATTTATCCTTTAAAACCATTCAATATTATAATTTAACCACATTAGTTATTATGATGAAAAAAGTCATTTTTAATTAAAATATAGCATGTTTTTACTATTCATTAAAATATGAAATTTACCAAAATAATAAGAAAAAATTATCCCAGGTAAAATTTAATATCCTGATTCCAAATAATTATTTTCTTTTGTAAAATTTAACTTATAAATATGTCATAAACTATATTTAAAGTTTGTACGCCATCAAAAGGCGGCAAAACTGCATTTTTTTAAAATACTTATTTTACCCGAAAATTTTATTTTGATCTTATACCATGTTCTAGAAAATGTGTAAGATGAATAATAATGTTCTAAAATTCAAAATTTAGTTAATAAAATTCATAACGTCTAGTTCATAATAATATTATAATAATATATCGTTGTTTAGTAATACCCGGTATTGCGTACAACACACGCTATCGAGGAAGGTCGTGATTGCGTGTAATGCAATCCAAGTCAGGGTGAGTGTTGTGAAAGAATCCTTAATTATTGTGTATAACATAATCCAACCATATTTCATTTATACATTGAATATATGTATATATATACACTCAGTGTTGCGTAGAATGACTATTATAAAACGAACATGAAATTGTGTGTAACACAATCTAAGAATAGTGTTGCTTATACTTCAAGCTAATACAGTGTGGAATATTGCACAAGATAATCTTATTGTAGAACAAAACACATGACCTCAAATTAATAAAAAAAATACTTATTATAAAATATCGGGTTATCACATTCTACCCCCCTTAAAATGAATTTTGCCCTCGAAATTTGTCGAGGTTATACATGGTTTTCTACATGAAAGTTTCTTTAATTGCAACACACATCGTAAAATGAAATACCAAAACATAACTTTAAAAACTAAATTATGAAACATAACTGTTACCCAAATTAACTTATCGATGGGTTTCTACATAGGAGAACATAGGTGAAAATATGGATATGGACAAAAAATCTTACCATCATGTTCTGATGGAGAGTGGTAGAGGACATGGCTATGAAAAAACCAAAAATCACAAAGCCATAAACTTGTGATGATCTATGGAATCATCTGATTCATTTGATATAAGGGCGCTAGGACAACATTTTTTCTTTTCAAGGTCATTTCCCTAAAGTGGATGAAATTGGAATTAGAAGAAATACTTTCGTTATTTTGGTACAATCTCACCATTGGTCGTTCATTGGACAATTTCCACTTTATCTCTTAAATAAATAAAGATGAATTTGTCATTCGTGAGGTGTTAGCAGATCATGTGATAGAATGATGGGTCATTCCATCTGTCTCAAACAAAAGGTTAGAAAAGTTATCAAAAAATACATAAGTCCATCTATAGTAATATTAATCATATATGGTTCCTAAAATGGACTTATACTTCATATATCATACTTAAAACTAGTTTCTACTAAACAGGGACATCCTGTAGGCCAGTGGTATGCGATAAAGGACAATCGCACTTCAGTTGTGGGTTCGATTCCCACTACCTTGTTCGACGCGATGGGATGTCGCCCATCCTGTAAGTTTTCCTTTTTCTAAAACTACATTAATATAAAACCCCTTCAATAATATCGAAAAAACATCTATCCTTAAACAATACTAACTTATGTCCAACATACTCCATTCCAATCTTTAGGAATAACCATAATACTGTAGTGCACTCTCATATTATAGTGAAAATGATTACTAGAGATTTCATATAACAAGAATTTTAATACCATCGTTGATCCCCATATATCATAAGATATGTCTTGTTGGTCACATTCCAAACATTCGAAGGCCTTAATCATGTATTCTCTTGAAAAATGAATACCCATTGAATCTTAATGAAAACATGAGTGTTGTCAAAAGTTAACTCTTTCCACATACCAAAACCCCAAAGTTCTATATACTCAAACCATAATATAACTATTTCTTTATATCAGTCATGAGCTCATGATTACTGTCAGACATTTCATTTTCTCTTTATCTCATCTTTATCCGCATATCTTCTTCTTTTAAAAAATATCTCAATCACTTTCCATGGATACCAGTACCATAAAATTATTTAAATCCACAATAGACCAATACATAAATATTCCAATATTCCACGATACTATATACAACATTATTTTGGAATCCCATTACATAAAAACATAATCATTCCACAACATCATTTTCATATTCAACATCGCCAATACTAATCGCATGTAACTTCCCTTTGTCTTTTTCCTTAAGTGGTTTCTCATGTCGATCATCACTAACCAATGGATTAGGGAATTTTTTAGCATAATGCCCCTTTCCTTACACTTGAAGCATTGAAGTGTTGGTGGAGATTTCTCTGTAGTCTTTTATCTATTCACATCATTAGCAACCTTTTTCCCATTACTACAACAATCAACTGCTCGATGACCTTCTTTTCCACACTTAAAACATTTTCTAGTCCCTTTAATTCAATCTCCACTGTGATTCTTTCCACACTTTGAGAATAAGGAAACATTCATCTTCTTTTCACCATTATTCTGATATTTCTCCTTGAACTCCATCTTTCATTTCATGTCAAAACCAAGAGATGGAATGTAACACCAACTTCCATTTCTACCTTGATAGAACAACGCACAATTTCTTCATAGCTACTGAAGTCTCTTATATCTAATTCCCTTCGAAGACATGGTTTTAAGACACTGAAAAATCGATCAACTTTACTTTCAGGTTGGATGATAATGACAGATTCATACCTTGAAAGTCTTAAAAAATTCACTGCGTATATACCAATAGATTCATCATCCTTCTGGTTAAGCTCTAGAAACTCATTTTCCTCTTTGTTTGAATAATATGAGGGAAGTACTTACTGAAAAACAAGTTCATCAACTCGTCCCATTCCATGGACTCAATTTCATCTCTTTTCCTCGCATTCTTGATAAGATTCCACCATTGATCAGCATCACCTTCCAAACGATATACTGCTAAGATAAATTTATCATGCTCAGAACATTGTAGAACTGAAAATTTATTTTCATTAGTACTAATCCATTGTTCAGCCACTAAGGGATCAGAATACCCGCTGAATGAAGCTGGACGCTGCCTCATGAAGGATTCAACAGAATGTTGCTCCTTTCTCTTCTCATTTTGAAGTCCGGAATGATTCATAGCTTGTCTAAGTATAGAAATATGATTGTGCACTCCATCTCCCATGACATTGTTTTGGTCAGGAGGACAATTATTGCATTGTCCATTACATTGATCAACATGGTTCTTCCGGGTTCCAACCATCTTCTAAAACCAAAAAATAATAGTGTGAGAGGAAAATACCATGCTAGGGAAAACAATATAATAAAGGGGGAGTACCTTCAATATCTAACATCTTATGTTTAATTCTAATATTGTTAGCACAATTCTAGGAATATAACCTACACACATACTTAACCTTAGGGACATCCCTAGACATACCTTAGAAATATCTCTATGGATCTCACTAAAGTTTTCGAATCCAAGTTTCTAAAGATTAACTAAACCATTCCTCTGATACCAACTGTAGAGACCCAAATCTTGACGTACATGGAAAATACATTACTTTTGTGGAATACTTAATACATAACAAAAAACAGACACACAAGGATCATAATAGTTTAGTGTATTTGGAAACTCATAATATAAACATCTAATCATGTTGAAATATCTTCAACATCTCCCATAACGATCTTCCCCTTTTTGTTTCCTTACCTAAAAACTTTCTTTATTTCCTGGGGAAAATAAAACATAAAAAGGTGATCTCACATGCTCAGTAAGGGAAAACATAGAGAACATAAAACAATCCATAAACATTTGAAATCAAAACCTTGAACATGAAATCTAAACATTAAAACCTTGAGCAAGGACATAAATCGTGGAAGTACGTAAGGCATATATCATAATGGAACATCAATCATGATAAAATATAATTGGAATAAAACATGTAATTGTGGAAACTATTCAGCTCATGTCATGATTTCCATAGTAGCCAAGGCATTGCTGCCAAGACCATCTTAGTGGACAAAGTCCCTTTCTGAATCAAGTTCACTCCACGTTTCAGTCCTGTAACACTGAACCGGATTAACTTAACATTCAAGCCATGTCTATCTCATGAGATATAAATCGTTACCCAATGCATTGGAGGGAGATATAGGTCCCACCCATCTTATAATGAAATCATTTTTACTTGTACAACAAAATAAACATACATCATTCATAATAACCCAATAAATAAAATGGGTTTCATAAACATCGTCCCATAATCACATAATCCATATAAAATAAATGGAAATCATTTCATAATAATAAAAGTGAAACCATGTAAATCATAGAGACATTATACTTGAAACATATGAAATAATGTCATCTTAGATGAAAAATGGTTTTGATATAACACTTGAATTGAATTCTTGAGAAAAATATCATTTCTTCTTCAAAATAAATTTCTTTTCACAAAACATCATGAAATTTTAAAAGAAGGATATTTTTTGAAAATATTCATGATATATTTTGGAGTATGCTTCATGAAAATAAAGCTTTATAAAACCGTAAAAATCCTTTCATGCCGTATAAGTTAAAAAAACATTTTTCTCATACTTTTTTCGGAAAAGTAAAAAAGTACATCGTAAAAGAATGATTCCATACATACCATGTAGAAAAAGTGAAAAATTGGTAAAAAGGACATTATACATGAAACCATTTTTAGGAAACATGGAAACGGGTGAGAACAATAACCCTAGTAAATACTTACAAATAAACAATCTTGGATAAGAACGATATTGGAAAAGTTATCCCTTACCTTAGGTCTGATATGCTTCGTACGTATCCAAAACACATGTATAATGATTTAAATAATTTCATTTACTTATTATAGAATCATAATAATTGTTATTATATCATATATGGTTCACTTATTACTTTATATTACCCGTTCTTTTGTAAATTCATGTTAAAGTAGCATTTTTTGTAAAATCATTTCATTTGTTATTCGTGTATTAACTTGTAATTATTCATATGATTACTTAGATCATGATTACTTACATTAATAATTTAAAACATGATTTATATATAATGTATATTCATAATATACATATATATAATAGATCGATAAATGGAATGAAATACACCGTTCATGGAGAGGGTAGGTCGTACGTACGAATGAATGCTGTTTTCGTTTCCTTATTGAATTGAATGGAATTAAGTATATGACATAAATATATATGTACATAAATCCAGTAGCATTTTTATTTCATATATTTCATTATTACTTATTATATATACTTTATAATCATTCTTGAATTTTTAACATGGAAAATGAATCTCATCGCGTCGTGGAGACGGTAATCCGTACGTACGAACGAGTGATGATATCGTTCCTATGGAATTGTATTGGAGTGCATGTACACTATTTCAGAATCAATATCACTTTACAATAATCATATATAGTCATTATTTACACCATTATACCCATCCAAGTAAGGTGGTGGTAGAAAATAGATTATACCACGGCGTTGACACGGTATTCCGTACGTACGTACCCGCAGTGATTTCGTTTTCCGTAGGATGGATAGATGGTGAAATAGGGTTGTTTCATACTTAAAATAACATATCAGTATATGGGTGATACTGATGTTATTACTTCATAATGAAACAACTAAATAAGATGAAGTAGAAGAATAAATAAAGTTGAAAGAATCGGTAACAGACATTACCTCTTCTTTGAAGCGCCTCATTGAGACCACCAATTAGGACACTAAAATTGGTATTTAAAGAAGGCCTGGACCTCTAGGATGTTTCTAGGGAAGTGGGGAAGTGAAATGGACTGGGGTTGGCTGAGCTGGAAGGCTTAAAGTGGTGTGAGGAGGAGAGGGAGGAGGTGCCCTTTTATAAGGGAGGAGAGGGGCACCTTTGGAAATTGTGGAAATATTATTTGATTATAAACTTATCTTCGGTTTAAAAAGGTCCACAAATAATTAAAGCTGAAGATAAGATGACTCATGGTCGAAATAAAATCATCCAATCAGAATCGTACATGTTATGGAAAATATTTGAATCATTGTAATATTATTTATATAAATCATTTATTAATGAGGTAAATACTTCATCATTATTATGTCATGAATAATTTAATTTATTTGGTGTCTAAAAATTAAAGAAAAAATTATTTATGTAGAAAATCCTTTTATATTTCCAATGATTATTTATAATATAAAATATAATTTATATATCTCCTTATATAAATTAATTACTAAAATATATTTGTTAATGTCAATTTTGTCTTTACATTAAATTAATTAATCCAAATTGTCATTGTTACTACCACGTGGCTCAATGGGGTCCCAAAATCAACCCAATGATGCCAATGGTCGGCCACTACTCATCCAATAAGTTTAGAAGAAGTTTCAATGTAATTTTGAATTATTATAATATTCTTTTAACCGTGAATTACCCTATTTACCTTTGACCGTAGTAAATAAAAAGAATTATCGTTGTTACTGTTCATAATATCAAAAAAAAAGTAACCTATTAACATAGTTTGGACCCACTGATTCCAAATATGGAATCAATTTTTCAAAATTCAAAGCCCAGAAGTTGCAGTAATTAATTTAAAATTAATCCCATTGTTAAGCAAACGTGTTTTAAAAGTTAAAACATTACCAAAGATTGAATTTATTTAACCTACGAATGCAATGTAAAATAAAGTCTAATGACATACATTATATTAAATGGTAAAAATGTATTATATTTATACTTTACAACCATTCAATATTATAATTTAACCACATAAGTTATTACGATGAAAAAAGTTGTTTTTAATTAAAATAGAGCATGTTTTTACAATTCATTAAAATATGAAAGTTATCATAATAATATGAAAAAATTATACAAGGTAAAATTTTATATCCTGATTCCAAATAATAATTTTATTTTGTAAAATTGATCTTATAAACATGTGAAAAACTAGATTTAAAGTGGGTGTGCTATCAAAAGGTGGAAAAACTGCATTTTTTTAAAAATACTTATTTTACCCGAAAAATTTATTTTGTTCTTATACCATGTTCTAGAAAATGTGTAAGATGAATAATAATGTTATAAAATTCAAAATTTAGTGATTACTATTCATAACAGCTAGTTCATAATAATATTATAATAATATATCATTGTTTAGTAAAACACAGTATTGCGTACAACACACGCTATCGAGGAAGGTCGCGATTGCGTGTAATGTAAGACAAGTCAGGGTTGCGTGTTGTGCAAGAATACTTTATTATGTCATATAACAGAATCCAACTATATTTCAGTTATACATTGAATATATATATATATATACACACTCAATGTTTCGTAGAATGACTATTATAAAACGAACATGAAATTGTGTGTAACACAATCTAAGAATAGTGTTACGTATATTTCAAGCTAATACAATGTGGCGTATAGCACAAGAGAATCTTGTTGTAGCATAGAACGTATGACATCAAATAAATTAAAAAGAATACTTATCATAAAATATCGGGTTGTTATAGTTTGGCTGTTTAAATAACTTTTTAGAAGACTGATTAATTCTTAGTAATCTCAATATTAGTTATTAATATTACTTTTGAAGCTATTCTAATAAGGATAAACATATATTACATATATCCAAGATTAACTATCAATGTGAATCTTGTGAATTCTGAATTATACTAATAACAGAGAAAACTAAATTAATCAACATAGAAGATATAAAAAACGTGGTTTAGTCTCAAGATGAGACCTAATACTCTCCACCTGGTGATCACCTTCCAACAAGAAGTTTATATTAATAAACTTGATTGACTCCGTAGATCGAGGTAAACAACAGTACACTAGACTGCCCTGGTCACACAACCACTTCCACAGTTTTATGTGTGTATAATCTACTAAGTCACACATGGACCTCTTCCACACTTATCCATGGGAGTAAACATGTGTAAAACGATGTGACATGAAGGTTATCTTGTATCCCCCAGTTTAATGTACGATACATTGTGTGTTTTTATACAGACACACACACACACACTTCTCAAAAGCTAAAAACAATACACAGTAGATTAAAAATGATGAGATAAAGTTAGAAGTGCTCTGATTGTAGGTCTATGATGCTATGGACTTCTTGTTTGTAGCAGATGCAGGAATAATGTCCGTTTTTAAAAAATAAAGTATCACAAGTTTGGCACTTCTGGTTTCAAGTTAGATCTGGCTTGTGTTCTTCATGGAGTTTGTATTGTGAATATGTTATTGAAATAGATATGGTAGCCTATATTTTGGATTTGTGAATTATTAGTGTGTTCTTCATATGTATCTTGTTGTATGTGTTGGTTCTTTTTTCTCATGAATTCTCATGCGTGTTTTTCTCTATTTCTTCGCCATTTCGTCACGGGCCACACTTTTATTTTTATTATTGGAGTGCATGTGTTGTATCTAACATGATGCATGTATTCTGCACCTCGTACCTCATACATTCAAGTGACATGTCTAAAAATAAATATTAATCATGGAAATGCATTTAAAAGAATCAAATATGACCATTAGAAATAAAATTTAAAACGAAAGAAAAGATTAAAGCAATGTGTCATAGTTTGTCTCGAAATAGTGTCACTTGGAATCAGTGTATCCATTAAACAATGTATTCTTCTTTGCCTTTGAGCGGTGAGAAAATCATGATGGAATAGTTATATAGAGACCAGGAACCTATAGCATCGATGTAGTGTTAGGATCATGGTGTCTGATCTTTTACCAAACTTCAAATAGGGTCTCAGTAAGGAACTGGTGTCACAGACTTCAACAGATCTGAAGCTGGTTTTGGTGTCTGGTCACGGTGTCTAGTTCATAGTGTCTGGGTCATGGTGTCAGGTTCATGGTGGCTGGGTCATGGTGTCTGGGTCACGGTGTCTGGGTCACAATGTCAGGGTCACGGTGTCTATGTCACAATGATTGGTTATTTTCCAGAAAAACATAACTGATAGCAAACTCACAGTTTCTCATACTTAGCCAAATATCTGTATACAGACATATGTTTTGATATTACAAGGATGGATTAGACTTAATCTGTAAAGACCCGTAAAATTCAAGGGAAATTTTTTCTTAATTTTCTTTAGAATTTTACAAGAGCGCGGTTTCAGACGGCACCTGATTCCGAGGCCCGGAGTGCCCGGAATTAATTTCCGAAGTTTGGCTCGGGTACGTTCAGTGAACGAACGAGCGGGTATTCCTAACATTTGATCCGGTGCTCGGAATTGAAATCCGAGGGCACCGATGAACTCGCACCGCCGATATTCGCTTAAAGAGACCTTTTCGGGAGTTGCGTTTGTTGCGGGTTGAAAGTTTATTTTAGGGGTTTTTAGTTTGAGTTAAATAAAATTTGTATAGAACAAATTTTTTTATAACTTGTTAAAAACCTACCAAAGGAGGTTGGAAGTGGGACCCACACCCACTTAACCTCCCTTTGGAGGATTAAGTGTGGTGGGGCCCACACGAACCCCTAAACCTTTCAAATTCTCCCAACTCCCTTAACGCCTCATTTATTGGCTTGAGTTACCTTTTTAATTATGGGAGTTAAACCTTTTGAAATTCTAATGTGTTATGTGAAAATAAAATAAGATGTTGTCTTATTTTATTTTGGGGGTTATTTGTTTGTCTTCTTGAGAGGTGGAGAGCTCTTCTTCTTCTTCAAACTCAACGAAGAACGCGAAGAACGTCGTTCTTCAATGAAGAACTTCTCCGCCGAAGAACACGGTCCATCCGCGACGCCATATTCGCGACGCGACGTACTTCTTCCGCGTCATCTCTTCCGCGACGGTTTTCCGCGACGAACGCCATCGACAACGACTCTTCCTCCGACGTCAAAGGAATCGACACCGATATTCCACGACTACGTCAACGTGCGACTATCGAGGTAGGGGTTCTTGAGTTCGTTTTTTTCTTTATTATTTGACTTTCCTCAAGACTTGACGAAGAACGCTCAATTTCCGACGAAGAACGCCGCTCCGCTCTTCTTCGTCTCCCGTGTCAACGAAAGAGAACACCGCTTCCTCCTCGGACCTTCTTCGTCGGCATACGAAGATTCGCCAACGACGTAACTCTTCGGGCATATCTCTTCGTCAACGGATTGACGAACGACGACCGCGACGCCCGACCACCGCGACGTTGTCTTCCGCGGGACGTTGTCAAATCTTCGATCTTATACCTGAGGTAGGGGTTGTTGATTCAATATTTATTTATTCCATTTCTTGAATGTGGATCTCGCATGTCTAACATGAGGCTTGAATGTTTAAGTTGAGTTATTTATTTAACGTGAGTGGGGGCCGGACCGCATGAACATGGCCGAACCCCCCTCCATCGTTTATGTTGATTTATCTTGCGGGTAGAAGCAAAGTGGCGTGGTGCCATCACACCACGCGGACATTCGTGCAATTATTTTACGCGGCGCCGTCGCGCTACGCCGAGGAGAATCTTCAAGAACGCGACGCCGTCGCGCCGCGTTGAATGGAATCAAGACACGGCGAAGGGGCGCGGTGTCGTCGCACCGCGCCGGATGACGAACGCCGCGGCCGGTTCCGGGCCGCGGTGGGACGAGGAGACCGCGGCCGGTTCCGGGCCGCGGCGGGAAGAGAAGACCGGCGGCCGGGCCGCCGGCGTCGGAAGCCGAAGGGGGGACCGGAATTTCCGGTCCCGTTAGAGAAAACCGGCCGGCCAACTGGCCGGCCGGATACCATTAAAACCGGGGGAATTAATCCCCTGGCCACCTCATAAAAACCCCCCTCTTTATGAGGGGGGCGGTTCTTTGAAGGAGGGGGGCAGGCGGCCCCCTCGGTTCCGCACCAGCAGGCCCCC
This sequence comes from Viscum album, assembly GCA_963277665.1. Lineage (NCBI taxonomy): Eukaryota > Viridiplantae > Streptophyta > Magnoliopsida > Santalales > Viscaceae > Viscum > Viscum album. Next base: position 2,186,636 of record CAUJRU010000072.1, read on the forward strand.
CACGTGGGGGGGGGGGGGCGGTTTTAAAAGAAACGGGTGCGGAACAAAGGCCGCGCCGCCCCTCAAAACGCGGGGGTTTGTCACCCCGCGTGCAGCCACCTCGCGGCGCCAGGCCACCGCGGCCCGCCGCGCCGCCGCCGCCCCAGGGGGGGGGGGGGTCGGGCCGGGTCGGCCCGGACCCGGACCCCCCCGTTTCGAACCAGAATTGGTTTTTGGCCCATAACTTGAGCCTCGGACCTCCGAATGACGAACCGTCTGCAGTAACGCGATCCTTGGATCGAGACGCTCGTTTCGGTATATCGCACTCAAGGTTTCGGTTTACTTTGAGTTCGGCCGGGTTGGTTCGTTCACGAAACCAACCGGGCCTTCGGAGCGGAAACGCTCATATCTTGAGCTACGAACGTCCGATTGACGCGCCGTCAGTCGCGTTGTGTTCCTCTTAGTGAGACGGATCTTTTGGCATACTCCGCCCGAGGTTTGGACGCAGGTGGAGTACGGTCGGGTTGGTTTAGCCTTAAAAACCAACCGGGCCCCGGAGACGAAAATGCCAATAACTCTCAGACCGGGCGTCCGATCGACGCGCCGTCTGTTGCGTTGAGTTCCTGTTGACGATACGGAACTTTTGGATACATCAACTCTGGTCTTCGTGACAGTTGATGTATCAGCCTCTCGGCTCGTGGAGCGGACCCTCCGAATGAGCTTGCTATGTGCGGGAACCCTAGTGCTGGCTGCGACTGGTACGACTACTACTGCTACTGTGACTGCGACGACGACAGTACAGAGATCCTGTGTGGATTCGACGACGACGACTTCAGCACTCAGCGATCCTACGTGGATCAGTGCTACAGGTCCTGTGTGGGCCCGATCCTGTGTGGGTCCTTGCGCTCAGCGGTTCTGTGTGAGCCAGTGCCTAGAGGTCCTGTGTGGGCCCGATCCTGTGTGGGTCATTGCGGGGGTTAGTTACCTATCGATCCTTCGTGGGTCCGACGACTTAGATGGATCAGTGATCATCTTTATCGTCCTTGAAAAGTATACCTGTGTGAGCTGAATCCTGTTGCTTTCCTGTGTGGATTGTGTTGTGCAATCCTGTTTGGATTATGTTTTGCTTTCCAATGTGGAATACGTATACTTTCCTGCGTGGACTGAGTTGTACTTGGGCTCGGAGGTTGGAGCGTATTTTAATTGATGACTTAGGTATATGTATGGGCATATACCTAAGCAGTGTCGGTTGTTACTTCTTGATTGTACTTTTCTTCGTGGTTTATCCTTTGTGGATTTGAGAGACCTTCAGGGGTCTCGGGGTCCCTACTGAGTAGCTTATACTCACCCCTGCACGGGCTTCGCCCGCACTACGTTGTGTTGGTTGCAGACAACGGACAGCGTTGACCTTAGCTGAGGCCTACAGAGCGGGACGGTACCCGGAGGAGGACCACTGGGCGGGACGTGCACGGAGCGGACGGCGGGACCCGTGGAGCAGAGGAGCTATCTGTACCCACCCTTCATGTGGGATTTCCAGTGGACAGCTCGGTGTAGCGGCTTTTACTTTTCAGTTGCTGTTTTCCCTTTCGAGTTGTACTTTACTTTCAGTTTGGGTTTGTATTCTGGCCTATTTACTTTCCGCTTGTTTACTCTGTGGTGTGTGTTTACTTTTCAAAGGCAATGCCTTCCCTTTTTACCGGGATTTACGCCTTGGTGCTAGTCGCCAGCCCCAGGCCTATGGAAGGCGGGCTTGGGGTAGTCACGGCACAGACCCCGAGGGCGGGTCGTGACAAATTGGTATCAGAGGAGTTCGGTTCTACCGTGAACTCTGATCTTTTATATGTGAAGCAATAATGTTTAGCATATTGAGTGTGGATATCAGTCCAGGGAGTCCAGTGTTGGTGCGGCGGCCGACGTATCCGTACACCAGGACCCTGACTTCTGATTTCCGACTTAATGCACGAAAACATTGATTGCGTGTGTGTTTCAAATTTTTCTTTTTGATTACTTATATCAGCTCACCAGGTATACTGTTCTAACCGTGGCGCACCTGTTTCCTTTTCAGGATGGCCCCACGACGGCAGCCAGCTAGGGTTCCGAGAGTCAAGCGAGACGACAGCCCACCGAGCGACGAGGCCTCGGTGCAGGGCCCTTTTCCAGTAGTGGCACCGGCGGTAGCTTTACCCGCCGATCCCCCGATGCTTCCAGCAGCAGCCGCTGACGATGCACGTCGCCTCAGCGCACTGCATGAGTTTCAGCGCCAGCGACCGCCCAGGTTTCGCGGGGAGACGGATCCCTAGGCAGCATAGGACTGGCTGGAGGCAGTAGTTCGAGTGTTTAGGCTAGTGAGGACACCAGCAGACCTCATGGTGATCCTCGCTGCGAGCCTACTACACGCAACAGCAGGACAATGGTGGAGCTTGATGCTCCAGGTGCACGATGAGGCATCTCTACTTTGGACGGACTTTGAGAGCCTCTTCCGCTCGGAGTTCGTCCCAGCCACCCTTCGTGCGGTGCGTATCCAGGAGCTTCTACAGCTGCGGCAGGGCAGCATGACGGTCGCTCAGTACTCGGCGAGATTTACCGATCTCTCGCGCTACTCGACCGACATGGTACGGGACCCATTCTTCCGGGCCCGGACCTTCGAGCAGGGTTTGAGACACGAGATCAGGGCATCGCTGATCTCCCTCAGCATACCGACTCAGACAGGAGTACTGGAGCGGGCCCTTCTGATCGAGAGCTTCCTTGCTGAGTCTACACCAGCACAGCGACCCACCGCAGGGCGGCACGTGGCAGAGTCATCCGCAGCAGGCAGTCGACGGATGACTCAGGGGTCCAGACAGACCAGACCTCCGGGCAGACGATCTCAGGGCACTGGCTCAGCAGTGCGGGGCACACAGCGCGGAGCCAGTCTTCCAAGAGGCAGACAGTGCTACTCGTGCGGTGGGCAGGGCCACATGGCTCGTGACTGCCCGACCCGTCGTGCCGAGGAGCAGCAGACAGTTGATGGACCACCGAGGCAGAGGCAGAGGATCGACCGTGGTGGTCCGCAGGGAGGAGGCGGACGAGGCAGAGGAGCTGGACGAGCAGCTGGTGGTGGCCGACGCTTTGAGGCTCTACCACCACCACCACCAGGAGGTCCACCCCGACCACAGGGAGCTGGCGGGCAGCGACAGGCACAGCTCCAGGCAGCAGAGGCCTACGACCACGGCGCACCCGAGATGATTCGAGGTACTATCTGTGTCTATTCCACCCTTTCTGCAGTTCTTATAGACACAGGAGCGAGTCATTCTTTCATAGCCGTTGCCCTTGTTCGGAGCTCGGAGATTCCGACAGAGCCGTTGGCTCGATCCTTACGGCTAGAGACTCCTACGGGAGCGGACTCGACGATTACGCACTGGTGCCGGCAGTGTGAGCTTACTCTAGGAGGCGAGAGCTTCGGCTGGGATCTTCTTGTAGCAGCGTCGAGGCCTTACGACGTCATCTTAGGCATGGATTGGCTATCTACGGTCCATGCACAGATTGACTGTTTTAGGCGCAAGGTGCAATGTGTACGCACCGACGGGAGCAGGTTCACCTTCACCGGCAAGAAGGGAGCCTTAGCAGCACAGGATGGACTTCCGCGGAGGAGAGGACAGCCCATCACTCATCAGTTGGCTAGCCTTATCCTTGGAGCAGTTGACGTGCGGAGTCCTGGTTTTCCTACAGTGGTGGATCAGTTTGCGGACGTTTTTCCCGACGACGTTCCAGGGCTACCTCCTCGCAGAGAGGTAGACTTTTATGTTGACTTGTACCCCGGGACAGCCCCGATATCCACTCCAGCATATCGGATGGCCCCCGCCGAGCTTCGAGAGCTACGGGAACAGTTGGAGGACTTGCAGGGCAAAGGGTTCATCCGACCCAGTGTTTCACCCTGGGCTTCACCGATATTGTTCTCCAAGAAGGCGGACGGGAGCTTGCGACTTTGTGTTGACTATCGTCGCCTGAACCAGGTGACAGTGAGGAACAAGTATCCGCTACCGAGGATTGATGACCTCTTTGATCAGCTCAAGGGAGCACGGTGGTTCTCGAAGATAGACCTCAGGTCAGGCTATCATCAGCTCAGAGTCAGAGACAAGGATGTGCAGAAGACGGCCTTCAGATGTCGGTATGGCCACTACGAGTTCATGGTTATGCATTTTGGTGTAACCAATGCTCCAGCAGTGTTCATGGCTCTCATGAACAGGATCTTTCAGCCATACCTCGATCGGTTTGTCGTGGTCTTCATCGACGACATTCTGATTTACTCTACGACTTAGGAGGAGCACGCCTATCCCTTGTGAGTTGTCATTGACACACTCCGAGAGCACCATCTTTATGGTAAGCTCTCGAAGTGCCAGTTCTGGATACGTGAGGTCCACTTTTTGGGACACGTTATCTCTGAGGCGGGAGTTGCAGTGGATCCCGCGAAGATTGAGGCTGTGTTAGCATGGGAGCCACCCAGGAGCGTGACTGAGGTTCGGAGTTTCTTGGGACTAGCTGGATACTATCGGAGATTCGTACCAGACTTCTCTAGAGTTGCAGCATCACTCACATCTTTGACGAAGAAGGGGAAACCCTTCGTGTGGTCAGACAGATGTCAGCAGAGCTTCCAGGAGCTGAGACAGAGATTGACTAGCGCACCTATCTTGAGGTTGCCTGAGGAGGGAGTAGGGTACGTAGTCTACTGCGATGCATCAGGGACCGGACTCGGATGTGTTCTGATGCAGGAGCGGGCAGTGATCGCCTATGGATCACGTCAGTTGAGGCTGCATGAGCAGAACTACGCTACCCATGACCTGGAGTTAGCAACAGTGGTCTTCGCTCTGAAGACATGGCGACACTATCTGATGGGCGAGCGCTTTACAGTCTTTTCCGATCATCAGAGTCTCAGGTATATCTTCTCGTAGAAGGACCTGAACCTGAGACAGCGGCGATGGCTTGAGTTCCTCCAGGAATATGACTTTTAGATAGTCTATACTCCTGGTAAGGGGAACGTAGTAGCCGATGCCCTCAGCAGGAGGACGGGCATTCAGCTACTCGAGGAGGTGACGGAGCAGCTAGCCTCTTTGCAGATATCCTTCGTGGAGAGAGATGGAACAGCCTTTCTTCAGTCTCTCACAGTCACTCCTCCACTACTGCAGCGAGTCAGGGAGGCACAGCACGGGGACGTTGACTGTGAGACACGGCGTGCACAGATATCCTCGGGACAGGCACCTGATGGTTTCTCCCTTGGAGTAGAGCACGACATCCTTTTCAGAGGACGTACCATGGTACCAGTCGCATTGCGAGAGGAAGTGCTGAGGGAGTTTCACACTTCTCCTTTAGCGGTATATCCTGGAGTGGCAAAGATGTACCAGGACCTCAGACGACAGCATTGGTGGCCAGGTATGAAGAAGGCTGTAGCAGAGTTCGTTTCTCGATGCCTCACCTGTCAGCAGGTGAAGGCAGAGCATCAGGTACCAGCAGGCTTGGTACAGCCCTTTGAGGTTCCGGAGTGGAAGTGGGACGACATATCTATGGACTTCGTGACTGGACTTCCACGCACTTCCAGAGGTCACGACTCCATCTGGGTGATTGTTGACTGACTCACCAAGTCGGCACACTTCTTACCCATCAGAGAGCAGGGCTCAGTGGAGAGCTTGGGACGTCTCTACGTTCAGGAGATTGTGCGGCTCCATGGCGTGCCATCATCTATCGTTTCCGATCGAGATTCCCGCTTTGCTTCCCGGCTTTGGAAGGGGTTACAGGAGGCGTTCGGGACGCAGCTACGTCTTAGCACAACTTTTCACCCTCAGACGGATGGTCAGACGGAGAGGACCATTCAGACTCTCGAGGACATGCTCCACGCATGTGTCCTCGACTTTGGTCGTAGCTGGGAGGACCACCTACCCTTGGTGGAGTTCGCGTACAACAACAGCTACCACTCCACCATCGGGATGGCACCGTACGAGGTGTTGTACGGCCGACCATGTAGATCTCCTTTGTGCTGGACAGACCCTGGGGAGTCAGCACTGGTGGGACCGGAGATGGTCCAGGCCACGACAGAGAAGGTCCAGGTCATCTAGGAGCGGATGAGGACAGCTCAGAGCCGGCAGAAGTCATACGCTGACAGGAGGCGGAGGCCACTGGAGTTCGAGGATGGCGACCACGTCTTCTTGCGGGTCTCACCTCGACTTGGTATTCGGAGATTTGGCCGAGGCGGCAAGTTATCTCTGCGCTTCATCGGACCCTTCCAGATTGTCAGCAGGATTGGCGAGATGGCTTATCGCCTGGCTCTACCACCTCAGTTGCACCGGGTGCACGACGTCTTCCACATATCCCAGCTGAGGAGATACGTGCACGACCCGACACACATCATTGACCATGGGGAGCTTGACGTTGACGATGGGGCGACTTTTACGGAGGTCCCGGTGGAGATAGAGGATCGACAGGAGCGGGTCCTGCGTGGGCGATCGATTCCTCTTGTGCGCATCAGATGGCAGCACGGGAATCTCCAGGAGAGCACATGGGAGCGGGAGGCTCAGATGCGTGCTCAGTACCCTCATTTGTTTCCCTAGTTTTTGATGTATCTTTACGGGGACGTAAAGCCCTGAGGTGGGAGTAATGTAAAGACCTGTAAAATTCAAGGGAAATTTTTTCTTAATTTTCTTTAGAATTTTACAAGTGCGCGGTTTCAGACGGCACCTGATTCCGAGGCCCGGAGTGCCCGGAATTAATTTCCGAAGTTTGGCTCGGGTACGTTCAGTGAACGAACGAGCGGGTATTCCTAAATTTTGATCCGGTGCTCGGAATTGAAATCCGAGGGCACCGATGAACTCGCAGCGCCGATATTCGCTTAAAGAGACCTTTTCGGGAGTTGCGTTTGTTGCGGGTTGAAAGTTTATTTTAGGGGTTTTTAGTTTGAGTTAAATAAAATTTGTATAGAACAAATTTTATTATAACTTGTTAAAAACCTACCAAAGGAGGTTGGAAGTGGGCCCCACACCCACTTAACCTCCCTTGGGAGGATTAAGTGTGGTGGGGCCCACACGAACCCCTAAACCTTTCAAATTCTCCCAACTCCCTTAACGCCTCATTTATTGGCTTGAGTTACCTTTTTAATTATGGGAGTTAAACCTTTTGAAATTCTAATGTGTTATGTGAAAATAAAATAAGATGTTGTCTTATTTCATTTTGGGGGTTATTTGTTTGTCTTCTTGAGAGGTGTAGAGCTCTTCTTCTTCTTCAAACTCAATGAAGAACGCGAAGAACGTCATTCTTCAACGAAGAACTTCTCCGCCGAAGAACACGGTCCATCCGCGACGCCGTATTCGCGACGCGACGTACTTCTTCCGCGTCATCTCTTCTGCGACGGTTTTCCGCGACGAACGCCATCGACAACGACTCTTCCTCCGACGTCAAAGGAATCGACACCGATATTCCACGACTACGTCAACGTGCGACTATCGAGGTAGGGGTTCTTGAGTTCGTTGTTTTCTTTATTATTTGAATTTCCTCAAGACTTGACGAAGAACGCTCAATTTCGGACGAAGAACGCCGCTCCGCTCTTCTTCGTCTCCCGTGTCAACGAAAGAGAACACCGCTTCCTCCTCGGACCTTCTTCGTCGGCATACGAAGATTCGCCAACGACGTAACTCTTCGGGCATATCTCTTCGTCAACGGATTGACGAACGACGACCGCGACGCCCGACCACCGCGACGTTGTCTTCCGCGGGACGTTGTCAAATCTTCGATCTTATACCCGAGGTAGGGGTTGTTGATTCAATATTTATTTATTCCATTTCTTGAACGTGGATCTCGCATGTCTAACATGAGGCTTGAATGTTGAAGTTGAGTTATTTATTTAACGTGAGGGGGGGCCGGACCGCATGAACACGGCCGAACCCCCCTCCATCGTTTATGTTGATTTATCTTGCGGGTAGAAGAAAAGTGGCGTGGTTCCATCGCACCACGCGGACATTCGTGCAATTATTTTACGCGGCGCCGTCGCGCTACGCCGAGGAGAATCTTCAAGAACGCGACGCCGTCGCGCCGCGTTGAATGGAATCAAGACACGGCGAAGGGGCGCGGTGCCGGCGCACCGCGCCGGATGACGAACGTCGCGGCCGGTTCCGTGCCGCGGCGGGACGAGGAGACCGCGGCCGGTTCCGGGCCGCGGCGGGAAGAGAAGACCGGCGGCCGGGCCGCCGGCGTCGGAAGCCGAAGGGGGGACCGGAATTTCCGGTCCCGTTAGAGAAAACCGGCCGGCCAGCTGGCCGGCCGGATACCATTAAAACCGGGGGAATTAATCCCCCGGCCACCTCATAAAAACCCCCCTCTTTATGAGGGGGGCGGTTCTTTGAAGGAGGGGGGCAGCCGGCCCCCTCGGTTCCGCACCAGCAGGCCCCCCACGTGGGGGGGGGGGGGGGGTTTAAAAGAAACGGGCGCGGCACAAAGGTCGCGCCGCCCCTCAAAACGCGGGGGTTTGTCACCCCGCGTGCAGCCACCTCGCGGCGCCAGGCCGCCGCGGCCTGCCGCGCCACCGCCGACCGCCGCCGCCGCCCTAGGGGGGGGGGGGGGTCGGGCCGGGTCGGCCCGGACCCGGACCCCCCGTTTCGAACCATAATTGGTTTTTGGCCCATAACGTGAGCCTCGGACCTCCGAATGACGAACCGTCTGCGGAAACGCGATCCTTGGATCGAGACGGTCGTTTCGGTATATCACACTCAAGGTTTCGGTTTACTTTGAGTTCGGCCGGGTTGGTTCGTTCACGAAACCAACCGGGCCTTCGGAGCGGAAACGCTCATATCTTGAGCTACGAACGTCCGATTGACGCGCCGTCAGTCGCGTTGTGTTCCTCTTAGTGAGACGGATCTTTTGGCATACTCCGCCCGAGGTTTGGACGCAGGTGGAGTACGGTCGGGTTGGTTTAGCCTTAAAAACCAACCGGGCCCCGGAGACGAAAATGCCAATAACTCTCAGACCGGGCGTCCGATCGACGCGCCGTCTGTTGCATTGAGTTCCTGTTGACGATACGGAACTTTTGGATACATCAACTCTGGTCTTCGTGACAGTTGATGTATCAGCCTCTCGGCTCGTGGAGCGGACCCTCCGAACGAGCTTGCTATGTGCGGGAACCCTAGTGCTGGCTGCGACTGGTACGACTACTACTGCTACTGTGACTGCGACGACGACAGTACAGAGATCCTGTGTGGATTCGACGACGACGACTTCAGCACACAGCGATCCTACGTGGATCAGTGCTACAGGTCCTGTGTGGGCCTGATCCTGTGTGGGTCCTTGCGCTCAACGGTTCTGTGTGAGCCAGCGCCTACAGGTCCTGTGTGGGCCCGATCCTGTGTGGGTCATTGCGGGGGTTAGTTACCTATCGATCCTTCGTGGGTCCGACGACTTAGATGGATCAGTGATCATCTTTATCGTCCTTGAAGAAGTATACTTGTGTGAGCTGAATCCTGTTGCTTTCCTGTGTGGATTGTGTTGTGCAATCCTGTGTGGATTATGTTTTGCTTTCCTATGTGGAATACGTATACTTTCCTGCGTGGACTGAGTTGTACTTGGGCTCGGAGGTTGGAGCGTATTTTAATTGATGACTTAGGTATATGTATGGGCATATACCTAAGCAGTGTCGGTTGTTACTTCATGATTGTACTTTTCTTCATGGTTTATCCTTTGTGGATTTGAGAGACCTTCAGGGGTCTCGGGGTCCCTACTGAGTAGCTTATACTCACCCCTGCACGGGCTTCGCCCGCACTACGTTGTGTTGGTTGCAGACGACGGACAGCGTTGACCTTAGCTGAGGCCTATAGAGCGGGACGGTACCCGGAGGAGGACCACTGGGCGGGATGTGCACGGAGCGGACGGCGGGACCCGTGGAGCAGAGGAGCTATCTGTACCCACCCTTCAGGTGGGATTTCTAGTGGACAGCTCGGTGTAGCGGCTTTTACTTTTCAGTTGATGTTTTCCCTTTCGAGTTGTACTTTACTTTCAGTTTGGGTTTGTATTCTGGCCTATTTACTTTCCTCTTGTTTACTCTGTGGTGTGTGTTTACTTTTCAAAGGCAATGCCTTCCCTTTTTACCGGGATTTACGCCTTGGTGCTAGTCGCCAGCCCCTGGCCTATGGAAGGCGGGCTTGGGGTAGTCACGGCACGGACCCCGAGGGCGGGTCGTGACATAATCATTCATTATAGAAATCCATTATAACACAAATTAAAATATATTTTACAATAATCCGGCCTCAAACATGCACATGGAGCACTATAAAGAACTATGTGTGGCCTTATTCTTTCCACGACAAGATATATAGTGACTCTTAGGTTCGCGAATCCTAGGACCAAAAATAATGATTCTTTCATGTTAGGTCACCCACATCCATGCTGAATGATGATAAACTACATGTTTTTATCTACATATGGCTTGATTCTCATTTCAATGAGATATAATGAGATGTACAAATCTCCAATTTTAGGACCAAACATGAAATAAAACACCCCTTCCTCACAAAATAATTTAGTTTCTATGTATAATAACATTTTATAATCCATGTGTGGATTGATTATCATCCCAATGAGATATATAGTGAAAATTGGATCACCAAACCTAGGCCAAGTCTGATTTTAGAAGAGAAACCCTGCTTCAT